>JAJOZX010004634.1:0-82500 GCA_023014485.1 Bathynomus jamesi
ATTTGAAGGCATGTAAGTGGATATATATATATATATATATATAATATATATATATATATAATACTCTAGTATACAATGATTATAACATTTATGTGAATCACGTGTATACATTAGTTTCGTGTGCGTCTGACTCTTGGTTTGGGATTTTGTTTATAATGAACGATTATTTACGAAGGCCAAAAAATGAACATTTCAGAATCGCTTTTCTAAACACATTCAAAAATTTTTTTCTATTAATAGGTATTTTACGATATATATATATATATTATATATATATATATATATATAATATATATATTATATATATATATATCGTAACAACAAAGGTTGTGTGATGGAGGGAGCCTACAGTTTTAATTGGGATCCAAACCATCTACTGGTTGCTGAGATCCGGGGTTCGGACCGCGATGATGCTGGTAATATTAATACGAGAGTTAGAGCAATGGGCCACATTAGTTGGCCTGAGCGCTGTGCCAGTTTCTGGCCCTTCTGACTCATTATTACGATTTACTGCTTGCTCCTTCATCTGAACGCGGAGGACTGTCGCCATCCAATAACTGAACAGACCTAACGTCGCTTAACTTCGTTCATCTAACGGCAAATGGTATTATTACGTGGTATCGACATAGCCCAAACCGGCAGAAAAATTGTCATCAAACTTGATAACATAAAAAGTAAAATCTCTCAACAAATACAAATGAAATTGTAGTGCAGACGTTTTGCAAAAGGAAACGAACTTCCTGTCGTTACAAAGACGGACATTGTATCCGCGTTCATCTAGCTTTTCATCTGGATATTTCATGATAAATATGATTACTACAGCGTGTCCATGAAGTATGGCATCATAGGCAAAGTTTATTGACTTCAAGTTGTTTATTTCTACGATGCCGGATTTATGAATACCCTGTATATGAATTTGAGGGAAAATGTAAAATTAGTTTCCTCCTCCTCCCACCATCTGCAAACATATTACGTATATAAAGTACAGAGATTGTAAATAAGGCAAAAGGTGCTTTCTTTCAACAGCAATCGATAAGCAACCGAATGTCTTTTCGAAATGTAACAACTTGTAAAAACAATAAGATCACAAGTCCGAAATCAAGAAAATAAAATTACTTATCTTTTTAAGATTTTGACACGCGCGCACTCTCTCTCTCTCTCTCTCTCTCTCTCGCTCTCTCTCTCTCTCTCTCTCTCTACGAGAGAGAAAGAAATATCACAGATGGGGGGTTCTCACCCCAAGCCTGTTACCTCGGAAAAGAAATTGGAGAAACATTCGAAACGTTAAAAGAAACTTTGACGAAGGATCACAGACCAACAAAACATGCTTCACTGAAGATGAAAGGATTTTTGGAGAACATGTTCAGGAAAAACATACAGAGAGAGAGAGAGAGAGAGAGAGAGGAGAGAGAGAGAGAGATTCGAAACATAAATGCGGACGATCACTTTTGCGCAAGAGAGAGTACGTAACGAAATAAAATAATTGGAGAGACAAACAATACTAGAAAGTGATCACTGGAAATTAAATTTTTTACCGTGACATAAAAGTTACAAAGCAAAAACATAGAGAGATGAAGAGGAAAATGCTTTTGAGACGATCAGAAAAAGTTTTAAATATTTCTATAGCTCTGCGAAAAATAAACCAAACAACACAGCTATATATATATATATATATATATATATATATATATATATATATATATATATATCGTTAGAGAACGGAAGTTGACGTAGTTCAAGGAATATTATCAACGGGATTACCTAGCTCAATACCACAAGAAATAGTTATAGGTCATAAAGTAGCCAATAAAACAAAGTAGCGTCCTTTGGTCATGACTCAAAAATCAACAAACAGCTTAAAAACTACGCACGAAACAACATAAGGTAAAGTGTGTATATATATATATATATATATTATATATAATATATATATATATATATAAATAAAGACATAGGCGTACAGCACCTAATCTTTGGGGGGGGGGGGGGGGCTGATACAAATTTGCCCGAATTTTTAAGTTACAACAAAAAATGGCCGAAATTAGATAGTTAATGTAATTAACTGTAATATATATATATATATATATATATATATATATTATATATATATTTTTTTTTTACGAAATTAGGATCATTACAGGCTCAGGCGCCCTCACTCCAACAGGCCATTAGAAGCACTAACATTACCAAAAGATACGTGTCATTCTTTGCAAAATTAATTTTATGATTTTTTCTTTTTCTTGTGCAACTTCCATGATGTATTGTAATCCCTAGCGGTACTTAGTTAATTTTGATTATTAGGGCATAAGACTATATCAAATATTTTATTCATGCATAAGAAAGATAATAAAAACTTGTGAGCCAACACAACTTAAATAAATTTAGTAGCACCTACTGCGCTCACAATGTAAAATGAAAGTTGAAACAACATATCTTTTGAGAAATTAAAATTGGTGTGCAGTCTGCAAACATATTAAAATTAAGCATTAAACACCTAGTCTAAAAAGAGACCCTAATAGAAATCTCTAGTAATTAGTATCAAACTAATCATGTCACTAATTAGCTAAATAATAATATACAGCATGTCATTTATGAGGTTAGACTTAATTTACTCGAGTTTGATAAAAGTTTGACCTAGCCTAAATGAAATTATACTAGCAAGTTTAAAGGAATAGACCTAGGGGCTAGGGCTTTACCTATTTAATTTGGCTAATAAGGTATTAGTACCTTACCTAATTATAAAAATTTCAATATACCAAATAATTCAATATTCATGATAAGCTTAGGAAGTAATTAACTCACGACAAGGATTAGATATTCTTTTGAATTTTTAAGCAAAGTCTTATAGCTCCTATTTGGGCTAAATACCATAGTAAAATCTAGATTAAAACTGGAATAAAAAATAGCCTATAAGTACTAATAACAGCTTAATAAGTACTTAATAACGGCTAATAAATAAAAATATGAAATTATCTTACAACTTTCTGATCGTGAATTTATAATATGATATAAGGGTAGCATTTCTCCAACTTTTACAAGCTATTATTTTTTTCATTTTGCCCGTATGCAGCACCCCCTCAGCGCCCCCAGCACCCCCCGGCTCGTACGCCTATGTATAAAGAGGCACGAATAAAATATACAGATTGATCAGAAGACAACAATATGATTAACGCCGAAAAATTTCAACTTTTTAGGTACCAGGAAAATGGAAGAACTAAAAACTATGAACTAGTAGTACTCGCCAAATGTACATGAAACGCGTAGACGTAGAAGCTCAAAAAACAAGAGATTTAGGAAAAATAATGACCGATGATGTAAAATTTGAGATACATTATAAGATATCAATAAAATTAAAAGAATAACTGGACAAATACCGAAAACCTTCAGAGGCAGAATCAAATAATAAAAAAAATCTCTGAAAACTTTTGTTTTCATTTCGAACGTCTTCCAAATGCGGAGAAACTTCATAATCAAAAGAATTAAGCTATACTGGAAATTATTATATAAACAGAATATGATCTCCCTAATGCAGTGGTCGGCGAACTTTTTTGGGTATTACCCCAAAATATATTTGAGGACGTAATCAGGACGTAAATTCGTAATATTCTAAAATTTAGAATAACGCCACATTTATGTAACAAAATAAAATAAAAATATACGAAAAAATATCAGCACAAAGTGTCTATCATACCGCACGCATTACCCTCAAAAGTTTTAAATTTACCCCATTTGGGTAATTTACCCCTGTTCCCCGACCACTGCCCTAATGGGAAAGAAAATAGTTACCCTAAAATTTAGACACAAAAATAATTGAGAAAATGGTTCCCAGTCTCAACTTGAACCCAATATAACCACCCAAACAACAGTGGAAAACGGGAAAGGCAGAATGCGGTTTCCCTAAATTGAAGGTTAGACAAGGAACCTCCTCAACTCTGAAGGAAAACTGCTTTGTCGTCAGTAGGCCAAGACTATTTAATCAGTTACCACAAAAATAAGGAAATCAACTGGTGTTCATATGGATATTTTCACTGACTCAGGACAATGTAGCTGAGTCTGGTTCACATGGGTAGGTCGCATGGAACCTCTCTCTCCTTCACCAAGCCAACGGCAGAGGCAGGGTCAGAAGCCCGTGTTTCTTCACGCGAAACCTATATGTTACACGTTATGCGTTACATTTTAGATATACAGTGTATAATTCCTATTGTCTGATAAAACATACTAAAAAAGTCGAAAAAAGTTAAAACTCTTTTTAATAATAAAGTTACAGGGAACATTTTCTTTAACAAAGTTCCCTTCATCAGATCAAAAGAAATGCCCCCCCCCCCCGTATTTTGCTTCCTTCCGGCTGCACTTTACCTCTCATATTATTATCTTCTATAATTGTACACACACACACACACACACACACACACACACAAATGTGCGTATGTGTGTTCATAAAATCAGCTATTCAACTATTGATTAGGATTTGAATAAAAGAAATAATTTTTTACGCTCTGAAAATTTTCGTCTTGACAAAGATTCATTTTTTTCCCCCGATCTATCTTTTGAGTGACTTCAATGAATCTTTTTCCCCAGATTTAGTACCTACAATTTAATCTATCTTTTTATGTACGAAATATTGCGAACAATGTATCTTGTCCGTTTTATATATTAAGACGAAGTATTGTTTTCAATATCAGGAAAACGAGTCTATTGAAAATAGAGAAAAAAAGGTTAAAAATATGGGCCGTTATTTTAAATTAATTTAGAAATAACGATCATAATTAGTATTGTGATAATATCTTTATTTGTTTTTCAATACTTTTTACTGATTAATTATAATTTGAAAGCTTGTTTGTCTATTATTATTATTATCATCATTTTTATATTATTATTACACTGCCCAACAAAAAAAAAATTTTTTGCTGGTGATTTAATTCTAAGACCTGTTTCTGGATAATATTGATGTGCTGATTTCAAAAATCACCTTAGATTTTGTCCATCACATCGGTTTTCGTGCAATGTGCAATGCAATATGCCTATTTTGGGTGATCCATGAAGGGCACTTATCAAAATTGATGATTTTTGAGACCTGTTAACACTAACAGCTGTTTTGCTGTTAAAATTTTATCTGTGGAATACGCAAATCTGTGCATTAAATCTAAAGGTCATGTACAACATATTAAAATCTTGGGTATCTGTGATTTCCCCAGGTGTGAGGGTAACGTCATGATCATGGATTCATTTTTTGCTTATTTAAACACTTTTAATCACTTTATGTGTCAATATTACCATTGTATATTAAAGTTCACTCCCTGCACAATTGTTTACTTTTCCATGCTGATTCTGAGTATGTAAAAACTTATTTTTTGAAAAGAAAAAAATTGGGCATAACCCTGCCAAAATGCGATATCTCCATATTTGATTGCTCGAAAACCTGACGTGATAGGCAAAAACTAAGGTGATTTTTTAAATCAGCACACCAAAGTTACCTAAAAACAGGTGTTAGAATTAAATCAGCAAAATTGGTGTTGGGCAGTGTTATTATTATTATTATTATTATTATTATTATTATTATTATTATTTTTTTGTATTTGAAAATTAAAATTTTGACGCCCATCTGTAAATGTATTATATATTATTATATAATATAAATATTATATAATGCATTTACAATTATTATATACACACACACACACACACACACACCACAACCTTTGGTTTGCTTCCGCCCGAATTGTTCATTCTGACGAAGGTCAAGCTTTTCACGCCACCCTAGACCTACAGTTTAACGTGGAATCCAACCATGCCCCACCAACAGCCCAGCGTCTAGGCCACCCAGGGTACCCATTTAACCCCAACCCCTTTTCTTTATTGTGGGGAAGGATGAACAGCTGAGTTTTGCTGCGCGCCGTCTGCCGTCACCGGATCTCGATCCCGGGGCTGATGGATTCGTAGTCAGCGACGATAACCATTACACCACCGAGGCGCATATATATATATATATATATATATATATATATATATATATATATATATATATATATATATATATATTGTAATACAGATATGTTAAACCTTTGAGTGATATGAAATTTCTATTTAAGTTTTCAAGGATAAATAATAATAATTTAAAAATAAAAAATCTTTAAATTTTGAAATACCTCCCAATTTGTTTATCTAGAAAAATCCCATAAATTATATATTTAAATTGGATTTATCCAAGTCAGATCAACACAACGGGGTCTTGATCATTAGTTACATTGATCACTGAAATGAATGTATTCTATCTTATCAGATCAAGTAAACTTACACAAACTGGAGATGTATTTCAGAAGTTATGAGGTGAAGTTCACAGATTGCTGACAAAGTTTGAAGCATGCATAATTTCATTATACAGTATTAAGTCAGTATATTTTGCCGTGTGTGTATATATATATATATATATATATGGTGCGAGCATATTTTTAACACAGAGAGTTCCCAAAGTTTGTGTGGTACTCCACAAGACCTTCAGTATACATACAAACCATACATTGTGTACATGCCTAGCCATGTATACAATGTATGGTCTGTATATATACTGAAAGTCTTGTGGAATACCACACAAACTTTGGGAACTCTGTGTTAAAAATATGCTCGCACCATTTTTCAAACCGGAGCAGAGCACCACAAAAGATATTACTTTATGAGGGTTTGAACGACGGTTCAAGACCCGCGGATGTATTCATGTACTCGTAAAACTTTGATGTTGCTCATATTTTAACCATCTCAAGCTGTAACTAACATCCAAACGTTGAATTTACTTTAGAAATAGAATAATAAGTCGGACTCGCTTTGCATTGGTATTATACTGACGAACTAAATAGTTTATCCACATCGAGGCACACAGGATTTTCTTTTTCTTTCATAAAGACGCAATACTTTTCATTATATTCCGTTGTATTTTAGGACTCGCTCCAAAGTAAAAGACCTTAAAACTAACTTCGAAATGTGCCACAAACCATATTACAATTATAAGTTCTACAAATACTTTCAAATAACTAAAATATCACCAGTATTAAACGGTGAAAATAATTAATCAGTGAAGAGGGACAGAAACTGGCACATGGCTCAGGCCAACTCACGCGCCCCATTACGCTAATTCCTGGATTAATATTACCAGCACGATTGGGGATTGGACCCGCGACCTCAATATCATCAATTCGCTTATAGGGAAATGGTGTTAGTCACTAATATACGGACGTTGACATTAAACCATGTTACTTTACGAATAAAATACAGGGTGTCCATAAAGTCACGCATCATAGGAAAATACATTTATTTTGTTGATTTATTTATTTGTTCGAAATGATTCCCACCAATCTCAAAACATGTTTATAAAGGAAAAAAGCAGGTTTCTTTGAATGTTCCTCAACATATTTGGCCTGATGGAGACATAAATAAATAGACATTGCTTATGTTCTTAGAATGCGTGACTTTATGGGCACCCTGTAGATTTAGTATATTGTATGGAACAGTAATATTGAATAACTTATATATTAGTGCAATTCTATACTCTGAAGAGACTATTGTGAATTTTTTTTGTTTTCTATTTGTGTTCGAGTTAGTTTTGTTTTGATGTAAATATATTTTATATATTCCTTCAACTGTATACCACATATTGAAATTAAGTATTCAAAAAGTTATGTTGTTAAACTCATTGTTGCAAACGTGGATTTTTCCACAAGACTGTTTCAGTCGACTGTACATTTATAACTTTGTTCAGAGAATAAAGTCTATGGAGAAGATGCTTAAAATTTAAAAAAATCGACAAGCATTCATAATAATTGGTTTGAGTAATAATTTTATACTCTTATTCAGTCAATTAACCAATGAAAAGTCTTTATTGATGAAAATAAATATTACAATATTACAGTTTTACAATAATTTTAACATAAAATATACAAATGTTAAATGGAATATTGATATTTATTTTTATTTAATTTTGCCCTTAAGCTTTAATCATGTGTGAAAAGTATAACTGGTTTAGAAAACAATCAGACTTATAGGTGAATATGAAAAATTATTATAAATATATTATATAAATTATAAATAAATTGTAAATGTCATAAGTTAAAAGTATTAATTAATTTAGAATATACAAACTAATTTATAGTTGAATATGAGAGATGAACTATTTATTACAGTATTTATTAAATCTTAAAGTTCATTATTACAGATATGACATTATACAAAGAACTGAGACTGCAATTTTCATCAGGATGTTGAAAATATTTTCATCGAGTAAATGTCCTCACTTGATGAAGATATTTTTCCTCGAACCTCGATGAAATACATTTCATCGAACTTATTCCTTGATGAAAATAATTACATTGAATTGGATGGCGCCATCTATTGGAGGAAATGTTAATTAATTTTCATTTAAGTTTATCTTCATTAAACCAAGTGTAATGACATGCAAGTTAATTTTTATGTTAATCCAGAATAATATATTAACAGCAATTTAAATTTTAAGACTAAATGCATTACTGTATAAATAAGTTTACCTCATCTCGGAGGGATTCGAACTGCTGTCAGTGAGGTTTCGAATTTTGTTAATCGTTACCTTACTCACTCAGCCGTGAGATGTTTAGGTATAATGACATAGCTTTGTATATAAATTATATATACTCTTCCGCATATATAATATGTACATTGTTTGTTGATATATATATATTATATATATATATATATATATATATATATATATATATATATATATATATATATATATATATATGAAAATTATTTCACGAAAGTAACACGTGAAAAATATTTATGATGAATAAAACCACGAAGGAAAGGAAACACAGAATGGTGCTCAAGCGCTTTCGTCTAATGACATCCTCAGGAACACTGAAGTACATAAAGGGTTACAGCCTATATATAGGTTACAGAAAAAAAAAAACTACATATATATATATATATATATATATACACACACATATATATATATATATATATATACAATAAACGGAGAGATAAAAAAAAATTTAAAATTATTAAACATTAAAGGATTGTGGGAGGAGCATACAAATTTGTAAGGAAAAACTACCGATTTTTAGCACAAGATTAGCACAAGATCAAATTAATTGTTTCCAACCAATGTTATAGAAAAAAAAAAAGAAAAAAAAATCTTGTCTCAACAAGGCAAAACGAACTTTCTATCGTGTGAATAATAACACATACTTTGTCAAAAAATATTTTAGTACTTCCATTTTTCCCGGGCTTTTTAGGCATTGCTAATGTACTTAAACTTTTGGATATTAATGTAGTATTTTCATATAACAATATTGTGAAAATATCATAGTAAAAAATAGCCCTACCAATAATTCAGGTATTATCTATAAAATTGGTTGTAAACAATGTGATTCCTTTTACATAGGTCAGACGGGAAAGGATTTGCACACGTATAAAACAGCATCAATATTCCGTTAGAACAGGACAGTCGTCCAGTGCCCTTTTTATCCATTTGTCAGAGTTATCCCACTGTATTGATTGGAATAATGCTTCAGTTTTATTTCACTCTAGCAACATTGTTAATAGAAATATTCTTGAGTCTGCCATTATCCAACTCACAAATAACTTCAACATAAGCAAAGGTCTTTTTCAGCTCGATCCTGTTGTTTTGAATTCCTTCAGAACAGATTTAGATAAGAAGGGTAGAACGCTAAATCTTTGGTAAACTTGTATGCTACTCAAATAACTTGTATTTTTTTTAAATTTATTTTTATATACATCGAACCTAAACAAGAAGGGCAAAGTGCTAAAACCCGGGCAGATTTCCAGTATAAATTTGTATTTTTTTTAATTTTATTATTTTGTTTTTCTATAACATTGGTTGGAAACAATTAATTTGATCTTGTGCTAATCTTGTGCTAAAAATCGGTAGTTTTTCCTTACAAATTTGTATGCTCCTCCCACAATCCTTTAATGTTTAATAATTTTTAATTTTTTTTTTTATCTCTCCGTTTATTGTATATATATATATATATATATATATATATATATATATATATAGTATGTTTTTTTTTTCTGTAACCTATATATAGGCTGTAACCCTTTATGTACTTCAGTGTTCCTGAGGATGTCATTAGACGAAAGCGCTTGAGCACCATTCTGTGTTTCCTTTCCTTCGTGGTTTTATTCATCATATATATATATATATATATATATATATATATATATATATATATATATATATAAACCAAGCACTGCTAGCTCCCCTAAAGCCATAACAATATAGCTTAGAATATTATGGTTTATCACATCAACAGCTTTACTCAAATCCATAAGTATGGAAATGGTTATACCTTGTTATCTTTAGTGAATAAGATCTTTCCATAAGATTTAAAATCGCTATTTCCTTTGTTTTATTCTTACGGAAGCTATATTCACGTTGAGGTAATATATTGTATGATTCTAAATATTGATGCATTCTAATTTTTGCAATTGTCTCAAAAATTTGGCTGAATACAGACAATAAACACACTGGTTTATAATTAGTTTCTAGTGCAGGATCTCCCACCTCCCCTAAATTGGGGTGTTATACAACCAATTTTTATCATTGATAGAATTATACCTTTGGAAATACTTGTTGTTTTTTGTGTTTTTCTATTTACCATTAATTCCCTAGACCTCGGCTGAAGTATCAGGAACGAAAGAAAATTAATTTAGCTGGATGGGTGACATATAGTATAACGGTAAATGATCATTATTTAGTAATTGTGGACGAAGCTTATCAGCCATAGCTGTAAAGTGATTATTTAAAGAGTTTGCTATGGAAATATCATCGGTAATAATTATGGTATTATCAACATTTAATTTTCCACTGAAGTTTTCACAACACAAGTTTTCAGGACTGTCTATATTAAAACCTTAGTTTTGCTTCCCCCCGAATTGTTCATTCTGACGAAGGTCAAGCTTGTTGCTCGACCTTAGACTTACAGCTTAACTTAAATCCGAACCACGACACTACAAAGAAGTGTCCGGACTCAATCTCATGATCTCCCGATTGGCAGTCTTTATTTTGAAATAACCCGCTGAAAGAAGTGAAAAATCCACTCCGAGTACTTTCGAGTGTATTTCAACTCCTCTTCAGGGAACAGCAACCGCAATGCGGGTCAAAGGGGGCTCATTTAGGGTTCCTACCTCCAAAGCTTTCCGAGTCTGGAGATTTTATATTAACTATTTTTTTAGAAGCGGAAACGCTCCTCCGTACTTTACTTTGATTGAATAATTGCTTATAAAGAACATAAGAACAAACAGACACGTACAAAAAATACTGTCCCATAAACGCATGAATGTACGTACTTCGAATTACACTGTTAATTTTTTTTTTAAATTAAAATTGGCAGTAAGAGTATGTAACTGATAACTACAAAACGTACCGCTTTCGTTAAAAATTTTAATTTTAAAAAAAGTTCGAACTTTATGGCTTGCTTTTTTTACTGCCATTTAAATCCGTACTTTTTGTTGCTCATTGCAGCCTTTACGAGTAGCGAAGTTTATTAAAATAGATAATAAAGCAAAAATCATTTTAAATAAAACTTGAAATTGGATATGATAACAGATCCTAGAATGCATAAAAATCCGGAGATTTCACGATTCTGACCTATTCCGACCACAGTCGAGAGACAAGGCTGAATTTCCAGAGACTCCGTCCCAAATCCGGAAAGGTGGCAACCCTAGGCGCATTTAACCTCCCATTCTGCAATCTATAATTACCGTAGCTACGAATTAAGGAGGAAGTTGTAGATGTATCGAACATTGTGTGAAATACTTTTTACGCTTCTGGAGGACACTATTACGTTTCTCGTAAAACCAACCAAACAAACAATGGGATATACATATATTGTACAGTCAATTAAAAAAGTTTTGTCGTGAAACTTCATGATTGTAAGAAGTGATAAGCAACGTAGAGTTTCACGCGTATTCCATCGCCTCTTTCGCGCGTTCAAAGAAGCGAAGAATTTGCGTAAATACCCGGTCATCCATCTTGTCGGTAGCAGTGCTAGTACCCAAACTTTATTCACGTGAGCTATATACTAGTTCCATTTTTATAAATTTATCTTCTAAAACGGTAACTTCAGTTCTTAAACACTAATTTCATTTCCATAAATTGCCGCATCCTCGCGGAAAATCTTCTAAAAATCATTTTCGATACACGCAACAGCGAAGTTGCATTTAAAATTATCGTCCTTTTTGTCTTTTTACCTCTCGCAAGAGATTGAAGTCGACCGGAATAAATTATCAGAAAATAATTCGGATTGACTGCCGGAGGTAATAGGTTTATAGCCAAGCGGCGTCTCGTGGATTCCAAATTCCTATTCGAAGAATAGAATGTGACCATCGCGACAGAATAATAGGCCAAAGAATTTTTTTTCTCTTATCACACGAATGTAGTTTTGTTTTCATTTTAATTTCAGTATAATAATTATCCATTTCTGATTTGTAGTAATGTTTAAATGAAAGCTCTTTCACTGTTAAATTGGTTCCTTTTAATAATATACTGGACACAAAATCACCACTACGGACGCCCATATAATTTATATACACACACATATATACAGTATATATGTGTGTGTGTGTGTGTGTGTGTGTGTGTTGTAACGTCAGGCAACCAAACTTAGCCCTAGCTTAAGAAGGTTGGAATACAGTAAAAGATTAAAGGAATTCTGCATGTTTTGTTTTGAAAGACGTTGTTTGAGGGGGATACGATACAGATGTTCAAAATGTTTTCAGGTTTGGACAATTTAGACGCAACTTTTTCTCTTTAGAGAGAAGCGGAAGAATTCGAAGGCATAATAAAGAAATAAGAAAGCAGACTTGTAGACCAGATCTATGAGAGTACGTTTTTAGTCACAAAGTAGTAGGTTTTTTGAATGACTGACCACATGATTTGATTAGTAGCTCCTTAGTTACTTTTAAGAAAAATATGGGCGCTTTCATGAATGAAAGAGTTTATAAATTGTGTAAATAATGTATATTTTAGCTCAAGAAACGTAGTTTAAGGATAATTTAGGGAAAGTTTAACCCTTAACTGGTATGGTGCTGTTTAGTTGCATAAGTGGTATGGTGCGGGTCCATACCACCATACCAGTTAAGGGTTAAGGATAATTACCTAATTTGAAATTGATATTTTGCAAAATTTGATCTTAAAATATAGCTTTAAGTCATTCTTATCCGACATGAATAACCTCAATCAGCCCGAGTGGCTTCACGTTTTGCAAATGTGATGTAATGTAATTAACACTGAACAATTTGACTGCCGTTCCCACGAATTGACCTGACCTGTTACGTGATTTCTCGGCTCAGTACTTAACAGTATCCTGAAGAGGACAGAAACAGTTTGTCGAAAATATTTAATACATTATTTAACTTCTTGTAGTGTTTATATATTATATATATATATATATATATATATATATATATATATATATTATATATTATGAAATGTGTGTGCGTGTGCGTGTGTGTGTGTATGTATGTGCGTGTGTGACCCATTGCCCACGTTGGCTTTCCCTCATGAAAAAGAAACACCGGTATTTGCCATTTACCATTCCTTATTCAAACTATAGTGGATTTAATATCCCAGAAGAGTTCCTTGTTCCATGCACGGTCTGTGTGTAATATAAAAGTATCTTAGGGTGCCATTCTGGGTTGGAGCGCATTAAACGGACGTGTTAAGTACGAGATGAAAGACACAAAGACGAGAAAGAGTTTGCTTCGGCAAAGTGTCACCAGAGAAGAGATTCTAATTTCTGATATAATTAAGTCAGAGGGAAGAGGAGATGGAAAAACAGCACCGGAATCATCCAGGGTTGAGTTGGAGGTGAAAGTTTGAACGAAGAGTTCAGCTTTATTAAGAGAAGAGACGGCAACAGTCGTCGAAATGGAGAAGAGGAGGGAAAGAAGTAGTAAAGTTGTTGGAGAGGTTCTTGGGTACTGGGTAGGTGCCAGAAAGAGCGAAAAGAATTAGAATTAAATAGGTTTTCACATTTTTGTCTGACGAAAAATTTTTGGAGAGTCGAAGAACAGTTTTTTCAAGATTAAGAGCAGAAATACTGTATAAGCTAAGTGAGAGTCCGGGAGTTGGGTGGCAACGATACCTTCTGAAAGCCTTCTCTCTATTGCGGATAGCACCAGAACAAGCAAAATTAAACCAAGGTTTTTTTGCGTTAGTACTAGAAAGAGAATATGAAATGTTTGCCTCCATGCCGAAGAGAATCACCTCCGTGATGAGCTCAGCGCACTCGGAGGGCTCGTCACTGAAGCAGTAATTATTCCATGGGAAATTGGAGAAGTGTAATAAAGTAGCATTTTATACAGAAAATAAATATATAGTTTCAAAAAAATATTCTATACGTATAGTTTAAAAAATATATAAAATAGACTTTTTTAGCTAAATTTAAACCAATAGGCTACAGCATAGGATTAATAACTATTCAGAGATTGTTTTAAATTTGTCATATATATATATATATATATATACAGGGTGTAACGAAAGTCCGTTCTCATAGGGAAATAAGATACTGTATAACGGAATTGAACGAAAAAAATAGTTTTAACTATACATTACAAACAATACAATCAACTTGCTAATTAATATTGCTGAACTTTCGTCTAGCATCCAAAGACATTTCGTCAATGTACTTTTGCAAAATTCCCTCGAATGTTGTTCAAGTAAGAATCCCCGTTCATGGTTTGACCAAAAAAGTATGGTCCTACGATGGTTCCTCTATGAATTCTTGTCCACACCGTAATCCTGGGATCAACCTGCGAATGTGCATCTTCAACCCACTGCGGGTTTTCGTCGTTCCGGTAACGATAATCTTATTTCCGTATGAGAACTTACTTTTGTTACACCCTGTATATAATAAAATACTTCTTAATCGTTATAAAACAGAAAAGATCTTTTCCGTTTCATGTACTGTTTCCGATTTTGTTGAAAATAATATATTTAATATAGATTTTTACGCTGATTTAAAAAATGTAATTCTTGTTTTGGAGAAATGAGCGGTTCAAAAGTTAGGTTAGGCTAGGTCAACTTAATGCCCGGTTAGGTTAATTGAATACCCGGTTAGGTCAACTGTATGCCCTTGACGATTGGTTAGGTTAAGTTGTGATATTTTCGTTAAAACTAACGAAAATATCACGACTTAACCTAATCAATCATCAAGGGCGTACAGTTGACCTAACGGGGCATTCAGTTGACCTAACGGGGCATTCAGTTGACCTAACGGGGCATTCAATTAACTTAACCGGACAGAAAAATAACGGTCGAAATCTATTCACACAAATACTTAGTGACATAAGCCAATATTACTAAAGAATACAATAACTCTTGTATTAGTTTTCAGTTGTATTGCTATAGTTTTTGACCTCATACAAAATTACAATAACAAACATAACTTTTGAACCGCTCATTTCTCCAAAAAAGGACTTACGTTTGTGAAATCAGCGTAAAAATCTACATTAATATCTTATTTTCAACAAAATCGGAAACAGTACATGAAACGGAAAAGATCCGACAGAAAAATACCCATCATGCGTGTGAGTGTGAAAATTATAAATGATTTTATATTATTGTTTTGGTCTTAGGCCGTAGACAGGGGCCACCAATTAATTTTGGCTGCGGTTCGCGCGTAGGTGCCCAAATTTAACTGATGAGCCAAATGACTGTGTTCGTTCCGTATTGTTTCGTTTGATTCAAATGAAGGAGACGTCCTTTTACATCTACGGTGTGTCCCATAAGTGCCTTTATCCTCTCCCTATTTTTAGTAAGAGAAGGTTCAGGGGTAGAGGGACTTATGGAACACTCTATATATATTAGTAAAGGTAAATTGAATTCTCAGGTATATTTATGGAACCTAAAAAACTTAGTGCAATCGAAAGGTATAATTTTGGCTCAAAACAAAACGATAGAAAGCGACAACTTTTTAGCCCATGAGTTAAATTTTAGCGCAAAATTTCCATAACTCTACCAAGGTCCTCCACCCACAATTTTCCCCATCCCCCAACTCCCGAAGTGTTTTCGTAAAGTGGCCGACATTATTTTATCGAAATCAACTTAAAATCACTATTTTTTTTTAATCTCCTAAATGGAAATTAAATTTAAACCAAAAAAAAGAAAAGGATCACCTGAAGATCAGGGCCCCAGCCTTCGTTAGTTAGCCTTCTCAGACTAACTAACGAAAATGTCACGATTTAACCTAGCCAATCGTTAGATCAACTGTACGGTGTACGCCTTAACGATTAATTAAGTCGTGATATTTTCGTTAGTTAGCCTTATAAGGCTAACTAACGAAGGCTGGGGGCCCTGATCTTCAGGTGATCCCAGGAAAGTATACCCTATTTAAAATCTCAACTATACCAAGATAGGTAATATCAAAATACTTATATTCAAAATTAAAATTAAAGTAATAAATTACTCCCAATTATCATCTCGAGTTAATATGGTTATTGCAGATGATAAAAGGAGGTTTTCCACATTAGTTGATCCTTTTCAGGTTCATATTTTGTTAAATCACATTTCAACGTAGCTTTACAGATCTTGATAATTTATATTAAAAATTAATTATAATAAGTTAAATTATCGTTTATATTTAACAGGAACAAGTAACATGATTCCAAGATATGGAAAAAGAATATATATATATACTGTCTATATATTCGACTTCATTCACTTAAAAAAAAAAATTCCGTCATTAGTGCAAAGAATTGAGAATCCTTCTAATTAATATTTTCTTTTTCGATATTTCCACGTTCTTCATTTTGTTTTTTGAATTTTTTTTTTCTTTTTCCAATACATTTTATGGAATCTATCTCTCTCTCTCTCACACACACACACACACAAAACTCTAGGACACTTACGTAGTCCTAACTATTATTATTATGTATATAATCGTAAAGTGCTGAAGTTAAGGGAGCAAGTGTAGTTTACGTTCCCCTGTGGTGCCTAGTGTAGTTTACGTATACCTAATCAAATAAAACGTTAAAACTAACGAAAATATTACGACTTAACCTAACCAATCGTCAGTATATATATATAATATATATATATATATATATATATATATATATATATATATATATATATATATAATATATATTATATATATATTGACGATTGGTTAGGTTAAGTGGTAATATTTTCGTTAGTTTCAACGTTTTATTTGATGGATTCATTTAAAAAATGTCTCCTAAAGATCCTAGTGTCGTTTACGTTCCCCACTTTGACCTAGTGCAGTTTGTGTCCCCTTTTGCGTCAGGGGGACGTAAACTACACTTGCTCTAAGTTAAGGTCTGGTGTGAAGGAAAATGAAGTTGCCCATATGTGGACAAAAGAAAGGTTTATTTTGTGAAAATTTTCTAAGAGGGGTAAAATGGTAAAGTGGTGGGATTTGGAACGGGATGAGGTACTTTTCCTCGGGGGGAAATAATGTTCATCATGGAGAAATTCAAGGTAAATGAATCACGATTTTTTACCTTTGTTAACAAAAGAAGAGATGGAGTGGAGGGGAAAGAGATTGTGTGTGTGGGGATAAAGGAGAGGGAAAGAGAGGAAATTAATTTAGACACAATATAAATTAAATCAAGGGGACTTTTATCCATATCGTTACTAAGTGTACAAACCTTTATTTATTATATATATATATATATATATATATATATATATATATATATATATATAAATAAATAAAGGTTTGTACACTTAGTAACGATATGGATAGTAACGATATATATATATATATGTATATATATATATTATATATATAGCGTGTGTGATCGTGAACGTAGGCAACTGAACATAAGTGATGTCGAGTGCGTGATAATTCACAGATGTCGTGGGTTAATTTTTTATGAGGTAACATTTCACCTCGGAAGATTACATTTTTTTTTTTTAATCTTGAAACATTTTAATCGAAAAAAGATATGGTGGTCCTAATTAGGTTACTTTAGATTAGATTAGGTTAGATTCGTGAGTACCTCACTATTTAATGACTTGACAGAAATCACCTTTCGAATTCTCGGATGTGTCCGAAACACTTATCACACCCTTCTCTGTCTGATGTCATTAAGGTTAGGTTAAATTAAATTGGGTTTGGTTAAATAGTTTTTATAGATGTATGGGTTTAAAAAAATCGGCACCTCGCTTATCCGGAGATGCGCACGTGTATGTGGGCATTATTGGGCCTAAGCTACGGAACTGCAACAATCTTTAAGATACACGTAGAGCCCATCGCGATAATAAGTGTTGCAGCAGAGTGACTTTTTTTTAATTAAAATCATTAAATATCATGAAAAAAGGGACATAATGGAAGTTAGGCTAGGTTAGGTTACATTATTTAGATTAAGCGCTGCGATCCACAGTTGGAAATATGAAAATGCTGCGATTTTTTAAGGTAAACAAACGTGTGTGTGTGTGTTGTGTGTGTGTGTAAGACCTAAACATTTAACCAAACTTTTCATGCATGAAGTCAAGAGATTGATAGCAATTAGAAACATACAAAGTTTCAATAGCCCTTATATAGTCTATATATATATATAAGGATTGTTGAACTTTATTTGTTAAAGATAAATGTTTGTTAGAGGTGTTTTACTATTACCATAAAATGACTTCAGTGAACTTGTCATTGAGAATTTTTTACCTTATAATTGAATGAAGGAATGTCATATATATATATATATATATATATATATATATATATATATATATATAATATATATATATATATACACACACACACACGGGTGTCCCATTCGAAATGAAACAACTTTGAAACCTTATAATTTTTTATTGAATAATGCAAACAATGTAATATTCACACAGTAAATAGTCAATGTCATGAAGTTTCATATGATATATGTGAATTATAACATTTAGATATATTAGAGTTCTTTATTGTATGCATTCAATATCTGCACCATTTGTAGCACGGATCAGGTCGCAACGGTACTCATTTTCCCTCCACACGTTGCCTAGCATCTCAGGGGTTACGGAGTCCACCGCTGAACAATTTGAAGTTTATATGGATAGAGCTGCAGCCGCTCGCGCACGACTCTATGCACAGTTGAACGAGGAATCTGCAGTTCGACACTGGTACGACGGAAGGACTTTCTCGGGCTACTACCAAAGGCGCCGCGTATTCGTTCAACATCATCTTCCGATCTTGTTGACCCTCCAGAGTTTTCCTTTAGAATACTGCCAGTCTCCTCAAATTTCTTGGTCCATGCATATAGGTCTCTTCTGGTGGGTGGTTCCTCGTGAAAGGTTGTACGAAATCGCCGTTGCACCAGAATAGGGGACTTCAACTCAGCCATCCATAACACACATTTCGCTTTTTCTTGTGGGGTTAACATAATTCAATCTCAAACAAATAAAAAACATTATGACAAAA
This sequence comes from Bathynomus jamesi, assembly GCA_023014485.1. Lineage (NCBI taxonomy): Eukaryota > Metazoa > Arthropoda > Malacostraca > Isopoda > Cirolanidae > Bathynomus > Bathynomus jamesi. The sequence goes on from JAJOZX010004634.1 coordinate 19,428, forward strand.
ACTTATGCATATGGTGTAGTAACTGGCAACGTTTCAACATTCTCACATTAATACTATAAAAATTACAGAGTTTCAAAGTTGTTTCATTTCGAATGGGACACCCGGTGTGTATATATATATATATATATATATATATATATATATGAGGGTAATTCAATAAGTATCCGCACTTTTTATTTTCACAATTTTATTTTCACATCTGATAGATTAAAAACACCACTTCTCAACATAGTCTCCCTGTTTCTCAATACGCTTAGTCCAGCGATTTACAAGCTTCCTAATGCCATCAAAAAAGAATGTTTTTGGCTGTGTGCGTAGCCAGTCATGCACCGCCTCCTTCAGGTCATCATCGCATTGGAATCGCTGACACCTCAAAGCGTCTTTTAGTGGTCCAAACAGGTAAAAATCCGAAGGTGCCAGGTCTGGACTGTAGGCTGGATGGTCGAGAACTTCGAATTTAAGTTCTTGAAGGCATTTTCTAGTCTGTGCAGCGGTATGAGGGCGCGCATTGTTGTGTAACAGAATAACACCTTCCGACAATCTCCCTCTCCGTTTTGTGCGAATTGCTTGCTTTAACTCATTCTGAAGCATGTCAGAATACGAATAATGATAATGATAACCTTGAACATTATCTAGAGCGTGGAACTACAGCAGGGGCGTCCGCAGGATTTTTCGCAAGGGGGGGGCAAAACTAACTTATTAGTTCTTAGTTCTTATTAGTTCTTTATTAGGTAGAAAAAAAAATGCACTGCGACCACTACGAGTAAAAACCGTCATCTCCCCTTATCATAGCCTGCTTTCGGTGCTAAATTTATGTACCTAGTAGACTATGATAAGGGGAGATGACGGTTTTTACTCGTAGTGGTCGCAGTGCATTTTTTTTTCTATCAGTCAAGTCCATTTTTTATATGTTATATGATACTATGATTAACTATAATCGTGTAAGTTTCAGTGAAATTGACCAAAAGGTTTTCGAGAGAAAAAATAAATAAAACACTCAATATAATGATCTTTGCAAATAATTCCATTACTATATCTTTCAGTATAGTTTATTCAACACTTCTAAGTTCAACGACAAGGCACTTCGGTAAAGTAAAGGTAAAGTAAAACAACATTTCCTTGAATGTGGAAACACTGACTGAGCTGCAGTAGAATTATAGAAGTCGTTGCGTGGGCAAACACAAATTCCAAGGGAGGGCAACTGCCCCCTCTTGCCCCCCCTCCGGACGCCCATGAACTACAGTAACAAGTGCATCGTATTCTGACATGCTTCGGAATGAGTTAAAGCAAGCAATTCACATAAAACGGAGAGGGAGATTGTCGGAAGGTGTTATTCTGTTACATGACAATGCGCGTCCTCATACCGCTGCACAGACTAGAAAATACCTTCAAGAACTTAAATTTGAAGTTCTCGACCATCCAGCCTACAGTCCAGACCTGGCACCTTCGGATTTTTACTTGTTTGGACCACTAAAAGACGCTTTGAGAGGTCAGCGATTCCAAGGCGATGATGACCTGAAGGAGGCGGTGCATGACTGGCTACGCACACAGCCAAAAACATTCTTTTGTGATGGCATTAGGAAGCTTGTAGATCGCTGGACTAAGTGTATTGAGAAACAGGGAGACTATGTTGAGAAGTGATGTCTTTATAATCTATCAGATGTGAAATAAAAAGTGCAGATACTTATTGAATTACCTCGTGTATATATATATATATATATATATATATATATATATATATATTATATATATATATATATATATATATATATATATATATATATATATATAGGTAGAAAAGTCTAAGGATTTTATACATACAACTATTTAGTTAACAACATTATAGAGATAAGTGTTCAAATGATGAAACAAATCAACCAAAAAGTCTATAAGAATTTTATTCATACAAATATTTTGTTAAATTATAATTTAATCTTCAAAGAGTCCTTCATCCGCTATCATACATTTGTGGATTCTCTCTATGAAACTCTTCATGTTCTTCTGAACATATTGAGTGGGATCCTTTTCAGTTGTTCATCTATTCTGCGGCCAAGGGCATTCTCATTTGGATAGATCAACCAGGAGTGTAGCTTTTGTCACGCAAATAGGCCCAAAGCCAGAAATCACATGGGGTTAATTCGAGTGATTGGCTGGCCACTCGATGGGACCTCGCCGCCCAAGCCATCTTCCTTCAAGGTTTGTATCCAGAATCTCACGGGCAGTTGCAGAGTAATGTGGCGGCACTTCATCATGTTGATAAAACCAATTCCTGCTAACGCCATTAGTAAACTGTGGCAAAACTTTGTTTCTCAATACCTGGTAATAGCGTTTTCCATCCATCGTATCTCTCGATATGTCGAAGGAAACAAGTCCTCAATAACCAGCGCAACTCCAAACTATTTGTGTAGCCGTTTTAACGGATTTACCTAATCGTATGTTGGGATTTTCTTCGCCCAGTTGTGAAAGTTGTGTTTGTTTCCTTTACTCGTTAAACCGAAGACACATTCATCTGAAAATTTGATCTTTCCAAGGAAATCTGGATCACTGTTGAATTTTTGTCTCATTGTTTCAGCAAGCTGCAGCCGTCTATCATAATCATCGTTGGATATGAGCTACATGTAAATGGGTTTGTAATTGTAGTACCCCTGTGATTTCAAAATTTTTGCTCCTAAAAATTTGGAAATACCCAATTCTTCCGCGACTTTTCTCGCTGAAGTTGTTGGATCGACTTGAAAACTGGCGAGGACATTTTCTTTGTTGTTGTCTCCTGTCGCCATACACTTTTTCCTCATTGCTGCATTCCATCCTTACTGACATGGCATTGACTGGGGCTAGGTCGTAGGGCCTTCCTGTTCTAGTCTTGGATCATTCCTGTCCTTGTATAGTCGCTTTGAAAAGTGTCGCATACACTGCAGTGATATCATTGGAATTTATTTATTATTAACAAATTATTTGTATGTAAGTATAAAATCCTTAAAGACTTTTCTCTCACCATATATATATATATATACAGGGTGTCCCAGAATTAACTATCTATTTCAATGAAATCGGACAAATTTAAAAAAAAAACACTTTTATTATGTTTATCATGTTTAATATGTGTTAAAAATGTATAAATTTCTAAATTTTGTTCATAATTTTATTTTCATAATTTTTTCATTATCTGGTCCAATGAAAGACCGTCTGAAGTCATAGAATGGCAAAGAGACTCTCCAAAAGTTAACGTGTGGCTTGGAATGACCAAATCCAAAATTTATGGTGCTCCATCTTGTTGAAACACAACATTATCAAGAATGCCATCATCAAGAAGCTGTGGTTCGAGAAACTGCTGAAGCATATCAAGGTAGACGGTACCTGTTACAGTTGCTTCGCCAAAAGAATGGGCTACAAATTTTGGATTTGATCATTCCAAGCCACACGTTAACTTTTGGAGAGTCTCTTTGCCATTCTATGACTTCAGACGGTCTTTCATTGGACCAGATAATGAAAAAATTATGAAAATAAAATTATGAAAAAAATTTAGAAATTTATACATTTTAACACATATTAAACATGCTAAACATAAATAAAAGTGTGTTTTTAAAAAATTTGTCCGATTTCATTGAAATAGATAGTTAATTCTGGGACACCCTGTATATATATATATATATATATATGTTAGTTTCAACTGCTTTATAATCTTTCGTCTGAATTTTTTATTTCATTATTAATCCATCTCTTTATCTTTATTTTAATCAACACTGGACACAGCTTTTAAAATTCTTATCTGTTTTTTTTATGTATTTTTATCTTTATGTCGTATCTATCTGGACTTTCTCCAAGATGAAGTTTGTGGACTGTAACTTTTGTAATTTTACCTTTAAAACATTTTTCATTTTCTGGTAAACTGTAAAATATTCAATTTTAATAACCTTGAAACTAAAAAAACAAATGGATTTATTTATAAAGAAGAAAAATTATAAATGATTACAAAATTTTTGTGCAACTTTAAATTTTAATAACTTTTTATGTGCATTTGATAGAAACAAACTGTAAATGGTATATGAAAGCATAATTATTCAAGTATTTAGCACACTACATTACAAATATCTAAGCCTCGACATAACCCACCATCTTTTCTTGAGACATCGTTCAATCCGATTTTTCAAAGACCTGAAAGCATTCTCCAGCTGTTGGTAAGTGATTTCATGAAATGCATTTTTTTTTATCCTGGTCATAAGTTCATCCGAAAAATGTGATTTTGAGGAGTAAACAACACTTTTAACATGACCCCATAAAAAGTAGTGTAGTGGGGACAGGTCAGGTGAACGAGGTGGCCAAGCAATTGGTCCACATTTACCGATCCATTTGGCTGGGAAGACTTCATTCAAAAACTTTGGCACATTCAAAGCATAGTGCCAATGAGCACCGTCTTGTTGAAAAAAAGGTGCTATCAGAAAGATTTAATCATCTCAGTTCAGGAATAAAAAAATTCTGCAACATTGCACGGTAACGTTCACCAATGACCATTGGTTTTTAAAAGAAAAAACCAGTGATGCGTGACTTTCTGAGAGCGCATCAGACATTGAATTTGGCAGTCTCGTGTTGCCAGACTTCGTGAGGTTTCTCTGTTTCCCAAATGCAGCAATTGTGGCGGTTGACTTTGCCATATTGTGGAATATTGCCTCATCAAAAAATGTCAACTCGTCCAGAAACACGGAAGAATTCTTGATTCTTTATTGAAACTGTTCACAGAAATCTAACTTTGTATGGCAGTCATCTACCAGTAACATCTGAACCGCCTCAATTTCACTGAACCGACTCAATTTCACTGAACCGACTCAATTTCACTGGGAATTTTGCATACTTTTGATTTCGGGATGTTTATTTCATCGGATGCAGGTCGCAACGATTTCCGTGGTCTCCTGGACGACGGCCACGGTCACCGCATTGATTTGAGGGCTCCCGGATCGAGGTCTGTCATTCACTGACCGCTTCTTTAAACATTTTTATCCAATTGTTGAGTTCTTACGTGATGTATCTTTCTGGTAATGAGCGGTAAACTTTCTTCTCACAACTGTTATGGACTTCAGTTCTGGTAGATGTAAAACACAGTTAACCCTTTCTCTCACTGTCGCTATTTTCAATCAGTTTCAATTTCTACGCCTAGAAAGATGCGACCTGAAATAAAATAAAGAACCTTTAATAATTATTATGTTTTATATACCGTTTACAATTTGTTACTATCATGCGTACATCAAAAGTTATTGAACTTTAAAGTCGTACAAGGACTTTATAATTACCCTGTATTATATAGTAACAGTGTACGTAATGAATATTTCCGGAGAATTATAATCCATTGTTTTCGAAAAAGTTAATTTTACATAATTCCACTCGTGATCCATCTGGGATCACCCGAAGATCAGGGCTCCCACGTATTCTTGTTTTTTGCTTTACAGTACCAAATATAATAATAAATTAAATTGAATGCCCGGTTAGGTCAACCGTACGCCGTTGACGATTGGTTAGATTAAGTCGTGATATTTTCGTTAATTTTAGCGAAGATATCATTTAGTAACTGAGGCTGGGGGCTCTGATCTTCAGGTGATCCCAAATAGGTTTTTGTTTTCAGTTTATTCGACGACTGAAGTTAAACAATTTAAGTAATTTAAATCTGCATAAACAAAGATCTTATTAATGCTTATTGATAGTTTCCGATTTTTAGCGTCAAAAGCCAAAAGCAATTTAAACTTCGTAACAAAAACTCGATTTTGTCTATTCTTCCCCGACCTATTTAATTGCATACGAACGCGCAACTTAATATCTACAAGATTTTTATCCTTTCATTGACAAATATTTTTTCTCGAACGTTTATTTTATAAGCTTAGTAAATTATACCAAGGTTATGAAATAAGGATAAACCCACATGTCATAACTATGGTTAATTATACCAAGGGTGTACTTTATCCAGGATATGAAATAAGGGTTAAACCTACGGTTGCCAGACGTCCCGTATTTTACGGACAGTCCCGCATTTGATCCAAAAATCCCGCGTCAAAATCCCGCGTTCAAAATGTCCCGCAAAAAAATATTTTTTAAGCAAATTTTTTAGGGATGAATTGATTTAGAATTTCAATATTAAGTATAATAATTTCAATTTATTCACAATCTTTAATTGTTAAAAAATTATTGTAATAAAAATTTTCCAATTTTGTTTGTTGTAAACGTTGAAGAAATCTAGTTTCAATTTGAAAAAAAAATTTGGTCTTAAAAAAACCTCAGAAAACATTTTGTCCCGCATGGGCATTTTGGAAAATCTGGCAACCCTAGACTTAAACCAAAAAGTATAAGATTTATTGTTAGTGAAAACCAAATATTTTACTCTCTCATCACTTAAATTACAAACATTTTGGGTTCCTATTCCGACAACAAAATTAAATCCATATAAACACGTAGAAGCATTTGTAGAAAACTTGCATTTTAATACGACACACACACACACACACACAAACACACATAAAATATATATATATATATATATAATTATACCTTTGGTAAGCTTCCGCCCGAATTGTTCATTCTGACGAAGGTCAAGCTTTTCACTTAACCTTAGACCTACAGTTTAACGTGGAATCCGAACCACGCCCCACCAGCAGCCCAGCGTCTTAACCACTAGGCCACACAGGGTACCCATTTATCTACTAACCACTTTCTTTATTGTATGGAAGGATGAACAGCTAGGTTTTGCTGCGCGCCGGCTGCTGTCACTGGGTCTCGATCCCGGGCCGATGGATTCGTAGTCAGCAACGCTAACCACTACACCACCGAGGCGCATATATATATATATATATATATATATATATATATATATATAATGAAAATAACCACAAAGAAAACAGAATAGTGCTCAAGCGCTTTCGTCTAATGACATCCTCAGGAACACTGAAATAAATAACAAGTTCGAGACTATATATAGGTCACATAAAAAATAGAAAATAAAAATAAAAATTGTAGGAGGAACATACAAATTTATAAGGAAAAGCTACCAGAGTTTTAACACTTTGCCCCTCTTGTCTAAATCCGTTCTGAAAAAATTCAAAACAACAGGATCAAGCGAAAAAAGGTCCTGGCTAATGTTAAAATTATTTGTAAGTTGAATAATGGCAGACTCAAGAATATTTCTATTAACAACGTTGCTTGAGTGAAACAAAATTGAAGCATTATTCCAATCAATACAGTTGGATAACTGACAAATGGACGAAAAGGGCACTGAACGACTGTCCCGGAAATAATGATGCTGTTTTACACGCGTGTGTAAATCCTTTTCCGTTTGTCCATTGTAAAAGGAATCACATTGTTTACAACCAATTTTATAGATAATGTCTGAATTATTGGTAGGGCTATTTTTTCCTATGATATTTTTCATAATATTGTCATATGAAAATACTATATTATTATTCAAAAGTTTAAGTACATTAGCAATGCCTAAAAAGCCTTGGAAAAATGGAAGTACTAAAATATTGTTCGACAAAGTGCGAGGGTTATTATTCATACGATAGAAAGTTCGTTTTGCCTTGTTAAGACAAGATTCCAAAAAAGCAGGTGGGTAACACAAATCACTTCCAATACTGTTGATTTTTTCTAATTCGGCATCCATGTATTCCGGACTGGCGATCCTAAGAGCGGAGAAACATTGAAGAAAAATAAGCAAATAATTCTGATGCATTGTTTAACCATATGTATAGATGTAATCATAGCATCAAGGGGATAGTTCTAAGGCACTCGTTAAAAACAGATATAATTGAAAGAAATATTCTAGAATGTGCATTATCCATTTTAAAATAATTTCAATAACTGCGGGAATGTATAAAATTGACAATATCCTGTTTAATTGTATATTTTCTATCCTTAGTGTATGAACTGTCATTGTATTAATAATATTTGTCATATGGACTATAGTCTGCCAATAAACCTTTTCATTTTCATTTTCATTAAATTCCTTCTGCCTCTCATTAAGTCTTGTTAATTATGTGCTAATTTTTTTTTGTTTCTGCCCCGCTGTATATATATTTTGGGCTTCTCGCCTGCTCCCTTCATTCCCTGACGAGGTGTACTTCTGAATACACGAAAAGCCTTGGAATCATTTTTCTTTTTCTTTTTCTTATGGGTTTACATCATATATATATATATAGTGACACTATATATATTCATTTATTTTCGGTGAGACATTAATGGTCCCACTGGTACTGAAAGGATTAAGCAAGCTCGCGTATGTAGTTGAATGGGTAACACCGCTTCTTGTAAGCGAAGTGAAGACATTGAGATTGAGGGTTCGACTGACTCGCTCGTCTGGCCTGAGTAGTGGTGTACCAGTTTCTGACCCTCCCGATTGATTATAACTGAGTTTTAAAAGAGATGTAAAATATATTGAATGATAACGTTTCGTGTTGAACTACCATACAGATGCGTCCTTCCTATAAAGGAAGATACTATCAATATTTGTCATTGTAGCTTTGATGGTAAACACATTAAAGACGCAAAAAGTTAAATTGTTTCGCAGTTTGGAGAAGAATAAATTCATGGTCCAAATCACCACCGTGTAAAGGGTAATGTTTCCGCGTTATTTTAATCCCTTTCGTAACAGTAAAGGCCACGCGACAGAGAGGCTTCGAGGTTCTCCGTGGGATTAGAACCATCTGCGGGTCGCTACGTCATCCGAACGCGGAAGAATACCCCCCCTCCAACTATTGAATGGATCCAACGTCGCTTAACCTCGCTGATTTAACGTGAAGTGACGTTGCGACGTGGCTACGATCGTAGCCTAGATGACCATATTCGAAATGTTAGCGTTATCGAAGAATAAGGTATGACGCGAGTATAGCGGAGCCGATTCAGAGAAACGATAAGGTCCACGCGAGAGACATTTGTATCGGCGGATGTAATTTTGATGAATGCCACTAAAGAGATCTTGAAAAATTTGTTAAGAACATCTTAAATTGGATCTCTCGAATTGCAAAGAATTAAAATCTAAAAATGAGTTTAAAAAATCTTTTAACTTTTCCTTTGAACATTAGAAATTAGTATTTACTCTCTCCCGGCCTTTGACCTCTGACATTTAACCTTTGACCTCTAACCTCTAACAGCGAAAAATGCTATAGAGAATATTTTAACCCTCGTACTAGATTAAATTTATAGTTTGCGGATAATAATTTTAATTATTTTCTCCACATCCAATTTGCAAATTTAATCTCTAATTCCACACAATATTTGAAATATATTTTTAACGGATTATGTAATTAATTAAATTTCTGCACGAGTATTTTTTTAAGTTCAATAAATTTACCTTTTAATTTATATTTTTAGTATGATCTTCGTACATACAGGATGACCCGCAAGTCAGTGTAGAATTAAATGTAGGGATGAAATGAAACCTGTACAATTACTTATTGGGACCCTGTATATCTTTAGAGTAAAATCAAGCACGAGTTTAAAATTTGTTTCCTATAACTGCAATTTCGTTCATCATAATAATAATAATAAGGGCTAAAAGATCTAACAACGTCTCATGGGTGTCCGGCGAATTTGTCTACAACAATTTGTCTAAAGATACAATTCATCTACAACAATTTCTCTACAACAATTTATCTACAGCAATTAGTCTACAGATACAATTTATCTACAATAATTTGTCTACAGATACAATTTGTCTAGAGAGGAAAAATGAAAGCTATGTTAATTATTATTAATTTTTTCAAAAAAATGAAAAATTTGTTTCTGCAATCGGTTTTCTTGAGAAATGATAAAGAAAACTGTTATTGGATATTGAATAAATTTATTTACTGAAACGACGCAATACACTTCAACATCTTTTTGAATAAGTCCGAGCTGGTGTGGCGCTTACGCCATACAAATTCACAAAAAATGACAAGAATTAGTACGATATCTTGCAAAAAACAATAGTATAAGAAACTCGGTCAGGTTAGGTTAGGTTTCTCAAGAAAACCGATTGCAGAAACAAAATCAGGGTCATCGACTGCCGTTGTTTTCAATTTCGTAGGAAAATCGAGAGCAGTCCATGAAACATACTAGGTCCAATATTAGTAATAGTTTCTCTAGACAAATTGTATCTGTAGACAAATTATTGTAGATAAATTGTATCTGTAGACTAATTGTTGTAGATAAATTGTTGTAGACAAATTGTTGTAGGTGAATTGTATCTTTAGACAAATTGTTGTAGACAAATTCGCCTAAAACCCGTCTTATGACATCATTTCTTAAAATGTTAACAATAATTCTGTTAACACGCTTTTAATCGATATTTATTGGTAAGAATCATTAAGTTTACGACAGGACTCTTTTAACCGACTGTACATTAGCATTAAATAAAAAACAGGGTGATACTACCCTCGTAATGAATATTTATCTCACTTATCATATAAGTAATGCGCTTTATACTTTAATTAAAAACGTGTTCTCGCGGAATTATATGACATACAATTCAAAAAATAAAGATTGTAAGTAACTCTAATGTACATCTTTGAAAAAGAACCACAGACTAACAAAGACCCAAAGATCCGCTCGAGGTTAGCCCGAGAAAACGGAAATTTGGTGAGAGCAAAAGGCGACAAAGAAAAGTGGATCGGAATGGAAGGGAACTTCCATACCGTATACTGTATATATATTTTTTTTTGTAAGAATATCACCCCCTGGTAGGTTACAAGACCTGTCAGCGAGGACAAAGTTTCACATTTGGACCTCCTAGGGAAACTCGAGCAGAGTTACTTGCTGGCGGTTGGCTAGCTTGTCATTGCAGTGTGATTCATTTACTCCACCCTAAGTTCGCACCCATTCATCTATCAACCAAAGGAAGGATGAACAGCTGGGTGGGTTGAGCGCCGCATGCCCGCGCCGAGAACCGAACCTGGGTCGATAGATTCATAGTCAGCGATGTTAACCACCGTACATACGCTTTATAAGGTCTAAAATCTTAATTTACTGTAATTTAAGCTCGTAATTTAGTAAACCAGTTTCATCAAATAATAATTGATGAAAAACATTTCCCATCCAAACTCCAGTACTTCAGTTCAGCAAACAAACTTGATCATTTAATCGTTTCAAATTATATTATAATTCAGTATATAGAAATTAACTGTTTTATGAACACCAAAATTCTGTGATTAAATTTAGCGAATTTGTTGGCGGGAGTAATATGTTGAAGGTAAAGTGGCTTATCAGATCACAGTTCTCATTGAATTATAAACCTATTTTAATGTCGCTCTTATGCGTGTCTCGCACAAGTGTAAAAATCCAATTAAAAAGAAGAAATAACAGTTTCCTTGTGGGTTTGCAGCATATATATATATATATATATATATATATAATTTACTTTTACTTTTGTTGAGTTTGAACGACGGTTCAGGATCGACCTGCGGTCGACCCCTCTGCAGCATCCCGCCTCATTTGCGGGACTTGGTGAAGGAGGGAATTGCTCTCTGATCGCCTCCTGCCCTCGTAGCCAGCCACGCATGGCTGGTCAGGGACTTTGCACAAGAATCTGTCCAGCTGGTTCTTGAAGTTATTCAGGTTGGTGTGCTGGAGATTCCTCACTTCTTTTGGAAGGACATTGAAAAGCTTTGGGCCCCGTATTCTGAGGGTATTTTCCATCCATACCTCTTAGAGGTAAACTGTCATATTAAAAAAAGTAAGGGGACTAGAGCTTCCAAACTTCATAGACGTTTACCTTAGCATGTTGTTCGTCTCAATTGAGAAGTTGCTCGATGTGTCCCATTCCTGCTCAACGCAGGCCTCCAAACGTAGATGCCACTGATCAATACACCTGTTTACATATCGTTGAAACCCCTTCTCATAGCCGAGCAAAATTCTTTCGCGTAGTTCATCTATGTCTCTTATAGAGACATAGATGCTCCATCTCCATAGGGAGATGGATGCTCCATCTCCCTATGGATGGAGCCCCTATGGATGCTCCATAGGGGCTCCATCTTGTTGGAAAGTATATCTTTCACCACTAATTCGTCGAATATCAGTTAGACAGAGTGAAATATATACTTTCCAACAAAATGGAGCCCCTGCTCACAGAGCACGCCAAACTGTCACATTCCTTGAGAACGAAACACCGGATTTTATCGAACCCAATATGTGGCCGGCTAGTAGCCCCGATCTTTCACCACTAGATTATGGTGTTTGGGAAGCCCTGAAGTTCAGAGTTTACATCCCTGGTACCAATATAAGAGACATAGATGAACTACCCGAAAGAATTCTGCTCGGCTGGGAGAAGGTGTCTCAACGATATGTAAACAGGTGTATTGATCAGTGGCGTCCACGTTTGGAGGTCTGCGTTGAGCAGGAATGGGGACACATCGAGCAACTTCTCAATTAAGACGAACAACATGCTAAGGTAAACATCTATGAAGTTTGGGAGCTCTATTCCCCTTACCTTTTTTAATATGACAGTTTACCGCTAAGGGGTCACTTCTTTTTACCCACCCTGTATATATATATATATATAATATATATATATATATACGTGTACGTGTACAGTATATATATTATTTGTTTGCATTCCGTCGCAAAGAGTGCCAAAGGAAGAATTTATTGGGATGTAGATCTCAAAAATAAATTATTCAAGGGTGAAATGATCACTGCAAAGACGTAAAATGGCTGTGGAAACTTTTATATTAACATAAAATATAATGTGGAGAAAAATTAAACCATATGGAAAATTCACTCCAGTGAAGCTTTTAATCTTCTTAAAGTAATTCGAAGTAAATTACGGGACGAAGGATTAATGACGTCCTTTTAAGCGAAAATGATCTCCGGATTATTTTGAAAGGTCCTTGGCTCAAGGGTGAAGGTTGGCCATTTATAAGTAAATGAGGGTTGAACAGAGATGATATTGTCAATAATTTCCGCAACAGATGTCATTCTCAGATCACGCTTCGTGTCAACACGAGCCGAGTGGTTTTAAGAACAAATATAAGCCTTATAGTTGAATAATATAAGGTCGATAAAATTAGTCGAAAATATGTTAAAGAAGCAATTTATCAAATGAGTCATGGAGTAGATAATCCAACATACATTTTAATCATCCAAAGTTTGGTCCGTCATCCATGATAACCTTTCGAAGATAACCTTTCATCATTTCTCTCATATATTCCGTACGTATGTATCTTCGATAAAGTTAATTTGCGAGTACAAATTAGACCAATTATAAAATATAATTTAGCGTTCAGACCTTAAATACAACGAAAACTATCGTCCTATAATGAGATTTTTTGACCTTCTTAAAATTTTATATCGCTTATTACCCAAATTGAGAGAAACCAAATCTGAATTCTAAATCAGTTTAATTTCCAAATAATAATAAAAAGAAAAAAAAGGTCTTCTCAATTGGAGTTCTTGATTTTGGAAAAACGTCTAAAGTGTCTTCCGTTTTTCGTTTATTCCTTGATGGAGTAAACCTTTTACGAGGGGAAACTCTTTTAAACTAATAAACAAACTCCATAACCTTAACATTCCCTCTGATCTTGTTCACATTTATCTTTTATGTATGGAAATCGATGGGAAGTATTGTCTCATTTTCAATTTTTATAATGAAATCTCAAAAAATTGAAATATGAATTTAAGATGTAGATTAGGGATTAACTGGAAATATGAATTTAAAATGTAGATTAGGGATTAATTGAAAATATGAAGGATCACCTGAAGATCAGGGCCCCCAGCCTTCGTTAGTTAGCCTTATAAGGCTAACTAACGAAAATATCACGACTTAACCTAACCAATCGTTAGGTCAACTGTACGCCCTTGACGATTGGTTAGGTTGAGTCGTGATATTTTCATTAGTTAGCCTTATAAGGCTTAACTAACGAAGCTGGAGGCCCTGATCTTCAGGTGATCCAATATGAATTTAAAATGTAGATTGGGGATTAACTGAAAATATGAATTTGAAATGTAGATTAGGGATGAACTGAAAATATGAATTTAAGATATAGATTAGGGATTAACTGATTGATTACTTTATTGATTGGCTGATTTATTTGTCGCTCCACAGCTCCCTCAAATCTAAAAGAGATTAATAAAATTGGAATTCTGTGTGACGCACACGATCATTATTTTTTGAAGTCCACAGAATTTATAAATAATAACTGCTACAATTTAAATGTAATTAAACCTTTTCAAGCCCGAATTATGTTTAAGATTAACACAGTTTTGTACCTTACGTTATTCTCCATAAGGACTAACAAATTTACAACCATGGGCTTGAAAGGGTTAATTAGTGAAGTAAAACGTCGTAATATGTATGTGATCTTCAGGTGAAAATATTAATTTAATATTTCTTTTTCTTTTTCATTGAATATTTCCTTCAAACAAGTTTGAACGTTTAGCGTTATGCTTACTAATTTACGTAATAATTATGCTTTGAAGTGTGAAGATAGTTTGTATCACCAGTTCAGTTGATTACATGAATCAATTAATTATAGTGATGCTGCAACTCTTATTTAATAATCTTGGATCACCTGAAGATCAGGGCCCCATGTATTCTTGTTTTTTGCTTTACAGTACCAAATATAATAATAAATTAAATTGAATGCCCGGTTAGGTCAACTGTACGCCCTTGACGAATGGTTGAGTCGTGATAGTTTCGTTAATTTTAACGAAGATATCATTTAGTAATTGAGGCTGGGGACCCTGATCTTCAGGTGATCCATAATCTTATTTGGTGCTTATTTTCGTTAACAAATTTCCCCGCTACATGTCACAAAGCTGTTATAAGAAAATTTGTAAGTGTTCCAACGAAGGAAAACAACCATGAATTTTGTTTAATTTCTGGTTTGTAAAAATTTTATCGTTGACGTAATTATATAGATTGCTCTAAGCCCAAAACATGTTACGGTCAGAGTTCATTCCTCGTTCGGCACAAGAACCTTTACAATTAGCCCTCATTTTTTCTACAAACATTGACCAAATTTTTAAATCTTCATGTAAAGTTAACGATTGTCTCTTATAAGGCTTTGAATGCTATTGCAGCTCGAATCGCTCGTGTACGAAGGAAGTTAAATAACCGCAGTAAAAGCGTTTCTTTACTATAGGAATTTTTTCCCCAATATACAGGGCGTACATAAAGTCAGGATCTATTTTTGTGAAGCACTTGGAAATTATATGGAATTCAATCATAAAATGATAAAGTGGTAACATTTATTAAATAATTAAGAGTAGGATTCGACGTGACGCCCATCAGTATCCCTGCACAGCTCAAATCGTTCCGCAGCATTTCTAAACACATTCTGGAGCATTTGCGGGGTTATGTTATCTGCAGCAGTTCGTATACGTGTACGTAAGTTTTCAAGACTCGTAATCTTCGTCTGATAGACGTGCGATTTGATAAAGCCCCATGCAAAGAAATCTAAAGGGGTTAAATCTGGTGATCTCGCTGGCCAAGGTCTTTTGTTGCTTCCGCGTCCGATCCAGCGATTTGGAAAACGTCCATTTAGATAATCCTGAACAATTTTGGCATAGTGACAAGGAACACCATCATGTTGATAGACGACGGGGATAGGATTGTTAGTACCGTCGTCTATCAACATGATGGTGCTCCTTGTCACTATGCCAAAATTGTTCAGGATTATCTAAATGGACGTTTTCCAAATCGCTGGATCGGACGCGGAAGCAACAGACCTTGGCCAGCGAGATCACCAGATTTAACCCCTTTAGATTTCTTTGCATGGGGCTTTATCAAATCGCACGTCTATCAGACAAACATTGCGAGTCTTGAAAACTTACGTACACGTATACGAACTGCTGCAGATAACATAACCCCGCAAATGCTCCAGAATGTGTTTAGAAATGCTGCGGAACGATTTGAGCTGTGCAGGGATACTGATGGGCGTCACGTCGAATCCTACTCTTAATTATTTAATAAATGTTACCACTTTATCATTTTATGATTGAATTCCATATAATTTCCAAGTGCTTCACAAAAATAGATCCTGACTTTATGTACACCCTGTATAATAGAGGATAGTTTCATTATTTTGGCTAAAACTATCACATTTTCTCTTTTTATCATTTTAGAATGTTTTCATATAATTTACGTAACTAAATTTTTGTAAATAGGTTTTAAGAAATAAAGAAATATACTCGATAACCAATACATCAGTGGTTCCCAAACTTTTATGGTGGCGACCCTGAATACAATATTGTCCTGGCCTGGCGACCCTAAACGCTGATACATGCAGCGTTAATGACCAATCATTTTGATACGTTGTGTTTATATTCATATAGTTTAATTGAATCAGTCGTTGAGAATTTCCGTCCCGCGACCCTCAGGAACACCTTCCCGACCCTCACTTAGGTCGCGACCATGGGTTTGGGAACCACTGCAATACATCAATCTGTATTTTCTATGCATTAGTAGAGTAGATTAGACACCAGGCTTTTTTTTTTTAAGTATTTTCCTCGCGCGCAGTCTGACGAATTTCTCTTTTAGATTTTATTTGTTGTTTTCCCCATTGTCTAACGATTCATTTCGCGAAGACTTTCCCGCTAATCTTCCTTTGAAAGTTTGTGTTATCACCAAAATGTACGAAAGATTGACAGAAGTAAATAGGCCCCACGATGATTGTCCTGAAGAACAAATGGCAAAGTTCATCGGTGGAATGCCAGAACGTGTGTCAGCTTCTCATAATGGAAAGGAGGAAAGCAACACGATTCTAAATATATCGATTCAATAAAATTGTTATCATTTATTGACTTTTATTATCGAATCAAAAACTGGAAAAGAACTGAAGGTGTCTATTTACTTTTGTCAACTCTCTGTATCTCTGTTCCATCTAAATGAACGGCAACCATAGTGTATGGACGAGTTATTGAGCGGTATTCGATTGTAGTTTACGCGCTTTTTAACGAAGGAATTATTATTATTATTTCTTTGTCCCCAATTTTTAAAGCTGTATTTATAGTGGCCTTCCTTTTTAACTTTTTCATCAATGTTATTTATATCCTTCATCAAATTTTGCATCACTCCAAACTTTTGCGTGCCCCCGTTTTGTACGTTCTTTTTTTTATCCCTTTGGGGAAAGCTAATTTAGAGTTATCTCTAATCCTTATTTTTTACCGATTTTAGAAGAAGTTGGGAATTGTCAGAATTAATTTGATCTTTTCTTAACGTCTGCGCATATATATATTCCGTATCAGTTTGGGACAGCTCGTTCGTAGCGAGGAACTTTAAAATTTAGTTTTGTCGTCAGTTGTTTTCGTAAATGGAAGTGGTTGATGCAGGTATGATTAATAAAAACAGGTTTTGGGGTCAGCCATTTATCTTACCCCCGTTGATGCAGTTACCTTAAATGGAAAAGCTTATCATACGGACAATTTTATTTATTTTTCAAAATTTGGAAAGAATGACGTAAGCGCATGCGTACTTGGTCGTTTGATTTGCCGGTAGCTGTCTTTCACGCTCCATTTTCTATTTTGTCTTAAAATTTCTCTTTCACTTGATTTTATTTATCGTCAATTTGTTATATATATATATATATATACTGTGCGAGTCATAAGTCATGTCCAATAGGATTTTCAATATTTTTTCAATCCTTACAATAAGTGTTCAAATTGTGCTTCTTGAAGTCGAGAACAAATGTTAATACGAATGACGAAGCTTTCTCTCACATTTTGGAGGATCTGTGGTGTGATGGTTGCACATTCTGTACTCACATTGTGTTTGAGATCTTCCAAAGTTTGTTTTCGGTCGTCCTTCTTATACACGCGCCTTTAAATAGCTCCACAAAAAAAATCAAGGGAAGTTAGATCAGAGGACCGTGGCGGCCATTCCACAGGGCCACGACGTCCAATCCATCTCCTTGGAAGGGTTGTATCCAACCATTCACGCACAGGTCTGGAAAAATGTATTGGCGCGCTGTCGTGTTGAAAAAACATGCGGCGCATTTCACGGACGGAAATATTGTCCATGTATTGCACCAGCTTTTCCTGTAGCATAGTTAGGTACATGTCGGAGTTGACACTATGATCAAAAAACACGGGCCCCACGATCCTGTCGCCGTGGATTCCGCACCACACGGTCATTCGTGGATCCGTTTGATGATGCCTTTTGTCAACAATGTGTGGGTTATCGGCTGCCCAGTAAACGGTGTTATGGCGGTTACCGTGCCCATGCAAGTGGAAGCACGCTTCGTCACTGAATATGATGTTCACTGCTGCTAACATCGGCTGATGCCGCCTACACTCTTCGAACCGTTGACAGAACTGAAGGCGTCTATCAGCATCGTCGGGCAGTAGTTCACTTACTGGGTGTAGCTTATACGGATAAAATCGATACCTTTTGAGAATGCGCTCCACAGTTGTTTAAGAAAGTCCCGTTTCCTGTGCTGCTTTTCTGGTTGAACGCTGTGGACTACAAGTTACTTCAGCCAGTACATCAACACACGACTCCTCATCTGTACTTGTACGAGGCCGTCCACTGCGTGGTCGGTCATGAGCACTGCCTATCTCCTTCAAGACTTTGTGTTCGCCCCACCATACGATGATTCGGCTTTGGCTTCATAGAGTGCCGGCGATGGAATTTTTCACGTGCCTCCGACTCATTCCAGCAACGTGCAGGAGCACTAGTTCCACTTTTTCTGACGGGGTATACTTCATGGGGTCAGTCATCTCTAGTAGTTACCCGAAACATAAACGTAACATGAACAACAAAAAAACTCCCATTGGACATGACTTATGACTCACCCTGTGTATATAATTCATAAAAGGCACTGTAAGTGAGACCTATTTATTATAACAGCACATGCTTCGATACCTCTCGTATCATCTTCATTTGTATACAATGAATGATTGGACAGCCGAAGATGATACCAGATGTATCGAAACGTGTGCTATTATAATAAACAGTTCTTACACTGAAAAAATTCTTTTTAACTCTGAACATTACTTTGAATTAAAATTTCTCAAGCGGTGTTAATACGCATACTCACTATGTATACAGTATATAATATATATATATTATATACTCTCTCTCTCTCTCTCTCTCTCTCTCTCTCTCTCTCTCTCTCTCTCTCATATATATAGTGAGTATACGTATTAGCACCTCGATCTCTTACCGTATCATGATCTGACCTCACCATTGCCCAACTGAAGAAGGTATAATACCTACCTATAGAACCAAATAAGACCTCTTTTCCATTGGTGCGCATTCCAAGCACCAAATTTACAGCCGAAATCGTCAGATAAACCATTGTTTCGTAACTCAGTGCATGAAATAAGCAATCTTGTGAATTTCTCTCACTCCATCTCACTCGTAAATAAGAAACCAAACTACGGAGAAAGAGAGCGCGCGCGCCCCCCCCCACACACACACATGAATATATATATATATATATGTGTGTGTGTGTGTGTGTGTGTGTGTGTGTTTGCACGTACATATTAGTGTCTGTACATTGATTCCTGAGAACAGGTTTGGTGATACTATCCTTACTTGGTTGTTTACACATTGTCATCGTTGACGAGGTAATGGGTTGCATAATTCATTTATGATTCAAGTGCCTCCAAACCAAGTTCGCAAATAATAATTTCAATAATATTAAATCCAAGAATTTGCAACGTTTCGTTTATTAGATTCCGAAGACACGTAGCCGAAATTTTAATATATATTGAAGGAGGTCAATGAGTGCATAACTGAAGTGATTTTGAAATTGATAACTTGAAAACATTCAAGTTCTTGAGTGTTTGATGATTGTTGGGAGATATATATATATATATATATATATATATATATATATATCAAGCCAACCAAGGTATATAATTTTTTCAACGCCTTTACCGCCGAAGGCGAATCGATGAAAAGCGACTTCTGTGAGAATGAAATAAAATGTAAAGGTTAACCGTCTATAAAATGGAGAAAAATCTCAAATCACAGACTTTGAATATTTCTTCATATATATATATATATAATTCCATCAAATGCTGCTGGCGATATTTTATCGAAAAAGTGAATTCAGACGCGGTATTTTATTCAGCTGAAAAGTTGACGAAGGAGGGAAATGGAACCTTCGATCCAAGGAACTGAAAATGAAAACGACCATGTTGTCAGAACGACCATGATACACGATGTTGAACGATAAAAATGGCAAAAAAACTTTTTCTAAAATAGATGATGAAGAAAAGGGTGATATGAATGCGGCAAAAACGTCTCGCTTGATAAGACCGAAAGAAGCTTGTATACGAAATGTAGTTGACAACTTTCGAGTGCAAAATTGCAGATACGAAGGTGAAACTGCATTGTCGCTCACCCTAAATGATATATGCAGTTTCAGTTTCAATTTTGCCTCCTGTAAACTAACGAAAATTGTAAATTCTTCCATATTGGAATATGCGCAAGTTTTTCAAAAATCGCAGGAAAAGAAGTAAATACTTTTTTGATCACCCTGTATCGTGTACCACGGGAAGTCGATCAAACGAGTGATGCGGAGGAAAGCAATTTAAAGCAAGATAGTTGTTTTAGAGACATTTATTAAGCAATACAAGTAGAAAATTCATCCAACGGTTACGAGATGCATCAAAGACAACTGACACCAAACCGGTATTTCCTGAAATCGAACTTCATTTTCAACTTTAGAAAACTCGAGTTGAAAACCATAACTCAGATCGGAATTTCATCATCTAATGATTGAATTGAGTTTATCTTTGCTCCTTGATTGAAATAGTCGTCTCCGTGTATCTTCATGGAGAAAAAAAAATCCATCAAAAGTAAACTATTAATATATTGACACAAAACTTTCGCAATTGACTGGAAAGCGCAACGAAACGCTCTTTTATTGTAGAAATAAAAAAAAAAGACTATAAGACGATGCTCGAAGTAAAATGCAAAGAAACTATTTTGAAACTTATATATAAGGTGTGAAATCGAATCAATCACTAAATACATTATCGTACCTGACAGGTTTTATGAAAGAACAATAGGAGCAGACATTTGCGCGTTTGATTTAAAAATCATTTTAAAAAATAATGAAAATTGTATTGATGAAAGGGAAAACTAAACAAAGAACGGCAATCCACTGCGAGCTGACACATAACAGAAAGAGCTGAAGAGAGATCTAGCGTATACATACATAAAAGCACACTGCAGAAACAGTAGTAAGAAAATCAAATATAACTGCATTTGTATATAAAACTACTGATGACAATATATATATCTATATATATATATATATATATATATATATATATATATATATATATATATATATACACACAAAATGTAGTATTTCATTTAATTATAAATCAGGAAATTGGTACAAACATTTAAAACCTTTAATCCCTAGATAATAAAATACTTTCTATATGTAATTCAGTCAAATATGGACAGAAGAAGACCAAGAAGCCAAACTACTCTTATCTCTCATCTTGGGTAACGCCAGAGATGACAGAATACAGATGGTTGACAGAAGTAAATAGACACCTTTGATTTTTTTTTTTCCATGCTTTTTGATTTGATAATTATAGTTCATAAATAATAACGGATTTATCGAATCATATATTTAGAATGTGTTGCGCCTTCCCCTTTGTATTATGTAAAGATGACGCACCCGTTCTGGCATTCCATTGATGAATTTTGCCACTTGTTCTTGATCATCATTGTGGTGTCTATTTACTTTTGTCAACCCTTTGTATACCAGAAATACTAATTTTACTCCGCTTCAACAAACAGTCGTCAACGTAAAAGTAGTTCCTTCAGTAATGTCAAACCACAACACACTAAATTATAACGAGTATCACGACTGAATCAACGGAAAAACAAAAAATTACGGAGTCTCGTAAATCTGAACGCTCGAGTTTGACCTCAGAAACCGCGAACTGAAAAGGCGTAAAGTCAAACATGGAATCGCAAATCATTATCCAGAACAAAATAACAGAAGACGCGTTTTATTCTTCAAAAGGGAAGGAATAGAAATATCGGAAAATCGTTTCTTTAAAGACGAACAAAAGGAAAGAAACAAATTTGCGAGGAAAAAGTGAACACTATTACAAAGAAGTAAAGCCAAGTAATTGCCAATGGACAACAGGACTAAAACGTGAGTACGGAATTATTGGAATATGATACAAAAGCTCAAATATGTAAGAAATATGAGAAAACTCGTTTGCGAGAAGAGAAGTAAATAAGCAATAAAGGGATTATAAGATCTTTAAACGAAGAAGTTGACTTAAATAAGTAGTACTGTATTAAGAATGGAGGACAAGTCTGATTTTCACTTTTTGAAAAATTAATATGAAGGAGTAGACTATGGCAGTACGCATTGATTTTGCGCAAGAGGATATAATGTAGTACTATATTGGCCAAATCAAATGGCATTCAGCGATTAGTTCGGATTATTGAAACTTTGTGACTTGATTGAAAAAGAAAATGTTTACATAAAAATAAAATCGCGGCACTTCAATATTTGGTTTGGAAACATTTTTAGCGCAGGAGAAAACAATCCAGGTAATCTGGTCACTGATATCATGCGCGCAATGAACAGAAACTAAAAATATGCTAGTACTCATGACTGCTTATCCAAAATTCAAATATAAATAAAACCAAAAGAATAACAGACTGTTTTGGGAATTTAAAAAAAAAAGGTTCAAAGAAGTAATTCTTCCAAGCTGAAAAACTTTTATGGCACCGTAACTAGACTATTGTTCAGTTCTTTCATCCATCAGTTAAAAAAAAAATTACAGAAGTCCTTTACAACAAAAATCAGAGGGTTAAAAGACTTAAATTACTGCGAGGAAACGCTATATACATAAATTAAATATGTCCTCCTTCAAAAGAAGAACGGAACAAAGAGTTACACCCTCGGGTAAACATCGAAAATAATTTTAAAAAGTGGTCCCTAATCTCATAACGAATACTCATAACCATCCAAACAACATCGTATAGAAGAAAAACAGAATGTGCAGCGTCCGTAACTTGAAGACTAGAGAAGGCGCAATCACACTCCTGAGGGAGAATAAAATATAGCTTTGCAGTCGCAGGCTCGATACTTTTTAATCATCCACCGAAAGAAATACAGGGTGTACATAAAGTCAGGATCTATTTTTGTGAAGCACTTGGAAATTATATGGAATTCAATCATAAAATGATAAAGTAGTAACATTTATTAAATAATTAAAGTAGGATTCGACGTGACGCCCATCAGTATCCCTGCACAGCTCAAATCGTTCCGCAGCATTTCTAAACACATTCTGGAGCATTTGCGGGGTTATGTTATCTGCAGCAGTTCGTATACGTGTACGTAAGTTTTCAAGACTCGTAATCTTCGTCTGATAGACGTGCGATTTGATAAAGCCCCATGCAAAGAAATCTAAAGGGGTTAAATCTGGTGATCTCGCTGGCCAAGGTCTTTTGTTGCTTCCGCGTCCGATCCAGCGATTTGGAAAACGTCCATTTAGATAATCCTGAACAATTTTGGCATAGTGACAAGGAACACCATCATGTTGATAGACGACGGGGATAGGATTGTTAGTACCGTCGTCTATCAACATGATGGTGCTCCTTGTCACTATGCCAAAATTGTTCAGGATTATCTAAATGGACGTTTTCCAAATCGCTGGATCGGACGCGGAAGCAACAGACCTTGGCCAGCGAGATCACCAGATTTAGCCCCTTTAGATTTCTTTGCATGGGGCTTTATCAAAGCGCACGTCTATCAGACGAAGATTATGAGTCTTGAAAACTTACGTACACGTATACGAACTGCTGCAGATAACATAACCCCGCAAATGCTCCAGAATGTGTTTAGAAATGCTGCGGAACGATTTGAGCTGTGCAGGGATACTGATGGGCGTCACGTCGAATCCTACTCTTAATTATTTAATAAATGTTACCACTTTATCATTTTATGATTGAATTCCATATAATTTCCAAGTGCTTCACAAAAATAGATCCTGACTTTATGTACACCCTGTATATAACGGATGCTATTATAGTATCGCCGTAAGCATCTTCAAGAGGAATACTAGACACCTGGCTCAGGACAATCCCAGATGAGCAGGGAGTGCTTAGCTATGTGAGATGGAGAGCCGATGACGGCAACTTTCTCCTCCACCAAGCCAATCCAAATGCAGGACCACGTGAAATCTTATAATATGCAAAATAAGCACAAAAACAAAAATTCATAATGACATAATACGTAATGAAAAACACACAAAAGCGCTTGGTAATAATAAAATTGCGTTTTCCTGACGAATGTTTTGTTAGTTTACATTTTGTACATTATATACTCTGTGTGTGTATATATATATATATATATATATATATATATATATATATATATATATATATATATATATATATATATATTGTGTGTGTGTGAAATCCGCAATTCTTGACATCTGTAGCTTGCCAAGTTTATGAGGGTTTGAATGACGGCTCAGGATCGATCTGCAGCATCCCGACTCATTTGCGGGATTTGGTGGAGGCGGGAATTGCTTTTCGCTCTCCTCCTGCCCTCGTAGCCAGCCACGCATAACTGGGCAGGGACTTTCCACAAGAACCTGTTCTGCTGGTTCTTGAAATTATTCAGGTTGGTGTGTTGGAGGTTCCTCAGTTCTTTTGGCATTACAATAAAAAGTTTTGGGTCTCGTATTCCGAGGGCATTTTCCATTCTCGTTTTCATGGGCCCCTGTCCCACCGCAGCTGGGACAGTACAAAATCTGCCTCTTCTCTCATTCCAGTGTGTTTCTATTTCGTTTCTAAGGTTAGAAAACAAAACCCTCAAGTGTTTTCCATAGGTATTTTATTGTGTACCGCTCGCGTCTTCTTTCGAGAGAGTGGTTTCAGGAATTGTAGTCGAGACCAGTAGTCTTCACCTTTCGTTTTCGCTATCTTAGAAGTAAAAGTCCTTTGTATAGCTTCAATGTTCACACTGTCTCGTTTTCTGTATGGGTTTGTGAGTACTGGGCAATATTCATTTATTGGTATTGCATATCTTCCATAATTTTAACATAATGTTTGCTTTTCTGCTGCGGAAGTTTCTCCAGATGATTCCCATTATTTTTCTAGCTGTTGTAATTTTAATGTTACAGTGCTCTCTGAATTTTAGACCCGACGACATTATTACTCTAAGGTCCCTGACTTATGGATTTGGTGTTATCTCTTTGGCTTGCGGAGTTTTGTGCCCTTTATTCTGTAGCACCTCGTTATTACCATATCCTAGAATTTGGGATTTTTCTTCGTTGTTTTCATATTGTTGTCTTCTGCCCATTTGAATAATGTTTCAATGTCATGTTGTAATTTTTCAGTTTTGTCACCTTCGTTTGATATTTCCTTGCATAGCTTCGTGTCATCCGCGAAGCATGATACAATACTGTCATTAATATCTGCATCACTGTCTGCAATCATTATTGTGAACAGCAAGGGAGCTAATATTGTACCTTGTGGAACGGAGCTCATGACTTCTGAGACTTCAGATTTAACCCTTTATCGGGCAGTGTGACTTTATTGATTTTGTTCTGGCTAACGCCAGCCGATTTTCTTCACTCTCGGAAAGACCTCTGTGCAGTAAAGGATTAAGCAAACGTCTCTTAACCCCTTACTGCACAGAGGTCTTTTCGAGACTACTGATTTTGTTCTGGCTAACGCCACGCCAGACGATTTTATTTGTCACATTGCGCAATAAAAGATTAACTCCATTTACTACCACTCTTTGTGTTCTTTGAGTCAGAAAATTAAATATCCATCTTCCTAGCTTTACAGTAATTTCTGTATTCTTAAGTTTATGTGCTATAATTCCATGGTCATAAATTATTTATCGAAGGCTTTAACAAAATCAGTATATACGTGTACATATATTACATCTATGTTTTGTCCTCGAAACAATGTTTCCAATATTTTCTCCTGGAGTCTAATAGCTGGGGTCTTCTACCTTGTTTTCCTCTTTTGTCTTATGGATGAATATTTGTTTTAGGTCTACTTCTATTTCGCATAGGGTTTTTTTCAGTTTGAGTCTCCTTGCTTCAGTTTTGCACGTGTGGAGATTTTTTACAGTTTGTTTCCGTTGTCTAAATAATGTCCTGATTTCTCTCTCGAGCTTGCTACGTTTTCCGTTTTATCTCTTCGGAATATGTTTCAGCAATAACATATAGGTTTAGTTTCATTTTCTTTCATACATAGTATTTATTTCTTCACGAGTCTTCTCGTGAAGTAGCAATTTCCAATCTGCTTTCTTTAAATCTTTATTTACACTTTCCCAATCTACTTTCTTTGAATTTATATTTAAACCTTCAAATATTCCTTTTAACTCTGGGATGCGTTTTTGGACCTCTGGTTGTTAACTTTAATTGTATATCGCTTAGGTTATGATCGGAGAAATTTGCGTGCCTTACCTTTTTATTTATTATTATTTCATTATTATTTGTCAAAATTATATCCAAAACGTTCTCTTGTTTTCGTGGCTTCGCAGATTTCCTGGGTAAGTGTATAATGTTCCATAATATCTAATATCATTATTGCCTGGGTTCTAGCATCTTTTGTAATGTTACCATGAAACTTCTCAACATATTTAACTTCATTTTTTCCCATGTTGTGAATGGAAAATTAAAATCCCCGCAAATTAAAATATTTGGTGCTGGAGTTTCAAGTAATTTTAACATGTTTTCTATTTTATTTGTAGCGAATTGGAATTCACTTTTTGTGGTGTTTGGTGGTCTGTAGACGTTCATAATGGTTAAGTTCAGTCCTTTTATTTCTAAAATAATAATTTCGACTCCGCTGTTTGATTTGCTTACCTTCACCTCGCATGTGCGTGTGTTTTTTACGTAAATGCAACACCCTCTTCTTTGTCTAGCAAATCTATCTACTTCGTATATGTTGTAGTCCAGTCCAGTATCCTCGATGCAGTTTCCACAGCCTTTTTCGCATTTATGTAAGAGTGTTTCCGTTAACATATTATATCTATGCTGGTTTCCAGAGCTACATTTTGCAAATATTGTAATTTGCAGTTTGCATGGTCAGTATACACTGTACAGGCCTTGTATATTTATGTGTAATAAATTTATAGGGTTTCTGATCTTCGTGCTCAGTTTTCCTAGATAATGGTCGTTTCCTGGTCGATGTTGTCGGTCCCTGTTTGGTGTTATTGGTTGGGCCGCTGCATTTGGGAGTACTGGGGCTGCTGCCCTTGATACCATTGTGGATGTTGTATTAGCGGTGGATGGTGTTGAATAGGAGGATGATGTATGTAATGCTAGGGTGCATATATATATATATATATATATATATATATATATATATATATATATTATATATATATATATATATAAAGGTAAAATCTATGTCCCATATTCTCCAATGAAACGAGGGTAGGGGCCCGAGCCTGGGCTAGTGGGCTACCTTAGCCAAAGTCAGTTAAAGGAGGGTGGTCGGCCCACCGCTTCGCCGTGACGCGAGATACAGAAAAGACAAGTAGGCAACACTGCGGTTTGAACCTACGACGCCACAAGACGCTCGTGTGTGTATATATATATATATATATATATATATATATATATATATATATATATACAGTATATATATATATATATATATATATAGGGAGGGAGAGAGAGAATTTTAGGCAATCAAAAGCAGAAAGTGTTTTGTTACCAATGCGTTGAGTTTCAAGTTTTGACTTCTGCAATTTGTTTCATGTCAGAATTGAGAACGTGCGGATATAGTCCCTTCCTATCCATCTGTTTTATCGGGTATTTGATTTCATTTTTTCGTTACCAACATGTTCCATTCAAGATAAAAACTGGTGTTTTCGGGATGGATAAGTGCACCCTAATTTTGTCCTTTCAGAGTACTTTACGTTATACATGTATTGGTTTTGTCTAATTGTACTCTTAACACCGAAAGTATGATACATATAAATATAATGCATTATTATTATTTTGTTTATATTAGTGGGGCGGAAGAGTCATGAATTTTTGCTGAATCGTGCGCTGTTGGTTAAAAGCATGAAACTTGACACATAGATACTTCGACCTATTATGAACATTTTCAGATGTGAACCCGAGTCGGCAACGCCCTCTGGTAGCCGTGGGAGGAACTAACATATTCATCCGCCTTGGTGTAGGTTACTGTAGGAGATTCTCCTCAATAATCATAACACCTTACAGGTACCTGCATTCAAATGCCTACTCCTCCTCCAGTTTTGAAGGTACATCAAATCTAATGGTATCAGTGGATAGCTGGGATCATTGAGCATAAACAAATAAGGCGTTTTATTGAATTTTGAAAATAAAAATAGTAATTTTGAGGGTTTAAATATTTATTAAAAGTTTGCTCTGGAAATCTCCTTGGTTTGTAGGTAGCTGCATTTAAATTGCTGCTCTTCCTAAGTTTTTATGCTACGTCAAATCCAATGGTATCAAGAGATAGCTGAGATTATTGCACATAGACAAATAAGGCGTCAATCTTGGTGACAGTTTCCACCACAGGTACAGAGAGCAGTGTACTATAAACTCGCCTTGTAGCACCTGCCAGGCCCCTGCAGGCTTTCTGCAGCCACGGGCGAAGCAGCAGTTATGTTGGTCTCCTGCTGTTTCCCATCAAGTACTGGAACATGACGTGGCGTACCTTGAACTTCGTTGTTGGATACTGCTGGTGCCATGACATGAGTCTTTTGCTGTTGTGGAGCTAGGACTATGGTCTATATCGTCTACAGCACCACTTTTTCCTCTTCATACATTGCACATACTTTGTTACCAATATCTGTAGAGATTGCAAGTACACGATCGTATGAGATGCACAAACCCATGCTGTAGAGTGTGTCAGTTAGACTGCGCTTTCTCGTCTCCCTATGGATTTTTAAGGCAAGATAGATGGGTACTGGTGTTTCTCTGTCCCTGCTGTGTTGGTGGTTTGACTTTGCCTCTTTTTCATAAGTACTGTTAAACACCAGGAGCTGTGAGTTGTTTGAGATGCGCGACATTGTGGTTTAACTGCAGTAGCTTTTTCTTTCATGTCTGCCCCATCGATTATCGTAGTCAGTAGGGCATTTAAAGACGCAGGTACGAATTGCTCCTGATAGTCTGCAGGAAAATGGCCAGTGAATGTCTGTTTCATTTTGAAAATATCTCGACAGATGATTTTAGCAGCTTTTACAAGGGTTAGTGACTCGCTGTCAAAATCATGATCGCAGACCTTTTTAAGTGCTGCCCCAGTATCTTGGTCAAATGCAAGTAATACTTGCCTGCCTTCATTGTGAACTCTCAGATCCGGAATTTACCGTTATTCGATTCTTTAATGTAGTACTGTGTACTCGTATATCGTCGATAGTCGATACCAAGTTCCTGCAACCTGGAAGAGTACAGATCCCTCATATCTGTCATGGTAAACACTGGTCTCATTTCTGCTGAGTCCCGAAATGTTTCTATGTATGAGACCAACTCGGCAAACGCTAAACCATGGAATGAACCTTCAAATGAAGTGTGCAATGCCCCCATCCAATGACTGTGCTCGTTTATCCAGCTTTGCCAAACAGTTTACATGATAATGTGCGTCAGTAGCCACCATATCTCCACCTCAATTCTGTGTCATTGAGTTCTGTTGCATATTTCCGCACTTTAAAATCAATATCAAATGTACAAGGCTTATAAAGGCCAGCAGGACCAGCGGCACTGTGACAGAAGATACGCACTTTTAGTTGTCTTTTCTGTTTATGCTCAGAGCTAGTCCTCCTACTTTTTGCGGGGTTTGGTTCTTGGGAATCGTCAACTTTTCTTTTGTGCATCCTTTCCAGTTTCATAATGCTAACTTTATTTTTACACGTTTTATGCCATTCTGCTTTGTTTTCGCGTAATGTTGCTTCGATTCCGGATCCTGTGTGAAGTTGCTGCAGGTCTACTTTTACAGGCATTGCACTAAGTTCATGGAACTGGATCAGGTTTTCTGCAACATTTTTGTATCCAGTCCCAACGTCTTTTCATTTAGAGTTGACGGAGCACTGCAAGAGCTCATCGGTTACAGTCTGACAAAGGATGCAAAGGGTCCAATCCACAACACGGCTACTGTGCCCAGAGATGCTTGGTTCTACCGTCTCTACAAGCTTGTATTGCGCTACCATGTTTGCAGGATAGCTGCCTCAACGTTCAATCATGCAGGAAGCCTATAAAAACAAAAACAAATACAGGTATTAATTTCTGTTTATCAAGTTTTTCCTACATGAAATAAAATACTTATTTGTACAGAAAAGACAGACCGAACTATTAATAATTAACAGTCCCCATGTCTGTTTCAAAGAAAATAACAATAATGATACGATTAAACGGTATGTTTAACATAAAAAACGTTGTTCCTTGCATACAGCCTACCACCAAAATCACATATGTGTTGCAGCTGCGTTTTAATTACGACACGTATGCACATTTTCCCCACACCAGAGAAGAATAACCTATTAGTTCCTCCCACGGCTACCAGGGGGCGCTGCTGACTCGGGTCCATATCTGGAAATGTTCAGTATGGGTCAATGTATATGCGTGCCAATTTCGTATCTTCCAACCAAACGTGCACAATTTTTTTTATTAACCGCCCCCACTCACTATATTGATATATTGCATATTGGTATATCGTATATTTGTATATTCATAAAATAATAGATATACAGTATATGTAATTTAAGTGCCAAGAGTACATTTAGACAAAAAATAGAACATCTATTACTTATTTATAGAGTGTACACATTTAGTAGATAATAATCCTTTCAAATGAATGAAAAAAACCGGTCCAATAGAATATTAGGTTTGCCTCAAAATGGCGACTCTTCAATGAATCTTTGTTTTATTTTTACTTTCAGTTAAGGGATTTGTATTTTTATATATACACTTTTATTTAATTTTCAGAATTATTTATGAGTTTCAACATTTTATATGTGCAGAAAAATCATCACGTTTTCTTTTTTTATGAGAGTAAACTTTTATAAATTTACGTCAGAGTATTAAGATTTCTTTGTAACCCAATGTACAGTTTTCACTTCACGAAAGTGTGGAAATGCTTTCTTTAATATTTGATTCTCAGACTGACTGAAAGGTCAAGCGACTAGATTATCGATCTCGGAGGGACAAAGTTCGATATAGTGATTTTTTAAAATCTATATATTCCTCAAGTGTATAATATAAACCTGGTAAAAGTTTCGTGGTTCGGTCTCTCTTCAAACGAAAGTCAAGTTGATGGCCCCACCTTTAGGCTTGGCCTGATGGAGGAGCGAGTTGCTTTTTTGTGATTTCCGTCGCGTATGGTCAGGCACACCGGTTCATCTGGTAATGTTCTAAGCCAGGCATCTAGTCTTCTTTGGGAGATTTCAACTTTGACCCCTGTCGGGCCTTTAATTTGGAAACACTACACATTCTACAGTTCCAATTTTCTAGTCTCGTTTGGATGGTAATTGGCTTTAGTTTGAGGTTAAGTACTAGTTTTTCGATCATTTTCCATATGTAAATTATGGTGTATTTCTCTCTTCTTTCCAGCAAATACAGCTTTAATTTACGTAGTCTTTCCCAGTAGTTGAGTTCTTTGCAGACATCAATCTTGGCTGTGAAATTCCTTTCGACCGCTTCTAGTTTATTAAAATTTCTTCTTATTTTTATAGGAACATCAAGACTGAGCAATATTCAAATTTTGATATGATCAATGTTTTCAGCAAGGGAATCATTACCTTCTCATCCCTTCTTTTGAAGGTTCTCAGTAGCTGTCCCGTAACGTTTTGCTTTATTTATCGCTATCTGTTCTATGTTTCAAATTTTGCATCATTGGTCATTATTGCCCGTAAATCTTTTGCTTTCGTGCTTCTCTGAATTTCCTGTCTATCTAGGGTATAGTATGTTTTTCATTTCTTCCATATCTCAATAGTTGAAATTCTTGTTTATGTTCTTCTGACCATTTGTATATTCTGTTTGTGTCCCTCTGCAGGACTTCCATCTCTTCTGCATTACCGATTTTTCTGCTAATCTTTCTATCGTCAGCAAAGGATGTTACTATGCTGCCGTTCTCTGAGGAAATTGTAGATCCATTTGCCCACTTTACCTGTTATTCCCGTTATATTCACCTCTCAATATTTCAGTTTTTGTTTTAAATCATTGGTTAGTTCATTATTTTTTCCTTAAGGGTGTGACAGTGAGTGCGTTTTTGTTTCTTTTTATTGTTTTCACCGCATCTTCCTCTTCTCTCTCTCTCTGAATGGCCCTTAATTAGGGCTTGTATTTCCCTGGCTATACTTTCCAATATTATTTGTATCACGTTTTTGGTGTTGTTGTCTGTGCAATTAATTAATTTGTCACTACTCTCCTCTTACGGAATAGTGTTCGCTTTTGCCTCTCGAAATAGTTCATCTTTCCCCTTGGCTGTACTTGTGTCTTTTTTCTAAGATTTCCAGCGTCTTCATTTCCAAAAGTATTAACATTTATCCGGTTGTTTAATTCTCTAAGACTGTTTTCCACTCTATTTGTGCCATATGGGATCTGATTTCTTCCCAATTTATAGTCTCAGAGTTTAGATTAAAAATCTCAAATTTGCTTCTTTCTTCAGTATGAGTGTTTTCCTTTAGTGCTCTCGCTATATTAGTTTACTGGATACCTCGATAATGTTGTGGTCTGAGATATTTATTGGTATTATTTTTCTATCACTGGTTAAGTTAGTGTTATTCGTGAATACTAGATCCAAGCAGTTATTTTTTCTGGTGTTATCTGTTATCTCCTGTGTTAACATAAATTCGTTTGTTAGAGATATCAACAATTTGGTTGCTCCTGGTCTTGATGTGTGTGTATATATATATATATATATATATATATATATATATATATATATATACACACACATTTCTTCCCATTCTTTTGTATTTTAAAATGGGAAATTAATATTTCCGCAGAGTATTATATTCAGAGATGAGGTTTTTAAGGACTTTATTAGGTTTCTGATGCCGGCAGTGGCTTCAGAGAATTTCGCAGCTGGAGTGTTCGGAGGTCTGTAAATGACTATTAGTATTAGTATCGCGTTAAGTTTTTCAACCTTTACTGCTAAGAGCTCCACGTAGCTGTTTGATTTACTTCTTATTGTCTCTGTCATATGGCTCTCACGTATGTACGAGTATACAGCACAGCCACCTTCTCGTCTTTCTGTTCTGTCAGCTCAGAGTATGTTGTAATCATCAATTTGTATTTCTTTTTTATCTGTACAGTATTCGCAGTTTTCACAATCCCCTTTAGATAACTATTAGTATCACGTTGCTTTTAAATTTTTATATATGATGCAAACCCACAAGGAAAAAGAAAAATGATTCCAAGGTCTTTCGTGTATTCAGAAGTACACCTCGTCAGGGAATGAAGGGAGAAGGCGAGATGACAAAAATATATACCACGGGTATATTTTAACAGGATATTGTCAATTTTATACATTCCCGCACTGTTATTGAAATTATTTTTAAAATGGATAAATGCACATTTAGATAACTACCTTAAGAAAGCCAAGAATAGGTATTAAAATATTGTAACTGTAAAGGAATTTGAGCGTAAAAATATTCTTAGCCTATCTTAGTAACCATGTAAATTTTCAATATCTTCCGACTTTACTTAAAGCAGTTGTATCAATGTAGTCTTTAAGTATAATAATACTGTTAAATCACGCCTAATAAAGAATAGTCCGGATAATGTGGTTGGTTGTGTGTATTCGATTGGATGTACACAATGTGACTCAGTGTATATAGGTCAAACCGGTAAAAAGTTAGATATTAGGGTAAAACAACATAAATATGCGTGGAGAACAGCAAATAATTCTAATGCATTGTTTAACCATATGTATAGATGTAATCATAGTATCAAGTGGGACAGTTCTAAAGCGCTCGTTAAAAACACAGATATATGTAATTGAAAGGAATATTCTAGAATGTGCATTTATCCATTTTACAAATAATTTCAATAACAGTGCGGGAATGTATAAAATTGACAATATCTTGTTAAAATACCTTTTGCCTCTAATCAAATCTCGTTAATCATGCGCTAATCTTTTTTTCTGTCCGTGATATATTTTTGTCATCTCGCCTTCTCCCTTCATTCCCTGACGAGGTGTACTTCTGAATACACGAAAGGACTCGGAATAATTTTTCTTTTTCCTTGTGGTTTACATCATTCATTCATTTCACGTGCTTAATTGTGAAATTCATCCCATATTAGATATCTGGGTTCCTGGTAAGCCATGGGGATCATACCCGAGCATCCTTTATGGCTTATAGGATTACAGCCCGATGCAAAACAGAACCCTATTATTGAGCAGCACCGTTGTTCATATTTCTTTGTCAATGGTTGGCCTAAACACGTTTGGATAAAGAAAGATAGAATATCCCGTGTAATAAAGTATAATAAACCTTTGGTTTTGTTGACTTTATTACAGCATTTTCAATTTCTAACGATTTTTTTTTATGTATGATCTATGTTTCATACAAAATTAAATTATTAGTACGTTTTTGTGATATATATATATATATATTTCTGCTTTACGCCACATATTTCGTATAAATCTTATATATAACGGCGTAACAGGGAGAGTTATCAGGGGTTAACCCCCACTCCCCCCAAGTGGCTTTTCCAAAGAGACAACAGATATATCATTTTTATTCAGGTATTTACATCATAATAAAATATATGTACAAAGTAACTTTAGGGGATTCCCCCCCCCCCCCTTCCCTCGGTCAAACCCTGGCTACTGTAGCTAATGCTTGTATATGTTATAGACATTGTGTGAAGCCATTCATTTCACGTAATACCTAAAAGTTTCAGGCATTTTCGCGTAATACCTGTGACCCTTAAACATAGGTAATACGCATTACTAACCTAAGCTAACCCAACCACTCTAATTTAACCTAACCTTCATGAAGTCGTTAATCGCTTAATCGAATTACCCTAAATGCCTGAAGCTTTTAGGTATTACGTGAAATAACTGATTTCACACAATGACTGTAACATATATACAGAATATTTCACTTTCATTCTAATTACAAAACTTTTAATAGAGTTTACCATTAAAAATCATTTTCTGTGTTCGTTATTATAATTGTGACGCGTTTATCATTAATCATTTATTTGTTGTTGTTGTTTTTAGTTTTGTTCACTATATAGACATTCGTCTCGCTCTTGAAATGTTTATTTTATACTTTGAACCTGTTTGTTTGCATGTTAAATCGTTAAAATTCAATTTAGAAATGTTTTAATTCTTGTTTTTATCTTTAAATTATGGGCAGTTTTTAATTTCTAAGTCCCAAACCATTCTGAAAGCTTCGCTACAGATTAAATCTTTGAAAGTAAGTAATGTTTAGTGAAGCCAAGATCCTTCTTTTTAGATTCAAATTAAGATTTTCAGCTTGGATGAAGTTATCTTAATCACGCTGTTCCCTACTATATATATATATATATATATATATATATATATATATATATATATATATATATATGGCGCAGGTACTTGAGAACTTGCAGTAATCTATTAAATGAAAGGTGTCCCCCATCAAGTACCTTCCGTTTGCAGAGTTTTTCCTAAACTTCTCTTACCCTTATCAGAGCGGAAATGAAAAGTTAAATAAACCATAATTAATAATTTAATTTGAAAAGAGCACTCACTTTAATTTCCGGGCGCATAAAATTTAATGGCGTATTTATCATCATTTATCGTATAATTAAAAACATTGTAATTATTGAGACTAAAATTAAGTTGTGAAGTTGTTAATTTTTTTCTGAACTAAAAAAGTTGTTCAAATATTTACTATAAAATCATTTGGAAATGTGGTAGTAGTATGGTAGCGTAGTAACGTTGGAATTGTTTGATTCTTATTAAGTGAAATTAAAATAATGTTTGGGTTTGTTTCACCTGCCTCTTAATGACGAAGATCATGCGATGGAGGGGACCTACAGCTTTACGCGCAATCCGAACCACGGGTCGCTACAACATCTGAACGTAGAGAACGGTCACCCATCCAACTATTAAACAAATCCAACGTCGCTTAATCTCGCTAATCTAACGGGAAGCGGTGCTGCGACGATGCCACGACGTAACCCTACTAAGAGAAAAAGGTTTCATCGGGTGAATAGCCATTCAGATCAAGTTGACGTTTAAAACTAAAGGTGACTTCTGAAATGAAAAAGTGGGGTGCTGACTCCTCTCACAAAGTGTTTCATTTATTTATCTTTTAAATGATGTTTTTCGCATTTTGAGGATGATTGCCCGAGTTCATGCAGCGTGCATTCGCATATACTCCAAACTGACGAGGTGTTCTCTTAATATTTCAACTTTATTCATCTCGGAATATTTTCTAGAAAGGTGATGAACAGAGAGTGTCGAGAAACCTTTTGTTTGTT
Source organism: Bathynomus jamesi (assembly GCA_023014485.1). Classification (NCBI taxonomy): domain Eukaryota; kingdom Metazoa; phylum Arthropoda; class Malacostraca; order Isopoda; family Cirolanidae; genus Bathynomus; species Bathynomus jamesi. Next base: position 55,788 of record JAJOZX010004634.1, read on the forward strand.
AAAAGAATTTATTAGTTCATCGAACCTAAAGTTTAACGTGGAATCCGAACCACGCCCCACCAGCAGCCAAGCGTCTTAACCACTGGGCCACCCAAGGTAACCATTTATTTACCAACCACTTTATTGTGTGGAAGGATGAACAGCTCGGTTTTGCTGCGCGCCGGCTGCCGTCACCGGGTTTCGATCCCGGGGCCGATGGATTCGTAGTCAGCGACGCTAACCACTACACCACCGAGGCGCCTATATATATATATATATATATATATATATATATATATATATATATATGTGTGTGTGTGTGTGTGTGTGTGTGTTATCTCAAAAGTTCTTTGATATTATTTTGGTGTTGGGCATATTTTTTTTTCCTTTTTTGTGAAAACCTATTATTTGAGTTTTCAATAAATCTTTATCGATAAACTTTAATGGAAATCCATTACATGCAAGAAATTTTTTTCAAAAATTATAATTTAGTACGAAAAAGCTTATACGTGGAATAATAGATCTTCGCATGCTCGATTTAATAAGCTTGAGATCAGAGTCAGAGTCCCTCTGCATTTTATCGACACAAAGAAATAATAATTCAAGTGCATTAGGGAAGAAAAGTGTTTTTCCTATAAACAGCTATAATAAATTGCCTCAACGACTAAACTATCCAGATTTGGTAAAACATTGTAACTTTTACTTTCCTGGATCGGAAAATCCCCGATAGCCGAGTGTACCCGGCCACGTGAGAAGGAGAGTCTGGTTGAGCAATTCTTTCCATCAAGCCGGGTCTAGAGGTAAGGCCACCAGCCTGACCTCCGTGCGAAAAGAAATCGACGAGCGGAATCTTTGACAGACTGACGGGTACTGATAAAGAATCGGATGACATGACGAACCAACTAAATATGATAAGACGGATTCACTGCTAAAAAAAAAAAAAAATGTCTTCAACCATCCACAGATTTAAAATGGAGAGGGTAAATCGCTTTTAATGCTGTTCTTTGACTTAATTTTGTTTCACTTTGAATGATCAATAAGCAAAAGCAGATTTAATATTAAAATCATACTTTTTAAATCAATTATTCCAATTGGTTGGTTGACGTTTACCAGTACACTTCTGCGAAACGTCAAACAGACCTCGTGTAATAATGAAATATACCACTAGAGAACTAGGAGTTGATCCTGTTGTTCTGAAAGATTGTAATGGAACGGGGTTTCTTAGCAGAATGGGCGATAAAGATTTATCTTGGAAAGACGAGTAAAGTTCTTCATCAAAAAGGATTTTCAAAAATGTTACCATAATGCTCAAACTGAAATACGAGTTCCCAAATAAAGTTTGGGAAAAATTTCTGAAAAGCATAAAAAATTAATCATTATTAATGATTAGGGTTTGAGCTTAAATTTTATTAATGACACCATTACTACTATTAAACAAAAAACAATATTACCAATTTGTAATTTTTTGTTTTTTAGAAATATTATGTTCGTAGGCGAACTTTTTTCCGAAACTACATTCTTCTTAATCTGTCCCAACTTACTTCATGTTCTGTTCATTCGTTTGGGGATAACTGCCAAGGGAATAAATAAAAACCCATTACTGTTATTAAAAAAAAAACGCCATAAGGGTTATCACCAGAGGTGGAAAGAGTACATCAGTACTCGAGTACGTGTGTATTTGGTGTACTCGTATTCGTACTCGTACTCGAGGTAATCTGAAATAGCTGTAATTGTACTCGTACTCGACCAGTCAACCTCTCGTGAACAATTACTACGTGCTACTAATTTGTCTATGCTGTTTGGTAACTATAGCAACCTATAGCTTCCAGAATGTTATAGAAAGCCTTCAGCAGACTATAAATGCTTGTGCAGGGCATCGCGGAGGTTAGTAGTTAGAGATCCGTAGAGGTCTGTTGGTATCTGACGTCATTGTGGAAGGTTGCACATATAATATGTATACATCTGAGTTTTACAAGGTATGTATTTATATTTTTAGTTTTTATTTGTTTTTATAAGAAAACCGAGTTATTTTGATGGAATATAAAACATCTTACAAAAGATGTTGAATAAAGCATTACGTAATGGACATTACTTATAACTTTGTAAGTACATGTGATATACATATTATGTAACAGTAAAGGAAATACATTTTGTTCCTTTCGTGTTCATTTTTTCATTTTCCATTATAATGTGTTCATATGGTTTCATAACAAATAAGCTTTGTTCATGCAAGCACCAGGTAAAGCACTGAAAAACGTTGTACTCCTACTCAAGGGAATATGAAGTAGCTGTAATCGTACTCGTACTCGCTTATTCCAAAAAGTCTGTACTTGTATTCGTACTCGTACTCCTCCAGTTACAAAATTTTGGTATTCTTTCCACCTCTAGTTATTACCGTATCAATTTGTTGGTCATACAAGAATTACCTTTAAGGAACTAAAACTATTGAAAATCGGTGGCACACTTAGTGATTCATATATACACTTATTTATAGGAAGACAGTACGAGTGTTTACTCTGAATTGACAAATGCCTCGCAATTCATCAAGATACTTTTATTTATTGAGAGTGATAAGCAGACAACTTATTCCTGCAAGTTAACTTCGTTACAAAGGCCATCATTTTTTGTGGGATTGAATAATAAATAATTAATCAGAAAAGAAGGCCATGCAGAAACTCAAAAACTGGCATAATGCTCAGGGCCAGACGAACGCGACTCATTGAGCTAACTCCCGGGTTAGTCAGCAGATCTGGAGCCGAACCCCCGACTTCGATGTCTTCACTTCGCTTATAGGAAAACGGTGTTACCCACTAACCTAAGGACGCTGATTTGTAGGACTGAAAAAGTTAAACGAACTAAGCAGTAATCTTAAAATTACTTGAAATATAAATGTACTTAAAATTATATTGGATAACTCCGCCATTGCAGAATACATAGGTAATAATAGTATACTGATCGTATTAACTGTACCATTACCTTATTATGTTAACACATACTAACAATATCGTTAAGTACAAAACTTATTTATCTATTTCATAATAAGAAATTTTTAATTTAGTACAAAATGTAATGCTGTGTACATGATTTAATAAAGTCTGAAGACTGAATGAAAAGAAATATTCTTGTTAAAATATTATACTAAAAAAAAAAAGTAGCCTCGAAACTCATTTCTCCACTGCGGGGATGGGTGCTCCATGGGTCACAGGGTGAATGGCCGGCCCAACCTAACCCAGGAGCCAGCAGCTGGAAGTGAACTCAAAACCTCGCAGCCCAGAATGCAACACCGAGAGGGAAGCCCTAAAATATCATTTTATATTTATATACCCAGCGCCCGTACCCGAGTGAATAATACCATTTTCCCATAAGCGAAGTGAAGGCACTGAAGTCGGGTGTTCGACTCAAGATAGTGCTGGTAATAATAGTGCAAAGTTAGCGCGATGAGCCGCATAAGTTTGGCCTGAGCGCCGCGCCAGTTTCTGGTCCTACAACGGTGTATACATTGGGTTGCGCAATTTTAGAAACCGGACTTATGGGACACACTGTATATACATATATGGTATATACTGTATGAATAATATTTTTCACTTAAAAATTAATTTGTTTTCCTATAATTAAAAAAGTTTGGGAAAAAATAGCATAGGATGAAGAAATTTCAATAATGGAATATTGCCATGGCAACTAAAATATGTAGATGATTCTTTTATCTTAACTCAGATTAGTTTAGAAAAATAGTTCATTTGAGAGAGAGAGAGAGAGAGAGAGAGAGAGAGAGAGAAGGAGAGAGAGAGAGAGAGGTTTGTCTCTACTTTAAAGATTTTTTTTTTTACTTTTTAAGTTGGAATTACTGAGAGTTTTCAGTTGGTAATTTGTTTTGTCTTGGAGTCCTCCGGACTTATTCTTTTTCTATTTTCCTTGTTGACTATCCAGTTTTTTGTTTATTCTCCAGTATTTTTACCAGGAACGGAGCAATTGACTCGCGGTAGTTCTTTTCCTCAGGAACTTCAACTGCAAACAAAACTTCTGTCTTGTTTACAATCTCAGACAGTAAAAGTCAACTTCGATGACGATAAATAAATCTTAATCGACATTGAACGACGACTTGATAAATGCTTAAACGAAGCGACTCAATCAATAATGACACTTATTTTTTAATGAATTAATTACGTGAGGAAGTGAAAAACAGTTTTCTTGACATTCCTCACGCCCAATTCTGCCTCTTCCTAATTGTCACGCGTTCAGCTCGAGGGGGCGGAGCTTATTCCAAATAGGGAACAGACTGTTGAAGGGGACTCGTCTATATTTCTTCCATTACTCTGTGAAACCTCCTCTATATTGCTTTCAGCATTTTCCAGATCTTGCAGGATAATGGAAGTGTATAAAGTAACGTATTTAATAAGCATTTTTAAGTAAAAACGTACTCATATGTAACGTTAGACAACGTAACAGTTAATGGAAATAATGTAAAAAACTTATAAGGAATGAAAATTTTAAAGAACTATAAGAAATTAACTGCACGATAATGTTAAAGAAAACCTTATTTACACAAACGACTATTGAACAATAATAAAGACTGGATCACCTGAAGATCAGGGCTCCCAGCCTTCTTTAGTTAGCTTTATAAGGCTAACTAACGAAAATATCACGACCTAATCTAACCAATCGTCAAGGCGTACAGTTGACCTAACGATTGGTTAGGTGAGGTCATGATATTTTCGTTAATTAGCCTTATAAGGCTAACTAACGAAGGCTGAGGGCCCTGATCTTCAGGTGATCCAAACATTATTAGACTGCTTGTAATGACAACAAATGTTATAACTGACCTCACGGAAATAAAGAAAATTATGAAAAGTGAAGGTATATATATATATATATATTAGTGGTGGACCGGATATCCATATCCGCATCTGCGGATATCCTCCTCATTTTTAACATCCGCATCCGCACTTCTGACTGCGGATGTTATGAGGATATTACCTGTAATAAATTATGCAATTTACAATTAAATTAGCTTATAAAGTAGCTTATGAGGGCCAGTCATGCACATTTCATGTAAAGTATTAATTAATTAGTAATGAACAAACAAATATATAAACCTGAAAATATAAATACGTGGTAACACAGAAAATTGAACGAAACTTTTCATTGAATTTTCTGTGGCTGAAACTCTTGAGAAAGTTATTATTTTTATCATAATGAAAACATTAATATTAATTTTAATTCTTATGCATTGCCTGCCATAATAGTAATATCAAGAAATTTGAAAATTGTCATATATTCATAATTCTACATTATATTGATAGATTAATATCCGCATCCGCGGATATTAAAATTAAAGATCCGCATCCGCAGATGTTGAAAAACTGACATCCGTCCACCACTAATATATATATATACAGGGTCCGCAAAAAAAAAAAGGAGCATGACGAAAATTGCTCTCACGCCCGCATTTTTTGCCGGACCCTTAAATGTTATATATCTAGCTAAAGATAAAAGAGCCCAGAGTTGTATAAAAAAATTCCATCAACATCGGTCATAAAATAAGATTTTATGGCCACAAACGTGCAATGACTAAAAAAAGTGAATTCTGCGTAAAAATTAATGTTCTTCTCATTTTAAATTTTTCAGATGCCTAAATAATTTTAATCAATAAAAATGATAATATGCCCTTTTCTAAAGAAGATAAAATATTAATAAAACATTATAGACTTGATAAAAATTATGGCGCAATAAAATTATTACAAGAGTAATTATTACATATTATTACAAATTATTACATATCGAACAATTTTTTTAGTCTTATAATTTCGTTTTTCTTTGGAAATTGTAAAATTATATGACATGTTGTAGTAAAACTTTTATATTTTCTTTAATTTTTGAAGTATTGACATGAAATTTGGTACTAACTTAGTTTATTTGTTGCTTATTTGCCTAAAATAAGTTATTTGTCATTATGTGTAAAAATAAATGTACAGTAAACATTTTCGTCATGCTTCTTTTTTTTGCGGACCCTTGTAATAATTTTATTGCGCCATAATTTTTATCAAGTGTATAATGTTTTACTAATATTTTATCTTCTTTAGAAAAGGGCATATTATCATTTTTATTGATTAAATTATTTAGGCATCTGAAAACAATAATTTAAAATGAGAAAAACATTAAATTTTTTACGCGGAAATTCACTTTTTTTAGTCATTGCACGTTTGTGGCCATAAAATCTTTATTTATGACCGATTTTGATGAAATTTGTTTTATACAGCTCTGGGCTCTTTATCTTTAGCTAGATTTATAACATTAAGGGTCCGGCAAAAAATGCGGGCGTGAGAGCAATTTTCATCATGCTCCTTTTTTTTTGGCGGACCCGATATATATATATATATATATATATATATTCTCGATTTCATTCACTGTTGATTAAAAAAAAAAAAAATTTAAGGTAATTTTATGTGCAGAATTCAATTTTGACCTTTTTGTAAATGCAGAAATTAACCAAACTAAGATATCCTATAAACTGTAACGTAACTAAAATAGAAACTAATTTATACCCACCTATAATAGCCTAAATGAACGCAGTATCTTCCACAAAAATCATACGATATCTTGTTTCGAAAGTATACCAATACTCTTTTCATAAGCTGCTAGGCTTGGCCTCACTTACATTTATTAGTTTAAGACATCGGTTGACTTTTAAGGGAAAATGGATGAAGAATTTAATTTAATAAAATTGCATAACAGATCGCATACAGAAGATTCAGTCCAATACCAAAAGAAAAGGAATGTCGTAAAAAACATAAAATGGTGATCAAAATCGTAAGTAATAATTGTGTGCGGAAGCGCCATAAAAGTGGATGTAATAAAATAGTTTCGATGCGCAATGGAACATAGTTCAAGACCCATATTTGGCGGATCTCAGTTTTAGGGACCCCCACATCTATTGCATTAATAAGAAAATAACGATAAAAATCAAACAAAATGTAAAATTTATTTCAATTACAGCACATATCGTTCTTTCACATGGTCAAGAAATAAATTCCAGCTTTAGGTTTAGTCATGATATTTTCGTTAGGTTAGGTTTAGTTTCACGTTTGGTTAGGTTAGGTTTAGTCGTGATAGTTTCGTTAAAACTAACGAAAATATTACGACTTAACCTAATCAATCCTCAGTGTGTATATATATATATATATTATAATATATATACATATATATACACGCCTTGGTGGTGTAGTGGTTAGCGTCGCTGACTACGAATCCATCAGCTGTTCATCCTTCCACACAATAAAGAAAGTGGTTGGTAGATAAATGGGTACCCTGGGTGGCCTAGTGGTTAAGACGCTGGGCTGCTGGTGGGGCGTGGTTCGAATTCCACGTTAAACTGTAGGTCTAAGGCGGAGTGAAAAGCTTGACCTTCATCAGAATGAACAATTCGGGCGGAACCTAACCAAAAGTTATATAAAATTTTGTTTTAAATATAGTTACATTTATTTTTCTTATTAATGCAATAGATGGGGGAGGGGCCCTAAAACTGAGGTCCGCCCCATATTCCATTATCAAGATTATTATGTTTATTTATTGGTGGGTAAAAGAATGTTAGGGTTGCGGGAGGAGAATCGGAGCCTGGATTGGTTGGGAGAGGGGTCAGGCAAGGGTGCTCCCTGTCCCCAGTGTTATTTAACATCTATGCGGAAACAATGATAATAGAAGCACTCTCAGATCTGAAAGAGGGAATCAGAATGGGAGATGAAGTGGTCAAATCTGTAAGATTTGCGGATGACAAGGCATTTGTTTGTAGTACTGAGGAAGGACTGCAAAGAATGGTCAGTAGCTTGACAACAACGGCGGAAGAATTCGGAATGAGAATTAATGAGACCAAGACAAAGGTAATGAAAATTGCAAGAAGGAAAGGAGCACAAATGAACCTAACGATAGGAACTCGGACCTTAGAAGAAGCTGAGCAGTTTAAATATTTGGGAAGTTATTATATTAGTCCTATTAGTATGCTGGAAAGTATTATTGATTCAATACTAATACTGCAGTGATAGATACTTTAATGAGACATCTAGTTATTTTTTACTTTAATTATTGCATATATTGTTTTCCTTTAATGTTAAGTATATACTTGATATCCATAAGGTAGTTGTGAAAATGCTTCTTTGATTTTCCTATTACTATCATAAATAGAGATCATTCTCTAAATCATAGTATTTTAAGAGCATCATTTTGGTCGCAAACACATTACCCACAGGATAGCAGCACAGAAATTCATCGCAGGATTTTTCATCATTATAGTTGTCCCCCCCCCCCCCCCTTTGAAAGCTAGTTACGCTCTTGTGTGTATATATATATATATATATATATATATATATATATATATATATGTTACAGTCAATGTCTAAAATCAGGCAGTTTGTAAATTAACTGAATTTTTAGGCAATGTGTCAAATTGTGATACACACAAAACCTAACCTAACCTAACCTAACCTGACCTTTCTGGTAATGCTGCATATGCATGCCTACTGGTATTTCCCAATATGTTGCCTAAAATTCATTAGGTTAGATTAGGTTTTGTGTGTATCACAATTTTACACAGTGCCTAAAATGTCAGTTAATTTACAAATTGCCTGATTTTATATATTAACACTAATATATATATATATATATATATATATATATAACTGTATAAAGTGTGTATATATATATATATATATATATATATATATACACTGTATAAAGTGTATAAATATATATATCTCGTAAAATTGTCGTTTAGCACCCAACTAGTGAACCCCCCCCTTCTGTTTTATTGTTTCTAGTGTAGTTTTAGCTCCTCTTTCCAAATGTGCAATCGAAATTTGTCGCAAACGGATATTAAAAAAGTTATAGCTATTTAAAGTTTACCTAATCACCAGTTTGGTGCTAAACTGCAATTTAACAGTAATTTTTGTTGTTGTTATTAATGTTTATATGTTGCCTGCTTAGACCTAGTTTCGTCTGAATATTATTGTTGTAATGCAAGCATGTGATAATGCAGTGCTGTGATTTATCTATTTGTAGGTTGTCCCCGGTCAATTGAATGCCAGGCTAGGTCAATTAAATGCCCGGTTAGGTCAATTAAATGCCCGGTTAGGTCAATTGAATGCCCGGTTAGGTCAATTGAATGCCCGGTTAGGGCAATTGGATATCTGTTAGGTCAACTGTACGCCCTTGACGATTGGTTAGGTTAAGTCATGATATTTTCGTTAGTTTTAACGAAAATATCACGAATTAACCTAACCAATCGTCAAGGGCGTACAGTTGACCTAACCGGGTATTCAATTAACCGGGGGCCGCACAGCAACCTCGTCTCCGGTTAAATTGCAGTTTAGCACCGAACTGGTAATTAGGTAAACTTTAAATAGCTGTAACCTTTTTTAATATTCATTTGCGACAAATTTCGATTGCACATTTGGAAAGAGGAGCTAAAACTACACTTGAAACAATAAAACAGAAGGGGGGTCACTAGTTGGGTGCTAAACGACAATTTTACCCAACAATTTAACCATATATATATATATATATATGTGTGTATGTATGTATGTATGTATAATTTATATGTATAATCTATATACAGTATGTATAATTTTGCACTGGTGAAGTATATTTTGAAATTCTTAAGTTATCTCTAAAATTTTAATGATTTCATTTTCTTCAGTGAAATTTATTAATATTAATATAAAGCGTAAAGTTTAAAGCGGTAACTCGTGTAAATTAATATATAATTAATATATTACACGGGCCTGCGAATGAGAACTTTGTAAGAGTTGTTTTCTTACTAATAACTGATTTTATATAATTCAACTACGCTGATTTCGAATAAGGTGTCCATTTTTTTTCTATCACGTAAGGATTTTCCGCAAACTGGAAGGGAAAAAACAACAAAATAAATAAATATTATTTATTTCAATTTACATTAGGTACCTATTTCGCTTTGTTATACTAATTACAAATGCAAATAACTTTAAAAAGAAAGACTATTAACGTCAATTACATATTCATCTTTATTTGTCCCGAATTTTCTCGTGAGATCTCTGCCTTTAGTCTCGAATGTACGCGCTGTTCTTTTTCTTATATGTAATAATTCTGGAGTATCCCGTTTCAACATCCAGCAATAAATCAGCCATCATGCTGATGTCCAACCTTCCCTGATATCTCTTCTCCATTTCTTTGGTGTCTTGATGAAACGAAGCATTTATAAACATTTATAGGCAGTATTTTGTAATCAAAATTTAATGAAAATTACTTACATATGTAATATGAAATTGACATTTTGTGAAAAATCTGTACGTGATGGCGAAAAATTAATATTATTTTCGGAATCAGTGTGCAAAAATTACTATACAAGTGATAAAATTTTCGGACGACAAAATCATCGCAGGCCTGTATTATTATTATTAGTGTGTGTGTATATATATATATATATATATATATATGATAAATAAAACCACGAAGGAAAGGAAACACAAAATGGTGCTCAAGCGCTTTCGTCTAATGACATCCTCAGGAACACTGAAGTACATAAGAAGGTTACAGCCTATATATAGGTTACAGAAAGAAAAAAAAGAGAAAAAAAATAAATAACATACATACACACACATATATATACATATACATACATATCTATATATACAAATACATACATACATACATACATACATATATGCAATAAACAGAGAAGTAAAAATAAAAATTAAAAATTAAAACAAGGCAAAACGAACTTTCTATCGTGTCAATATTAACACTCGCACTTTGTCAAAAAATATTTTAGTACTTCCATTTTCCCCGGGCTTTTAGGCATTGCTAATGTACTTAAACTTTTGGATATTAATGTAGTATTTTCATATAACAATATTGTGAAAAATATCATAGTAAAAAATAGCCCTACCAATAATTCAGGCATTATCTATAAAATTGGCTGTAAACAATGTGATTCCTTTTACATAGGTCAGACGGGAAAGGATTTGCACACACGTATAAAACAGCATCAATATTCCGTTAGAACAGGACAGTTGTCCAGTGCCCTTTTTGTCCATTTGTCAGAGTTAGCCCACTGTATTGATTGGAATAATGCTTCAGTTTTATTCCATTCAAGCAACATTGTTAATAGAAATATCTTGAGTCTGCCATTATCCAACTTTCAAATAACTTCAACATAAGCAAAGGTCTTTTTCAACTCGATCCTGTTATTTTGAATTCCTTTAAAACAGATTTAGATAAGAAGGGTAAAACATTAAATCTTTGGTAAACTTGTCTGCTACTTTATTAACTTTTAATTTGCATTTTTTTTTTTTTTTTTATATATATCGAAACCTGACCATAGGCAGCAGTGTGTTAAAACCCGGGCAGAGTTCCAGTATAAATTTGTATTTTTATAATCCATTTGATCTTGTGCTAAAAATCGATATTTTTCCTTACAAATCTGTACGCCTCACTGGTAATCCTTTAAGGTTTTAATTTTTAATTTTTTTTTTTACTTCTCTGTTTATTGCATATATATGTATGTATGTATGTATGTATGTATGTATTTGTATATATAGATATGTATGTATATGTATATATATATGTGTGTGTGTATGTATGTTATTTTTTTTTTTCTCTTTTTTTTCTTTCTGTAACCTATATATAGGCTGTAACCTTTTTATGTACTTCAGTGTTCCTGAGGATGTCATTAGACGAAAGCGCTTGAGCACCATTTTGTGTTTCCTTTCCTTCGTGGTTTTATTTATCATAAATATTTTTCACGTGTTACCTTCGTGAAATAATTTTCATATATATATATATATATATATGCGTGTGTGTGTGTGTGTATATATATATATATGTAGATATGTATTATTATTATTATAATAAAACACATCTACATAAACACGTGTGTGTGTGTATATATATATATATATATATGCTTGTGTATGTATGTATGTAGGTGTGTATTATTATTATTATTGTTTCCAAGTGATTCCAGAATTCACCCATTTAATTTCTCTTGACCAGAATTCCATGGTGGATTTGTGATATTTTCCATTACACCTGCAACGAAGCTTAATAATAATGTAATGATGAGGTTTAACCTCCTCAGCAACATCTAAGGTCATATGATGGAAGAGACCTACAGCTTTACGTGGGATCCGAACCACGGGTCGCTACATAGTCTGGACGCAGAGAACTGTCTCCCATCCAACTATTACCCACACCCAATGTCGCTTAACTTCGCTGAAGCGATGTTACGACATTGGCTATGACGTAACTCGAAGCTTAGTGAAAAAAAAAATAAGTGAAGAAGATTCGTTATCATAGACCGTGTCTGTAGATTTTTAGTATCTAATGATAGAAATAGTGAATAGTGTAAATCTCTCAATAAAAGCAACACGTATTTTTGTTCAACTTCATATTTTTTTTATGTAAAACCTGTTCTGTATTTGCACTAACTGTTCGGAGTTTGCACTTTGCAACTGGATAAACCGGATGCGTTATCTTCACACGTCTGTCAATCGAGATTGCTATCCGTCAGTCAGTCCGTTCGTCCGTCTGTACAGACCACTTTTTTAAATATTATCACGAACGCCCATTTATAAACGGGTCATTTCCAATACCTGACCACTATTAGACAGCATTTAGCTTCGAGGGCATGCGGTCTTTTCATTCTTTCACAGACATCTAAACTGTTGGGCGTATCATTATGATTCACACTTTTCACAGATCGTATCTTTGGTCTGTGTTGCCCATGTCTGATGCCATGACTTTTCTCGCCGGAGATCCGTGGGTATTCCTCGGGCATTTGCAAAACCGTTTTAAGCGATCTTATCTAATTTTAATGCAACGGAAAAAGAGTCGAAGAAATACTTTATGTTGATCCTTTAAAATACTCGAGTGTAAGGGTACAACGGTCGTGGGTATGAAGTAGAAACATTTAGGAAACGTTAGTTACGTATTGGCAAATAATTATTCATTTCAATAGGATACTTATTGTAATAAACTATTTCTCTATGTATCTGTATGTATCTCTTCTACACACACACACACACACACACACAGAGAGACAAATACAAAAAATATGCAGATACATATACAGAGGGATAATCAGCGATGAACCCCTGCATACAGTACTTACATAAAATATTTATTCGTAACTAAATATTTTGCTGATCTCATCCAATGCTTACAAGAGGTCACGTGACCTCTAATGTCCTTGTTTGACCTTAACTCTTTTAAAGCTTATTTTAAATTCCACTCCCCCCTCCCTACCACCACAACCACCATCTCCAAAGGTTCACGCATGACTTTGCAACTTCTTTGCAATCCGAAGCATCCGTCATCAAATATGCAGGACAAAACGACCCAACAATATATACAATTCATTTCAATCTTGTAACGACATACATTGTACAAGGGATTGTATTTATGAGTGTTTGTGTAAGGGGGGGGGGTGCGCGTGTAAACAACTGGGCATAAGTGGGGTTCAGTGTGTGATAACTTTAAAAATTTCTATAAAAATGTAGAAATAGTTTTATTGTCGGAAAAAAAAGACATTGGTCCTGATTAAGTTAGGGTAGACTTGGCTAGGCTAGGCTAGGCTAGATTAGCGCGTACCTCACTATTTAATAACTTAAGAGAAACTACCCTTCGAGCCCTCAATTACTTCCCAAACACTTATCACACCCTTCTCGGTTCAATGGCACTAAAGTTAGGTTAGGTTAAATTAGGATTGGTCAAATTGCCATTTAGTTTTTTAGATACATAGATTTAAAAAAGTACATGGCTTTTACGGAGATGCGCCCATAATGTGTGTGTGTGTGTGTGTGTGTGTGTGTGTGATTTAAGATTTTAAACATTAAATAAATTTTCCGAGATGAACAAAGTTAAAAATAGTTTGTAAGTGTCACGTATTTTAGGCAAACAACGCGTCGTCTTAGCACACAAAACTTCCCCATTCAAGCAGAACAAAATAAAGCTTGCAGTTGCCCCATTCCGCTCGATAACATCCGGCGCCAGTTAGCAGCGTTTCACGAGGTTGTTTTTATCCTTCATTGTTGTTGACGTCTTTAACGTTCCGTTGTCGTCTTTCATCCGTTTGTCGTCTTCGCTGTCGCTGTCATCGTTGTCGTTGACGCCATGCCATCGTATGATGATGATACAATATCAGTGTGACGAGTCACCCTCTCACTATGGAATAACCTTCGTATTCTAATCAAACACTGACCATCCCATTCCATTTTCAAATCGTGCTTAAATAAAACATCTTCATTATAATTTCACACACTCATTAACGAAACACATTTCGGAATAAATTCTGAGACTGCAGTCGTACAACATGCTGCGCCACTTTACCTTATGTTACGTAATCTTCGATTATTGTGTATAAACAGTCTAGTGATACGTTATATATATATATATATATATATATATTATATATATATATATATATATATATTAGTGATGTATCAGATGTCAGATTTCAGACATCCGCGGATGCAGATGCGGGTGCCAAACTTTGCGGATGCGGATGTTCATGTATAAATTTGTCAGCTTGATATGATAGTTTAAATTCATACTTAATTTATTAATTGACTTTCGATTTTTGGTTAGTTATAAATATTAGATGATATTATTTTGTAATTAGAATTTTTTTACATACACTCTTCTCTTTTTGGACGATTTTTCGCCATACAACTGTGTGTTACCAGGATGCGGGACGGGGACCCAACTCGTCTTGCATCCCACCAACCACTTTCCCCAATCACCACTACCCTTTGGAAAGTAGTGTGCTTATGACATTGTTATGTATTGTAGCATGAACAATTAATTATACAAATACGCAACAGACATTGCCAGTTACATTGAAGAGCAAATGAAGGCTGTACATTGTACAAGTTTCAGTATTTGAACTGAATGAGGGGCAAATTGGGCTCAAAAATAAGTTTTTCTGACTTGTCTCCTTTCAGTCGATTTCGTTTTTCATCATAAATAAGGCCAGCCCCACTGAATAGTTGTTCACTGGGAATACTGCTTGGAGAATAGCCAAGATATCTTCTTGCAATTTTTTCCAACATTGGATAGTCTGCACTTTTCTCTTTCCACCATTTCAAACAATCTTCACTTGCTCCCAGTCTCTTTTCCTTGTGATACTCTAGATACTCTGTGTTTCACCGATATTATACGCTAAATTGTACACATCCGCAACATCCGCATCCCGCAGATGCGGAGGGGCCAAAGACAAGCGTCCGCAAAAATGCCCCCTATATAAGAAGGAGCGAACCAAAATCAAGGTCTCTAAGGTTCATAATGCCTTTTTTTTCCAGTTTTGGAGAGATTGTGTAGTGTGTAAAATACATGTATGTGTTGTGAAGAATAGAGAGAGAAGTGTGTGTTTGAGAGCATGCTGGACTTCTCACAAGGTAGATGAGACGCGGAAAGAGACCAGCTAAAGCGGACAGTGACAGGAAAAACAGGAGTTCCAGCACTCCGTCTTCTGCCTAACGTTCCTCCCCCGGAGTATTTCCCTGGTCGATTGGTGTTTACAGTTTCCTCTAATATATATATATATATTCCCGATCGTGTTCTTGGAAATAGGCCCAACTTTTTGTCCTATCGCTCATGTTCGGCCTTTGGATCCTCCCAAGAGGAGGCGCCGTTGGTACTTTGGCGCTGCTGATTGGGAGGCCCTTTGGTAGTACTTCTATGATTTTCCATGAAATGATTACTGCTTCTGTGGCCGGGGCTCCTCGGAGTGCGCTGAGCGCATCGCAGAGGTGATTTTCTCGGGCATGGAGGCCTACATTCCATATTCTATTCCTACTACTAATGCAAAAAAACTCTTGGTTTAACTTTACTTACTCTAATGCTATCCACAACAGATAGGAGGCTTTCAGAAGGTATCGTCGCTATCCAAATCATGACTCTCACTCGGCCTATATTTCTGCCTAGAATCGTGCAAAATCTGTTCTTCGACTCGCCAAAAATTTTTTCATCATACAAAAATGTGAATCTATCTTGAATAGGACGAATCTTGTTCCAGATCGTCAGTGTGGGTTCCGCAAGGGACGGTTTACTGGCGATCTTCTTGCATATCTCTCTCACTCTTGGTCATCCTCCTTTCGGGATTTCGGTGAAACCTATGTTATTGCGATAAACATATATAAAGCTTTTGATAGAGTCTGGCACAAATCCTTAATTTCCAAACTGCCCTCCTTCGGTTTCTATCCTTCTATCTGTACCTTCATCCCTGATTTCATTTCTGGCCGATCAATAATAATCTGTTACGTCGCACTTCCTGTCCTATTCACTCTTATGCCGATGATTCCACCCTTCGTTTCTCCAATCGCTTCACAAAGCGTCCCTCTCAACAGTCACTCCATGATTCGCATAGGAAGGCTATGGTGCACCTGACCTCTGATCTTTCTTCTATCTCTGATTGGGGAAGAGAAAACATTGTGGCTTTCAATGACCCAAAAACTCAGTTCCCTCATCTGTCTACTCTTCACAATCTTCACAATCCCCTTATCTTCAACACTACACAATTCAATCCTTCCTCTTCCTTAACATTCCTGGTTTTTTCCTTTACTCGTGATCTTTCCTGGAAAGATCATATATACTCTTTCTAAAACAACTTCTAAGAGGTTTGGTGTGCTGCACCGGCTCCGCAGTTTCTTCACCACCACTCAATTGCTGTCTCTGTACAGGGGTTTTGTTCGCTCCTGTATAGAGCACCTTCTCATATATCGGGTGACTCAACCCACACAGCTCAACTTGACCAGATAGAATCAAAGGCTTTTCGTCTCATCAATTCCCCGCCTCTTATTGACTGTCTTTAATCCCTCTCTCTTCGCCGCAGTGTTGCCTCACTCTCTCTTCACTATCGATATTATAACGAACACTGCTCTTCTCCTTTAAGGAGAGCACACAGTACAGAACTTTCGACACATTACTTTTCTGTCCAACTCTCTAATGCAAAGGTTAATCGCTATTTTCAATCTTTCATCTACTCAACCGGTCAAGTCTGGAACATTCTTCCTCAATCCATCTTTCCCTCTATCTGTGACCTCCAATCTTTCAAACGCAGTGTGTCCAGGCATCTCGAAAACCTTTGACTTCGATTCTGACACACTTCTTCCTTTACGAGGGTGGGGGTAGACGTTTAATGCGGACGTTGGCCCTTGGCCTTTCCTTCCTGCATAAAGAAAATACATACAGAGGGTTGAGAAAAGCAAGTAGACACACCTTTTTTTCCCATTTTTTTTATTTGATTATAAGAGGTGATAACTGCTAATGGATTACTATATTTTAAAACGTGTTCCTTTCCCATTTGCATTTACTGATTCAATAAATTTATCATTTATTGACTTCTCTAATGAAATTAAACAATTTTGGAAAAAACAAACGCGTTATTTACTTTTGTTAACTCTCTCTATATACGGGTGTCCCAGAAGTCCCGTCTCAAAAGCTAATGTCGTGTATATTATGAGGCAGGACTTTTGGGATACTCTGTATAGTCGAATGTTCACGTTTTGTAGGGCACTTTTGAAGTGCAATTCAATTTTTATGCCATCCTTGTTTCTGTAAAATGGTCTTATGGTTTGTGATTAACTGTTGCTTAGCTTTTATTCTTTTATGCATTTATAAGATTGCGATGTATACCTTCATACTGTAATACCTTCTTCTTGTAGAAGAATAAAGGATTTTTTTTTCTTTTGGCTTTATTTTGTTGTTGTTGTTGTCGTCATTGTTACTTTTGTTTTTGTTGCTGTTGGATTCTTCTGAATGGAGTTCGTCGAATTTTTCCAGCTACATATATGAACAACGAAATATTTTCTCTCTCTCTCTCTCTCTCTCTCTCTCTATATATATATATATATATATATACAGTGGTGGGCACCGTTAACCAAAAAGTTAACTTCGTTAACCGCTAATCCGTTAACCAAAAAGTTAACTTCGTTAACCGTTAATCCGTTAATTCGTTAAACATGTAACGGAAGTTACCGATAAACCGTTAACGTTAACTTTTATTATAAAATTGAAAGAAAACTAAAAGAAAACGATGTAGACTTATGCCCTTTTTGTCCTGTTGGTACTTAGAAGTTGACTCAATAAATCCTTTATTATTTCACACTTAAAAATAATAAACAAGAACAACAATTGTTTGAAGCATTCTTGAACATTTCAAGAACAAGATAAAAAATAAAATAACCCTTACCTTTGTTATTTGGAACAGATATGGCACAGAATATTCGGGAAGTAATTGCACTGAAATTTCTTCGGTCTTCACAGCAGAGATACTAAAGAGTAAACAGCCTCTGGCGCCACACGCTCACATTTACTTCTCAACGCCATCTATTATCTCATAAAGAAACTAATTCACATTGGGACTTGAAAGTACCGGCAGGATCAACCGGGTAGAAAAATAATTATGGAGATTTTAAAGATGTGGTACCTAGAAGTACTGCCAGGACATAAAGGGTTAAGGTGAAAACGCTCCCATTGTAAGACATCAATTGACTTAATTTATGTCATCAAAGTGACATGAGAATTGAAATCTTACCTGATCAGTTTTATGGTTCTTGAAATGTATCAAGGAGACTACTAATAAGGTACTCACAGACATATTATAAATATACATGACTTACTTGACAACGATTATTTTTAAATATTCACTAGCACAAACATGTTGCGCAAGAGACAGACTGCAAATGAAACGAATGTAGTTATTTGTTGTAATTGTTACATATATATTATTGAAAATGCCTTAAAATGCTCGTGATATTTCTTGAAAGAAGTTGAAACATTCAACTCAAATGGCAAATCTTTCCGCCTGATTTTACAGTCGACCATGTTTTGCTCAAACCAATGCCATAAATAACTACCATATTTGGTAAGACACAAATTGTCGCGACGGAAACAAATATATCGCCTGATTTTGCACTGCGGAAATGGAAATTCGTTCATCACTATTAACAGTGGCGGATTAATTGCGCACGTGCTCAGCACTGAAAATAATAGAAACTTTTAAACGTTTATTTATGAATTTTTGGGTTAACGGACTTGAGTTAACGGAAGTTAAATGTAACGGAAGTTAATTAGTCCGATAATGATTTTTAAAGTTAACTTAAAAGTTAAATCGTTAACGAAAAAGTTAACTTCGTTAATTAACGATTAACGGATTAACGGTTTGTGCCCAGCTTTGTATATATACATATATATATATATATTCTGCAAGCGCTTTTGTACACTATTGAAAATGTTGTATACCAGGAAGTGAAATTACTGCGCAATGACCGTTTCTGTCGTCTGAAGAACCGCAGGTGGCAAAGCATCGGAGACCGCTCGTTAATCACAGCATCATTAATACATTTCGGAATGTATTTTTACAAATCCAAAGTACTCGGGAAATCATTTCTTCCCTTTTATAGTGTGGACCACTTGACGCCAAAAATGAAGTCGTATTTACTTTAATTTATTGAAACAGTTTGGATGTTGTGTTAATATTTTAGTAATGTTACAAGGGTTTTTTATCTCCCTGTTTAGTGAACCAAAAATATGTCGCCATGTGGAATATTTATTTATTCAGTAAATACTTAATCTGAAGGTCGTGAACCTGTTTACATATCAATTCTCTCACAGAAACTACTGTTGACCTTATATATATATATATATATATATAAATGAGAGTGTGATATAATAGTTAATTGCTTGATATTGGCTTTCGATATATAATTTTTTCTGTTTTTCTTGACCTTTTATTGGTTGTGCGAACAAAAAATTAAAACAAATAAATAATGATGATAATATTACAGTAAAATTAACTCCAAAAATGGGAAAAATATTGTAAGGGCATTTTATCAAGTTTTGGGCACGGAATTTATTGTTAAAAGCATTACCAAAATGACTAGGAAGTATATATATATATATATATATATATATATATATATATATATATCTTACGATACTTTATGATGGTTTCGAACAAAGGTTTAGCATCGTCCTGCGGTCGACTTCTCGATAGCATCCCGCCTCATTTGCGGGGTATGGTGGAGAAGGGAATTAGTTTCCAATCTCCTCCTGCCCTCGTAGCCAGCAACGCATGACTGGTCAGGGACTTTCCACAAGAACCTGTTCAGCTGGTTCTTGAAATTATTCAGGTTGGTATGTTGGAGGTTCCTCAGTTCTTTTGGTATCACATTAAAAAGTGTTGAGCCTCATATTCCGAGGAGGAGACAGTACAGCATCTGCTCTCATTCTAGCCTCTTTTTATTCCATTTCTAATATTACGAACACGACCCTCTAGTATTATTATTATAATATATATAACCTTGGTTTTGCTTCCGCCCGAATTGTTCATTGTGACGAAGGTCAAGCTTTTCACTCCACCTTAGACCTACAGTTTAATGTGGAATCCAAACCACGCCCCACCAGTAGCCCAGCGTCCCAACCACTAGGGTCTCAACCACTAGGCTACCCCTCTCTCTACCAACCAATTTTTTATTGTATGGAAGGATGAACAGGTGGGTTTTGCTGCGCGCTGGCTGCCGTCACCGGGTCTTGATCCCGGGGCCAATAGATTCGTAGTCAGCGACGCTAACCACTACACCACCGAGGCGCATTGGTGTATATATATATATATATATATATATATATATATAACAATTATAAAAAAATAGAGAAGAAGAAAAAACAAGTTTTCCATTTTATTAAATGGACTTGGAGCAAAGATTTAAAATAATGTTTTGGCAAAAAGCGTTTACTAAATTCGATTTAACATTATCCAAAAATAGTTACAAATACGGTTTATTCGTAATGAAAATTTATATGTTAACTGATAAATAAACGCATTAATAATATTATAACCAGTTTTTATTATATTTCATTTAATTTACTGAATGAAAGGTAAAAAATTGACCGATAAGAATAAGAATTGTTTCCATAACTATAATGCAAATCTACATTCAAATACTTTGAACAAAGAGACTCGCAACAAATTGCTTCCTTTGTAATGTTTTTATGAAATTGCGCTTTTTTTTCATATTTTATATATTTTTTCTACGGTACATTGGGAAATTAACTAATTTTCACTTTGAATTAGTTTGTCTTAAAATATAGCACTTTTTTGCCGTTTTCTTTGATGATAAAATGTTTGAGGTTGTGTTCTTATCACCAATAACCAAAATTAGTCTTCTGAAATCCATTGTTCGATTTTTCAAATTACTTATTCGTGACTTTAGGTTTAAGTATTAAGCACTTGCGTACTTTGACATATACACTCGCACATATACTGTCATGTACGTATGCATACATACCCTGAATATACGTTCCAATGTTCTGCGTGTGTGTGTGTGTGTGTAAACTAATTTTTATTGGATTTAAAAGTGTGGTAAATTTCTTTATACACAAAATACGTGAGTCACTATCGTTATACTTAAAAGTTTCTTCATACCCGCGCGTAACATTTGTGGCCAAAAGTTGAGGATGTAACTAATTTTATTTATGAACCAATGTAGAGTTTATATGAAGAGTCGTAACGAATCGATTTGTAGCAGTTAGAAGAAGATATAAAATGTGATTTATATTTCAAATCATTAGGGATTTCCTCGTGCGTAGAGTTTTCTGTCCTTTATAATCGCAGTCGGTTGTTATGTTGACAGTTATCAGGGATTTGAAAGTACTTGCTCGAATGGGATTGAAAGCAAAGTGTGATAAATTGTCAATTAAAATCGTGGAAACCTGCCATTTTCTTTCTTTATCGTCTTCGCGGATACTCAGTACATAGGTCGTTATTTTGCGGTTTTCGGGTTGAGAGCGATTTGGAAGCGGTTAAAGTTTACCTCAACCGGTTACAGATTAGCCAACGGTTTAGAGTTTGTTTACGTGTTTCTAATTATCGGATACAGACTTCGACTTTCCACTTCGTTTGGGAGGTGTTGTTAGTATTTTACGATGGCCATAACTTCTTTTGCTCTCATTGCATGATGTACGATAATTACCCACTTATAAGGAGTAGGGACACTATCCTGCGCTGCCCAACGATGGTGCAACCCATCTATGAAGGAGGACAGCGATGTAGACTTTAAGATAAGATACTTTTATTCAGTGTTTTCTCATTTTAATAAAATATAAAATTTCATTAATTATCGTAATTTATTTAGAAAATATATAATTTATATTAAATAGTTTCAATAATAAAAAGCCCAATACTTAGTTATTTTATTGCCTACCTCTAAACTACCTTATTTTTAAAAACATTTGGTCCCACTCCACCCTATCAATATACTACTCTTAATGAATGAAATATATATCAGAATATTTGATATATATATATAATTTCTGAAGAATGTAATTTTTAGACCATAAAAAAATTATTTTTAGGGTGCTGCTGTGACTTCATAGTTGCCAGACGTAAATTTATGCGTATACGCAGTGTTTTCTTTTAACAGATTTGACTCCAAGTTTAATTTGATACAGTAATATTTTAATCAGGTGTAATTTTACACTTCAACTAACGTAATTGGCATATCAAATAATATTTACGATAATAAAAATTTTAGTAGTTAAAATGTTGATTTTGCGAGTGGGAATTGGTGTACGATAACTTCATCGTAAGTATGGCAGAAATTTACTCTAATCTGTTTTTGTACAAGTCTTCAAATGTTTGTCACGGAGGTTGGATGTACTCGGTCAACGTTTGTATAAGCCTGCACGTGTGCCAGTTATGCAGTGTTGAAATTCATATGACGTAAGGTCAAATATGTTGTAAATTATCAGTCAAAATTATTGACACACAAAATAGTGGTAGTGCAGTGTAATTTCAGTCGTTCAACTTTTTATATATTATTAAACAAAATATATATAAGCTATATATATATATATATATATATAGATACACACACACGCACACGAGTATATATTCGTTGTGAAATATTAATATACTGAACCGTACATAACAACTTGAACTGTGTAAGCATGAGGTTTATTTGAAAGGATTCTCTTATTACATAACAAAATTTTAAGCTTACCTGACCGCATTGTAATAATGTGTTAATCGTGTTACGTACAGTAATTAGTGGAATTAATTCTTGCCATGCAGTGATTGATCAACAATGTTGCTCGACAATCAATTTCCATATGGACCTCAGCTCTATGACTGCGAGTGTGTCAATTGTAATGGTAGGTAAAAGAAATTATAATTAAATTATAAGTATAAGTAAATTATAGCCCAGTTAAAGCCTAAAGTTTAAGGGTCAAATTAAATAAATTAAATAGTCGAGCTTCACGATTATTTATGTCGTTGCGAATTGTAAAAACAATGTATTTATTTTATTAATAAAGGTTATTCAATTCATTATAAATTTGTAATTTAGGCACGTCGGTAGCACGAATGTGCTTATCATGGCTGCAATTTTACTAAATTGATTGTATTCGATTCAAGATATATAAATCAAAGGATATACTTAATACATAAAGCTTATCTGTATACGTACACTATAGGCGATTTTCATCAATTCCGGTTGTGTATAGTTGGGTATAATACTTCTTTCTTTCGTGAGTATTCTGGTGGGCATAAATCCTTAATATTGGCACGAAGAATGGAGGTGCCTCACTTGTTTGTAAACATAAACGGAGTCTATATTTATGCTTCGTGAAAAGTTTATACACACAAGATAAGAATTAGGCCTACAGTCATTGTTGTCTGTCTGTCTGTCTGTCTGTCCGTCCGTCTGTCTGCCAGTTATACTCGATATCTGAATATATATATATAGTATATATTTCTGTGATGTATGGTAATCTTTCAAATGTACTTTATAAGCTTTCTAAAAGTGATTGATATAGGTTGGGTGTTAAAGCATACCCAGCCCGTTTAACCCTTCCCTCCTCTTCAATTTAAACTCATCCTCCCCTCCACCCAGTTTTCATTTGCCCTCTCACTTTACAGAAAAAGAAATGCCTTTTGTAATTTGCTTAAACTCCAGAAAGAGTGAGAGGGAGGGAAAGATTTCAAAACTGCTGTCCTTTAGTTACTCCAATCATACACGGGAGGAGTATCCCAGCAATTGTTAGACATAAATTACCAGGACCCCATTCTCTGTTCCATTGGGTGGGTGCGACGCTTAACCTCCATCCATCCCGGAGACACGCAACCCACAACTAACCAACCGATTCAATTTTTCTTCGCAATATTTAAGTGAAAAGCTTTTCAGCAAATTCCAAAGAATGGTCTTAATTTTTTACCGTTTTGAATCGAAGCTACTAAGAAATTATCCATACACAGATATGTAGATTAATATAGATAGATAGGTAGATAAATACGAGGGATAGGTAGGTAGGTAGGTCGGTAGTGAGTCGAAAGCATGCAAATAGATTTGGTTCATTCAACTCTTATTACGCGAACAAAGGAATAATTTTCCCTCATTTCCGAACTTTTTTGAGTTTGTTCGTTGTTTCGTCGTTTTGAAAAGTAAATAAATTGGCGTCGATCACAAAAAAAAAATGGAACAAAACTTCTTTGTTAATTTTTTTTTTAATGTTGAATTTAATTCACTGGATGTAATTGTGCTGTACATTAATTACTTTTTAATCGATTGCTGAATAAAATTTATGATGGGCGTTTCTAGTTTAAATTAATGACAATTGCCGCTCCATCCTTCGATTTGACTCGCAAAATTCGTTTCTCTGATTTTTACAAATTTTCAGATGTATTTTCGATTCTTAATGAAAATTTTTATTTTTTTTATGCAAGGAAGAGGGGCCAAGGACGAACGCCCGTACCCCTCTCTCCCGTAAAGGAAGAAAATAGCCAAAATCAAGGTCCAAGGTTTTCAAGATGCCTGGACACTGTGTTTGAACGATTGGAGGTCATAGACAGGAGGAAAGATGGATTGAGGAAGATTGCTCCTGAGTTGACTGAGTAGATGAAAGACTGAGAACACCGATTAACCTTTGCATTAGAGCAAGGGTGGCCAACCCGCGACACGCGGACGACGAAGAATTAGCCGCGAGTGATTGTAATGAACAGCCAAATTTTGAAAAATAATTTATTTTATAATTTACCGACGCTAAAATATTCAAGTTGGCACATTCCACAATTTCAAGTCAAATAGTGGCACGGCACGGAAAAAGGTTGGCCACCACTGCATTAGAGAGTTGAACAGAAAAGGAATGAGACTGTGTCGAAAGTCTGGTACTGCGTGTTCTCCTTAAAGAAGTTGTAAACGCGTAGTTCACAGTGGATGTTTGTGAAAGGAGAAAAAAGCGAAAGGTGGTGGTGAACACTGAAATCTCTTAAAATGGAGATTTCAGGAAAAGGAGAGTGTGATAGAATGTATTCCACTTTGGAAGTGAGGTGTCAAAGAGTTTAGGATAGTCAGTAGAATTATGAGAAAGGTAGACAACACAGATGTATTTAGTTTGAGATTGATAAGTAAGCCGTAGCCAGAGGGTGTAGAATTCCGAGGATTCAAGTTTGGGAGTACAAGAACAAGTGTGGTCGTTGCGTACAGATACGCAACATCCACCTTTGGAGTGAAATTGAATGTAGAGAAAGTAGGAGGGTACAGAAAAGGGGTTGCTGTCGGTCGTCCCAGACACCTGAGTTTCAGTGAGAAAGAGAAAATGAGGTTGAGGAGGAATGATGGTGTTCAACAAATTGGAAATTTGAGGAAAGGCCACGAATGTTGTAGAATTTTATGAAAATTTAATCAGTCAAAGGCACAAGACATTTCGAATACTCAGTAACAGAACCAACCCTCTGCCCGGATCTGCGTTCCCGGTACCGGCAGCGGGGGAGCCAAAAGTGGAGACATTTGTGGTCCCCCCCCCCACACACACACACTCAGGGGACTCCGAGGCTCTTGAGGTCGACGGCATTTTTTTTAATTTTGAAAAGATTGTGTAGTGTGTAAGATACGTGTATGTGTAGTGAGGAATAGTTAGAGAAGCGTGTATTTGAGAGTATGCTGGATTGCTCACGGAGTAGATAAGACACGGAGAAAGATTAGCTAAGGAGAACAGTGACAGGTAAAACGTGAGTTCCAGCACTATCTGTCTCCTGCCTAATCGTTATTGCATAAAAAGATTGTAACTAACCCCTTCTGTATATTAAGTGTAACCTTTTCTATACCGTATAGGTTTCTGGGGTTGTTTAATCTTCTTCGTAACTACAATGATCATATAACGGAGGGCACCTACAGCTTCGTGGGATCTCAACTACTGGTCGCTACATAATCTGCATGGACGCGAGGACGGCCACCGATCCAACTGCTTACCCAGGCCCAGTGTCGCGTAACTTTGCTGACCCTACGGGTAGCGGTGTTCTAGTCATGGTCCCGTATATCGTATTGAGTGTAACCTTTTTGTACGTTCATTGTACTACTATTGTTCGTGAAAAGTTTAATTGCGTCAGTGTTATTATCTCAAGGTTAAAATGCGTATAGGGCGAAAACTTTTATCTTTTTCTTATTTAACGGAATCGTCAATCGAATCACGGAAGTGTACATTTAAAAGTTGGAAACTCGAAGGAAAAGACTTTCATTTGACACTTAAACATCGTTAGACATGAAAATCTTAACGGTTAGGTTACAATTACACTTAATTGGGGAAACCGGATGACGTTTGAATACACACACACACACACACACACACACACACACACACGTGCGCATCTCCGCATAAGCGAGATTACCGACTTTTTTTTTAAATCCATATATCTATAGAACTAATTAACTAA
>JAJOZX010004634.1:87500-340000 GCA_023014485.1 Bathynomus jamesi
TATGTGTGTGTGTGTGTGTGTGTGTGTACAGCTCAGATCAAGGAAAGACGAAGGATTAGCAAAAGATTAACAAGTAGTAATTAAGAGGAAAAGGTTCTTTCGTCCGTTTGTGAGTTTCCAAATTTTAATAATTGTTCGGAAACTTATGAAATGGACCCAAAACACGTTTTTCCCTTAATCTTCATTTACTAATCTTTTGCTAATCCCTCATCTCTTTTATCTGCGTTGTATAGATATATTCCAGCTTTGGCTTCGGTTTCTTAAATTCCCTGACGAGGTGTTGGAATACACCAATGGCCTTGGAATGAATTATTATGTTCCTATATTTCCATGTGTACTACACACACACACACATATATATATATATATATATATATATATATATATATATATATATATATATATATATATATATATACAGGGTGCGGCATAAGTCGCTT
The DNA here is from genome assembly GCA_023014485.1 of Bathynomus jamesi. Lineage (NCBI taxonomy): Eukaryota > Metazoa > Arthropoda > Malacostraca > Isopoda > Cirolanidae > Bathynomus > Bathynomus jamesi. The sequence continues at coordinate 87,941 of JAJOZX010004634.1, forward strand.
TACCGAGAACAATGAAATCACCTTGCGAAGAATAATATTTATTTATTACAGAAATTGTTCAAAGTGTCCTCCTTCATGCTCAATACACACGTTACATCTTTGAACCACTGAACAACAAATAGCACGACACAGTTCTTTGTTATTATTTAACGTCTCAAACTTGGCGTATCAGTCTTCATGTGATCGAAGTTCCGAGGTTTCTGGCCGTAGACTGTATCTTTGATTATACCCAACATTAAATAATCACATCACATTGATTATTCAATGTGAGGTATAATCAAAGATAGAGTCTACGACCAGAAACCGTGGGACTTCGATCACATCAAGACTTCTGATACGCCAAGAGTTCGAGACGTTGAATAATAACAAAGAACTGTGTCGTGCTATTTGTTGTTCAGTGGTTCAAAGATGTAACGTGTGTATTGAACATGAAGGAGGACACTTTGAACAATTTCTGTAATAAATAATAAATATTATTCTTCGCAAGGTGATTTCATTGTTCTCGGTAAGGCGACTTATGCCGCACCCTATATTATATATATATATATATATATATATATATATATATATATATATATATATATATATATATATATATATATATATATATGAAATAGTAGGTATGCAAGTAGATACATAAAATATGGTTGTGTGTGTGTGTGTACATTTTCTCTATGTAATTCTTAATTGATGGCTGCATCTTCCCGCATAATGATGCATGGCTGTTCACTGCATCAAATAAGTAGCTACAAGTGATGCGATTCATCTCCTACGAAGTTAAACTACTCCCTGAAATCGTAAATCTTCGAAGAGAGTCTGATTTTATCTAAGAATAACTTTACAGTCCTGCGCTGCGACGTTCAAGTAGTTTCACACTAACAAAACCACTGGAGGTATATATATATATATATATATGGTGTAGTGGTCAGCGTCGCTGGCTACGAATCCATCGGCCCCGGGGTCTCGACCCGACGGCAGCCGGCGCACAGCAAAACCCAGCTATTCATCCTTCCACACAATAAAGAAAGTGGTTGGTAGATAAATGGGTACCCTAGGTGGCCTAGTGGTTAAGACGCTGGGCTGCTGACGGGGCGTGGTTCGGATTCCACGTTAAACTGTAGGTCTAAGGTGGAGTGAAAAGCTTGACCTTCGTCAGAATGAATAATTCGGGCGGAAGCTAACCAAAGGTTATATATATATATATATATATATATATATGCAGTAAAATCACAGAATAACACGTGATCTTATTAATAAGCAAACAACCACAAGGAAAAGGAAAAAAGAAACACGAAATCCGAGCGCTTTCGTGATATATTCATATCTTCGTGTTTCTTTTTTCCTTTTCCCTGTGGTTGTTTGCTTATATATATATATATATATATATATATATATATATAAAGAAAACTAAGGATAGAAGATAGGAAATGAAACACACACACACACACACACACAGACGAATTTTACATAATATGTATCAGAAAGCAGCAAGATAACACGAGGTACAGATAAGGCCTTTCACGAATCTCAATGGTTCGTTATTGAGTTGTTGGTTGTCAACAACAGTTGTGAATGTGTTTCAGCATTCAGGGCATTTATGCGGTAATTGGGTTTAGGAGCCATTTTTATGGCCACTTGATGCTAAATGATGTAATTGGTGCACCCATTTCAAACGCGTAAAAGTCAGTCCGTAACCCTTCGGTTGTATTTATACCGTAGTTTTGTGTAACCAGCAGTACGTACTGTGTTACACGTGTTAACGTTATACAACGTGTCCCAAAAGTCCCAATCTGCTTTCTTGTTCACTCCTTACGAGAAATAGATCGAGACTTTTGGAACACCCTGTTAGCGCTTATCACTCATTTGATTTTAATTGTAAAGGGAGAAGTTAAATAATGATCTATTTTATCCTACATATAGTACATATTTGCGAGTGTAGAGTCTCTGTTTATATTTAATAGTAACTACAGGGTGCCCAAAATTATAATTTAGTACTTATCTTTTACTTATTAGTGATTACTTCTTAATCTAATTTTTTGGCTCTTCCGCCTTACTCTCCCTTTCCAGATAGCTCGAATTAGTTATAAACAAAAGCTGCTTTTTTTTTCTTTTTTTTTCTAGAAAGGAAGTAATCTCCAAGATTGTTCCAAGGTCGCTCGCCAGACCTGAACTGACTTATTCCCTTTCTCAAAAATGGACCTAAATTTATATATGAAAAAAAAGGTCCGATTAAATAAATGTTATAATAAAAAAAGAGAGAGAGATTGAACACTATTACTAATGGATTACGATAAGACAAACCCATGTTAAAGTTATTTACCTTTTTATTTTTGTATTACCTGTATTTAAATTGTTCAAGACTAGGTTGGATGGACACTGCACTCAAATTCTCTCTCTCAAGAAAGTAATAGGTAGGATTTTTTTCTTGTTTCGTTTTCGGATTGAGAAAGGAACTACAGTCGAGCCAATACGGGATTTAAATCTACTTATAAGCTATTAATTCGCCACGATATTGTAGTTGGAAAGCCCTGGGTCGTTAATCTAAAGTTCCCGAATTCGAGTCTCGGACTGGCATCATATTTCTGCAATTAAGGTTTCTCTTCTCTCGGTTGGGTACGTGGTTCAGATCCCACGTAAAGCTGTAGGTTCCTTCCGTCACGTGACCTTTACCGTTACGAGGGACCTTAAAAACAACCTCGGACACTTATTATTATTATTACTATTACTACAAGCTCCTACGAATGGGAAGTTGGTCCCAACATGTTAGGCAGTGATGTAGTTGAGACCACCATGACCGAGATCGAGTTCGAGACCATATGCAATTTTTACATGTATTCAATATTGTGTAATGCCTAATTCGTAAGCTCTGTATTTCACATTCAGGAATAAAGATTCTAAAAAGGTTATCGAGTGACAATTGTAACATTTACTCATAATTTATTCACAAATTCATATTTGTGACATTTTTCAACAGTTAACTCCTACTTAAAACGAGACAACTGTTCGTTGCACTTGAGGAACGTCAACATATTCAGCAGTGATGTAGTCGAGACCACCATGGCCGAGACCGAGACCAGAAAAAAAGGGTCTTTAGAGCGAGACCGGTCTCGAGTCTTGCATCACTGATGTTAGGTAGTAACAACTCTATAAACTACAGGGTGCCCATAAATTATCTTTACAAATTCAACTGAAATTGAGTTTGTAAAAATAACTGATGCAACTGTAATAAGATATGCTGTTTTCTCGCAACAATCCTGTCCTTTCTATGGAATTAAAACTTGTAAAGGTTACCGTACTCTCGTGAAATTTAGAGGTGAAATTTAATTTTTATGCATAAGCAATGTTAAATATAATTATTGAACACATGATCACGTTAAATATAAATAAATTTTATATATACTATATATATATAATATATATATATATATATATATATATATATTATATATATTATTTTTTTTTTTAGTTCAGGAAGAACCGATTCGCCTCTATTTAAAGGGCATATCTCAGCGGAAAACAAAGAAAAAGTGAGAGGAAAGACAGAGGAAAAAGAAAGGGTGGAGGGGACAGTCGAAGTGGAAAAAGACAAGGATGACAAGGACTGCAGGGTCGAGCCCCATCATCCTTGGGTGCTAGGGCCGGGAGGGCGCACGTGAAACCCCAGGAACAAGCACGTACAAACGAGCACAAAGAGCACTCAAGAGCACGAGCTTAGAACCCCCTTGCGGGGATATATATATATATATATATATATATATATATATATATATATATATATATATATATAAATATAAGCATAATTAATTACTCAAATATGGTTAATATAATAACTTAATTATATAATAACTTAATTATATATTTGTAAACGAAACCTCAGTAACAACTAAAATTAATTGTAGTTTACAATTCAAGTTGAGTCTGGTTTTAGTTTTGTGGTATTTTTTATTGCATCACTTATTTTTATCTTTTATCAATTTCGTTTTAGTTTTTTCTATCTTTTTTTAGTAAATAATACACTGTAAATTGCTTATTCCTACACCCTACGGTCAGGACAAAAACTGTCGTAGGACCAAAACACGGTTTTAGTCACGTGACTAGCCTACGTCCCGCCCACTTGTCAATCCGTGTGACCAAGAAAGCGTCAATGAGTTTAGCAGAGAATTGGTTGGAGTACGTAACAGCTTTGCTTTGTTTTAGTATGTATACGAATAGCAGATTGTTATTTCGGGTTTGTCACCTTCGCGCAATCATTGTAAAACTTCCGTGGTCCCACACTCTCACAACCTGATCCCTTTATACATTTATCTTTATAGGGTCATGTAAACTACATTTTACACCCACGAATTGGAACAACATTCGGTCAAATCAAACAAAAAACTGAATGTGTGTTTCAATCTTTGTAAAATAAGGTGTATTGTGCAGATTGGAGGATATGTTTAAATGTAAAATATACCCCAAAAAAATCTTTGGCAGTTAAGCTTTATAATTCCTTTACTATTTTGCTTTATTCTAAATAGGTAAAAAGTTATTCAATTTTAAAAATGTTCGAGGTCTTTACAACATTTCTGTCTTTATAAACTGTTACATTGTCACTGCGCGCGCATTTTGTACTGCGTATGGAACGTAGAAATAAATGTTATAATTCTCCAGAAAATAGTGTACTTTCAAAACTTTTCATTTCTCATTTCAGCACCCGACTTCTGGTACTGCAATGAATATTGTTACAACCGGATGTTGAACTTCCGCCTCTGATTCGGAATTCAGGATTTTTTTTTTCAACAAACCTCAATTTCAACGTACGCATTCATCTGCTTTAATGACATTCGGTCATTGATGTTAGAGTACAATTATTACCTAAAGACAATATATATATATATATATATATATTATATTATATATATATATATATATATACACACACATACATACACACACCTTACCTTACCTACGAACCTTATGTTGTTTCGTGCGTTGGTCTCCTTCACACGGAGGTCAAGCTGGTGGCCCCGCCTCTAGGTCTGGCTTGGTGGAGGAACGAGTTGCTTTTTGCGCTCTCACGTACATAGCCAGGCACGCCCGGCTCATCTGGTACCGTCTGAGTCAGGCATCCAGTCTTCTCTGAAGACTTCAACTTTGATTCCCGTTACGTTTCTGAGGTCCTTTGGAAGCTGGTTGAAAAGTCTTGGCCCCCTGAAAACCAAGCTATTTTCCTTCAAGAGTTGAGGTCTCCTCTTTTTCGGGCCTTTAATTTGGGAACACTACACATTCTGCCTTTCCTATTTTCCAGTGTTGTTTGAATGGTAATTGGGTTTAGTTTTAGGTTTGGTACCAGTTTTTCGATCATTTCCATATGTAGATTATGGTGTACCCCTCTCTTCTTTCCAGGGATTAACAGATTAGTTTACGTACCGTAGTCTTTCCCAGTAGTTGAGTTATTTGCAGCATCAATCTTAGCTGTGAAAGTCTTTGGTTTCTTCTAGTTTATTAGTTTCTTCCTTTTTATATGGGACGTCAAAACTGCAGTATTCAAGTTTTGGTATAATCAGTGTTTTTAGCAGGGAATCATTACTGTCCTGTCCCTACTCTTGAATGTTCTTAGTACCTGTCCGGCGACTCTTTTTGCTTTATTTATCGCTATCTGATTTTGTGTTTCGAATTTCGCCTCATCTGTCATTATTACTCCCAGATCGATCGCTTTCGTGCTTCTCTGAATTTCCTGTCTATCTGGAGCATAATATTCAGTTTGTTAGTTCCTCTTTTCTACCATATCTCAAGAGCTGAAATTTATCGGTGTTAAATGACATGTTATTGTCTTCTGACCATTTGTATATTTTGTTCGTGTCCCTCTGCAAGGCCTCCGCTGATTTTTCTGCTGATCTTTGTGTATCGTCTGCAAACGATGTTCCTATACTGTTGCTGTTTACTCCGCTGTCTATATATATATACAGGGCGTCCCAAAAAAATGTATACACACTTTAACAGCTGATAGCTCAATTGATGTTTCTTTCTTTCCAAGTTAAACCATTAGAATTAATAATGGCAGTCAGACTAAGCTTTGAACAAAGGAAATTCATTCTAAAATGCTACTGGAAGTGTGAAAACGCAGTTGAAGTGCAAATACAGTTTAGGAGGGAGTTCAAACAGATCCACCAACGCGACTTACCATCACTCGAATTAGAGATAAGTTTGAAGCCGATGGAACTGTTCAGAATGTCCACAAGAAGCGTTCCGGAAGACCACGGACATCGACAAGCCCCACAAAGCAAGAAAGAGTACTGGAAACGTATCACCAAAGTCCAAGAAAATCTGTGCGGCAAGCGAGTCGTGAGGTAGGAATTTCAGAATCGTCTGTCCAACGCATTTTGAAGCGCTGTCAATGGAAAAGTTACATTCCAAGATTAGTCCATGCTATAATGAAGATGATCCGGACCGAAGAGTGGAGTACTGCGAGTGGTACTTGGCACGATGTGGATGTGGATTGGACGAAGGGGTTTCGTAGAATACCCTCCGCGTTCACCAGACCTCACACCACTAGACTTTTTTTATGGTGATACTTAAAAGACAAAGTCTACGCTATAAAACCTGCAACAGTCGCTGAATTGAGAGCAGCCATTGAACGAGAATGCACACAAATACCAAACGAAATGTTTCGTGATGTTTGCGATTCCATTGCTTCGCGTTATCAGCAGTGCCTGGACCAGAACGGACGTCAGTTTGAAAACAGGCGTTGACAAACAATTAAATAATGTCTGTAGATTCTATTACATTTTGAAAATGAAATGTATTTTAATAAACACTGCCTTTATAATTATTTAAAGTGTGTATACATTTTTTTGGGACGCCCTGTATATATATATATATAATATGAAATTGGCAAATTACTTTAAAATATGAAATAGGATTACCTTATGAATATATTTAATTTTGGTGTGCATACTGGTACAGAGTAAGCAATACGAAATTGTCTGTATAAGGTCATAGGAGGGGTTAAGTCGCCTATATGTGAACTGCGTATTAGCAAATCCTGTTGCTGTTAAAGGCCCATTCCTTACATTAATGCAAGTATAATGCGCTGTAAAAATCGTTAATCCAGTTCTATTACCCCGAGCATGTGGATTTTCTTCGACCGAATAATCCTTTCGTTCGAGACCACAAATATATATATATATATATAATAATATATATAAGAGCGTGCTAAAATGAAAATGCTGTTTTTGCAACATCGCAGAACCTGTATAATAAGTGTATAGCATAAATAATACAACACACACACACACACTTATCCACGGAGCCATTAGGGCCAAATATAAAATTTAATTTCCCATTTTTAAACCTTAAGCGTAAATTTTTCCTCACCTTGGAGTAAAATGTATATATATATATATATATATATATATATTTTTTTTTTTTTTTTTTTTTTTTTTTTCCCAAAATTCCAGCGATGCATGTTCTCGCAAATTGAACAAAAGTTACAACGGTTTTTTTTTGGTGTCGCATTTCGATGGGTGTGGTTTTTTTTATTTTTTTAAATTTTTTTTAATTTAGGGAAATGTACTTCGCATCTGTTGGGAAAGTTTGGTCGATTTAATACTTGGTAAATTATATATAATTTTTCCTTAAATACATATAAAATAATAGGGTTAAAAAAAAATGGTTTTGATCTCCATGAACGGGAAACGGGTGTACATTTTTGAACTGCGTACACGTGTGAACGGAAAAAAATATGCGTATTCTATCTACCTCAGTAAGAATTTACTTAGTTTTTTTTTAGCAGAGTATAAAGGAGGATATACAAAATTTTTGTAACACACACACACACACACACACACACACACACACACACACACACAAAATGAATTTTACATAAATTCACGTTGGCCACTATGAACTTTCTGCGGTAGAAATATACATTTCCTCACGTACGGTGGGTGCTTAGCTTCCCTGGAAAAAAGTGTAGTTTACTTTCGTTATATTAATTTGAACTGTGGTCATTTATTATATAATGTGAAATTTATGCGCTATTTTGAATGCAAATCTTTTTTTACTAAACTGGAATATTTACAATATGCATTTTTACTAAGAACTGTTTTCGATAAGTCAGTGTTATTCCTGGAAGTGCTTGCGTACATATTTCAGTCTGAATAGTATGAATCATTATGAGGTCGTGACCCTTCCGATATGCCCACCCATTTCGGACCATTAATATTTTCCGCGCGAGTTAGGTGCGAAGCATCAACGTATAGAAATTACATTTTCGCTATATCATGATTCCGCATTTTTATGTCAATGTTATCCAGAAGATAGCAGATACTAAATATGAAATACGTAACTGCGTAGCTACGTAAATAACCGTCATGCTTCGTACAAAGGCTTATTATCATTACCTTTTCAGGTGGGAATCTAATTGAACCTTATGTACAACTTGAATAAAGGCAACCTCATTCTAGCTTTAATCTTCAGGATGTCAAATTTTCAATTAAGTCATTCTTCTTTATTCTGTAAAAGGTTTTCGCTTTGTTTCAACTTTGTAAAGTCATTCCTTGGCTTCTTTTCTGAAGCTGAAGTTTTCCTTTATCGGAGTACAACAGTGACAGATTGTTGCTTCTGGCCATTTGTTGTGGGTTGAATGAGTAACGTATTACGGTTTGGACAACACTTTTCACGACACATCAGAACATACTTCGTCAAGGTTTCTCGAAGAATCTTGCCTATTGTACATCACGTAGTTTGTACAGTGTGTGAGCCCTATTTAAGGTCAACCCTCTCTATATAAACTTAATCTATACGCGTATAGGTATAATAAATCTCCTATATTGCTGAAACGGACTGATGGATTAGCTTACGGTATTTTTAATTAAGTTGAGCGGAAGGTGAAATGAGATTTCCGAGATCTCGTTCGACGAAAAAATGTAGTTCTAAAAACAACATTGTTACTTCGCTGTATGCTTCTTCTCCCAGAAAACGGTCTTTTTATGATGGTCAGATTTTAGTAAAACACACACACACACACACACACACACACACACACACACACACACACACACACACACGTATTTACTTACTCTTTTTCCGCCTGGTGTGTATATCCACCCAAAAGTAATATCTTTAGATAAAATAAATAAAAGTGATCTAATTTCTCTGAACTTGAAAAAAGTTTCTTTTGATGTTACAACTAAGAAATTTTTATACTATTTAAATTGCTAATTTTATATTACCTATATTGACAGATTTCAAATGTTTCAAATCACTCTCCGTATACATCGCAGTATCACACCTTGAATTGAGGTTAAAACAAACACACACACACACACACACACACACACACACTTTTATTGTTAATTTGAAAGTTGAAAAATTTAACCAAAAAGTTTAATTCTTATTTTAATGTTGGTGTTGTGTATTTGCACTTAATGGGATAAACTTGCACTCATAATAAACTTTGCCATAAGAACCATATGTATAATATATATATATAGCAATAAAATTAAAATTAAATTTATAGAATGCCATATGCGTTCTACCCCAGCCAAAGGGTATATAGCTTAAAAGTAAAAGGGTGAAATAAACCCAGTTTGGCCTTTCATCCTCAGGTTGCCACCTCACCGGATACAAATACATCTGGCATGTTACAACACATTCATTTATGTATGAAATACATTGTTTTTTTTTTTTCTTCCTACCATAAAATGAATGCTATTCATTATTGATTTATATAAACTTAATTTCTATATTGTCTTCGATACCCAGAAATGGATTATGCCACTTTTATATATATATATATATAATACACACAGACAGTGCATGGAACAAGGAACTCTTCTGGGATAATTAAATCCACTATAGTCCGAATAAGTAATGGTAAATGACAAATACCATAGTTTTTCTTTTTCATGATGCTAGCCCGACGCGGGCAACGGGTCACTCGCAAAGAGGTTCTAAATGTAGCAGGGCTAGGCTGCTTTAAACCCTAGATCCATGTCCCAAAGCTAGATCCTGTCTGCTTTGCAGATAGCTGGTGAGGGAAGCTATATTTATGGGACCTCTTTGCGAGTGACCCGTTGCCCGCGTCGGGCTAGCATCATGAAAAAGAAAAACTATGGTATTTGTCATTTACCATTACTTATTCGGACTATAGTGGATTTAATTATCCCAGAAGAGTTCCTTATTCCATGCACTGTCTGTGTGTATCATAAAAAACTCAGGGGACCATTCTGAGTTCATTCCCATATATATATATATATATATATATATATATATATATATATATATATATAATATATATATATATACGTTTAATTTTGTTTTGTATTAGTGTTTCATGCATTCAAGTAACATTCTTGAAAGTGCGTACAAAGTACTTGGTAATTACTATGGATAGACAATGCACACTGGCATGAAATTAACTCTTTCTCTTTAAAACTAACTGTAGATATTGAAGTTTCTATAATTTAGGTAATTATTCTGGGAGGGAGTTTAATAAATCCCGGACTTAAAACACGAAAGAACCTCCCCCCCCCTCCTCATAATTAAGTACTACTTTTAAAATTCTTTTGAATAACTGCAGAAAAATAGAAGAGTTGAATTTTAGTTTTTTGAACTGCAATTCTTACGTTTTGGGTAAGTGGTGAAGAATGCAATGTGCATAGAACTATCTTTGTTGCGAGTGCAACGCAGTATGAGCTTTAAGGATTGCACAGAGGACCCCCTGTGTTTCTGACAGATGTACGGCAGACTTCGTCAAATGAATGTTTGTAAAGGAATTATTGTTGGCCCTTCTTCTGTAGTATGAGAATGTATATGGAAATTTTGTAATCCACTTGTGAGTTTTTTATGTGAATTAATTTCAGTTTTATGTACTGTATCGTAAATTATATATATATATACTATATATAATGGGAAGAATCGGTTATTGTTTGCTATATAATAAAGATATACATCGTATGTGAAGTTCTTACAATATGCAATTATATATGTCAAGTTCAAATAATTATATATAATTTTTTCATCATAAACTTCTGAAGTTTTGGACAAAATTATTCTCGAATGGACATCAAATTAGAAGTTAATAAATTTTTATTTCGCTGTATGATAATTGTAATTGTAGTTTTAAAATTTAAAAATGAGGTGTATATATATACACCTAGTATTAAATGTACATAAACTTTAAAAAAAAAATGGCTCGTAATGTTTGTTTTCTGTCAGCGCCTTTCTATATGGAGTTGAAACTAATTAGGTTTAATATTTCAACTAAGTTCCCGCATTTTAACTTCTTGGAACTTCAAAAGAAGTTTTAAGTGCTATACGTGACCAATTTTATGGTCCTTCAAAGCGTGTTTTATGATCCTTGATTCTCGGTCACTCGTTTCGTCGTTTTGTTTTGATTGTGGACATTTTGAGAAATTTTCATTGAGGAGGAGTCACTACTTTTTAAGGAGCATTTTAACTGTATTTATTTATGTTTTGCGTAACTGTGTTTTAATTATATTTCATTTCTACGTATTACTACTTAATAATATTGATAATAAATGATAAGAGTAAATGATAACAACAACAGTAATAATAAAAAGATATACTCACCAATAATAATTCAGCGAATAACTAAACGTTGACATTTTAATAGCATATCAAATTCACGCGGAGCAAATTTTTCATTTGAATTTGTGAAAGTGGTTCACCGGAATCGCATTTTTCGCTCGTTCGTTGAGGCGTTGTTCGTTCACATCAATTATTCGTTAATTTCCGGTCGATCAAACCTCGAACCCGGTATTAAGGTCGTACCAGTGTCGGAGGAACACGGTGAATCGGCCTTCAGTGTCGAGCCCTGAATACCTCTCCATTATCACGTCGAACGGTTGTCGAATCTGCAGTGCAGTAGGGGGAGGGGGCTGAAGAGGGGGAGGGATGTCAGTCATTAGTATGCTCAACTTTGATGCGAGGGAAATAATTTCTCCAATTTTTTTTCTTTGCTCGTAATTTAGGTTGAAGCGTTTCCTTTTCATCTTTTAAATCCATTTTTTATACTCGTAGTTGAAACGAAGCGAGGATTTCTGGAATGAGGAATTACAGCTCTCATTTAGGAATCTTAATTGGGCCTTCGCTGTCAACACCACAGATAGACTAATCGACACCCGTTCGCGCCGTTTTTTCGACCCTCGTAAACGTACTATTGTTTATAAAGCGTCAAACGAATGATCGATGGCGAGTAATCTGAGTCATTAGAAAACGTTAGTTTTTCCCGCCAAAATGTTGGGGAGAAATAGGGGAGTGGAAGTTGTGTTTTGAAGGCACAGTGCCACGCAGAGTGACAAAGAAAATAATTCAACAAAAAATTTATATTTGCGAAATTTTTTTTTTGCTAAAAGTAACTTTTTTTTTGGTAAAAATAATGGTGGATAATTGTGGGAATTGTAATAAATAAATGAGTTTCAGTTACATTCTAAAAAATGTTTTCGTCCCAAGAAACCAATATTGAATTGATCATAAATTTGTTTTTCTTTTATTAGGATATCATTTTTGTTGTTTATTAGTACTCGTATTTATTATTATTACCAAATGACGCACCGTAAATCGCAGGTGGGAAATACATGAAACGTGCATCACTGAATTGTATATTTATTTATTGCGCGTTCTGAGAGACCATAAATTTAATATAGTGAGTATAGAAGTGTGTGTGTGTGTGTGTGTTTCTAAAATAGCCTGAACAGAAATATATTTTATGTAGCTAATCTGATATATACATATATATATATATATATATATATATATACAGTATATCAGATGAATTTCATAATTAAACACTTAAAAATAATAAATGATGCAAATCAACAAGGAGAAAATGAAGAGAGATTCCCAAACCTTTCGTGTATTTAACAATACATCTTCTGACGAGGTGTATTGCTAAATAAACGAAAGACCTTGGAATAATTTTTCATGTTTTTACTCTATGTTTGCATTTTATATATGTTTATGGTATAAAGGATAACGTATTAAAATAGATTGAGAACTGGTTAACAGACATTTTATATATATGTAAATGGTATAAAGGGTAACATTAAAATGGATTGAGAACTGGTTAACAGACAGAAAACAGACTTGTAATAAATGGATCCGAGTCGTACTGTAGTAAGGGTAACTAGCGGGGTCTTTCAGGGTCTGTGTTCGGACCTTGTTCATTGTTTACGTAAATGATTTCGATATTAACCCTTTGAGGACGACCGTACAAATTGGTAGCGTTTCAAATACACGCATTCGTAACTTAACCCTACAAAAAATTCCACCCTTAAACGGTTAATTTTATTAGTAAAATTTCGAAATTTGCGGACGATACGAAACTCGGAGGTTGTAGAGGGTATATATATATATAGACTCGATAGAAAGGCACTGCAAAGTGACCTTAATAAAGTTGATTGGTCGAATAAATGGCAGATGAAATGTAATGCCTACAAATGCGAAACATCGGTTCTCGAAATTGCGAGTTTATTATTGTATGGTAGATAAAGACCTTATTTCAATAACGGAGGCGAAAGAGTTAAGTGTTATAGTTACGAATGACTTAAAGTTTTCAAAGCGATGCGTGGAAGCCGGTAAGAAAGCTAATAAAGTGTTCGGTTTTATATCGCAAAATTCCTGGTACAAACCTGAAGCCATTATATTTATTGCTTTTCTATAAGTCCTTATTTCCACCACATTAGAGTACGCCATACAGTTTTGGTCTCCGTATATGAGGAAAGATATAGAAACTCGATAAAAAATTCAAAGAAGAGCGACGAAGCTCGTACCTAACCTTCGTAATAAAAGCTACTAACAAAGATTAGCAGAACTCGATCTGTAGGTCACTGAAAGAAAGAAGGCGGAGAGGCAAACTTATTGAAGTTTTTAAGATATTAAATAGATGTGATAATGTAAATTTCGAGCGCTTGAATAGATAATGAGAGCGTAACCAGGAATAATGGATTTAAACTTCAGGGTAGAAGGCTTAATCGTGCGATAGTGCAAAACCTTTTCCTTATAATATCGTTAATTTTTTGGATTAGCCTTCCGCCGCAGGTCGTAAGTTTGAATGTTTAAGAATAAATTAGATAGATATTTTTCGCAAATCGAGTTCTGATCCATAGTTGGCCTCGGGGTGAGCAGGGAGAATGCAAATGCCGAGGGAGAGTCGTAAATGATGCTTCGATGAAACGATGTTGCTTCTACGTAATAGATTAAGAAAAATTTTATGATAAAAACCCCGCATGGTGTAGTAGTTTAGATTATGTAGTTTAGTGTTTTGCGCTATCCATTTTTCTCTTCTTTCACTTACTACCTCGAGTTTTCACGCGTGTTTGGGGACACGAGGTAATGTGTATGCGTGGTGTGAAAGTTATCGTTTCTCATTGGAGGTTCGCATCTGCGTCGGTGAGAGAGTTTTACTAGGAATTTTCTACGACTGTCCACGTCCTTATCTTTCCTACTTTACTTCCTTCTTTGGTTACCTCAGTTAGGATCCTTCGGGCTTTGGTAGCTTGTAGCTTCTGTAACATACAGTATATATATATATATATAATATAATATATATATATAATATAATATTATATATTATTCATCGATGCATTCAGAGTTCAAGTGGAAGTACGAAAGCGAAACATCTTTTCACTGTACTCATAAGACTTTAAATAATAAACGCACGACCCGGCATAAAATCGAAGCTTGAAATTGATATACCAAATATGAATACAAAAGTGAAGTCCGTCATTTGAAAATGAAAAGGTTTATTGGCAGACTATATTCCATATGACAAATATTAATAATACAATGACAGTTCATATACTAAGGATAGAAATATATACAATTGATTAGGAATAATACCGAAGTTAAGTGGAGCTACAGACAAACGTTTTCGTACCAAGAAGTCCATAGCTTAGAGGATAAATGGCAGGAATCATGGATAGCTTGGATGATCGGGTTGGTTGATTTTTTAATTCTTTGCATTAGACTGTGTTGAGCACGTCTTGTTACCTCCGGGAAGCTCGGGACATTGCGGGTAGCAAACATTTGCGAAGCTGAGCATCTCGGGGGTAATTTATGTAAGAGTCTAAAAGACCTGTTGTACAGCAAATTTAGGGTTCTGCCAGAACCTTTTTTTATAATTCACCCAGAGTTGCTGTCCGTATATATTACTGCAGAAAGTACGAAAGTGTGTGTCTTTAACTTCACTTGTACAGAATCGAAAGTTCCTTATAGTCATATTCGCTTTAGCACACAGGCTTCGAGATTTTCTTATATCCGAGTCATCACTCAAGGAGCTGGTAATAGTTTGACCCAAATACTTAAACTCTTGTACTTCCTGAATTACTTCACTATTCATTTCAAACCTTATATCAGCTGGCTGATTACAGCTTTTAGGATGAAATTGCATAACCTTAGTTTTTGTAACAAAAAGAATATCATGTTTCTGCGAATACACTTCGCAGACGTTTAATAGCCGATCCAGACCTTTAACAGAGGGACTTATTAACACCACATTATCGGCATAAGCTAAGTTATTTATCCTTGTGTTATCTATACAACATCCCACTGTTGCCTCATTAAATGAAGCAATTAATCCGTCAATATACACATTAAACAGCATAGGGGAGAGCAAGGAGCTTTCTCTCACCCCGCAAGAGGAGCCAAAACACTCGGATAGTACATTGCCCCACCTAACTGAAAGATTGGTGGGAATACCAAAATTTCAATAAATTTAATATGTACATGGGAACCTTCCTGTCTTCTAGTTTTGCAAATAAAATATTGTGGTTCACTCTATCATATGCCTTACTTATATCAAGGAAACAGCTATAAATAGTTGAATTACTGTCAATGTATTTAGATATTGTTTCTTTAAGTACATAGATACACAGGTCAGTTGAGTGGGACCTTTTAAAGCCAAACTGATTAGGAGATGTCCATAGGAAATCATTTAATCGGCGTAACAAGAGTTTTTCTAGTAGTTTCGAGAAGCAGGGGCAAGATATATACCCTCATGAACTCTGCAGTAATAATATATTGTGCACGAAAATAGCTTCCCTTTCCAGTGCCTGTGAATGAATTGTTGAAGCGTTAATGGTCACAGATTAACAGTAAATCTACAGTGCCAATAACTTTCTCTGATCGATATTGGCCTGTCAGTGATTCGTTTTAGCTCTCCAAAGAAGGTAGTTACCACCACATCTGTGTGTGTGTGTGAGAGAGAGAGAGAGAGAGAGAGAAAGAAGTTGGATTAAATTTATGAGGTTAAATGACGTCACCAAGTACTTAACTGTCGTGTCATGATAAAAAATGAATGATCTTAAATGATTTTGCAACATTCTCTCTCTCTCTCTCTCTCTCTCTCTCTCTCTCGTATATATATATATATATATATATATATATATTAGTATTGTTCGTTCTAAACTTAGAATAAAAATTGAAATTAGCATCGTAGAAAAACTTCAAACCTCCTTCGGTTACACGCATGACACGAAAATCCTTCGTGTATTCTCGAAATATTTGAAATGCATTCATGATTATAAATAAGCCCTAATCTTTATCCACAACGACATATATGGTAAGTATACGCGTATACAAATATGTAGAATTCTGTATTTATGTATATATTCTTCTACGATTTAATAGTATATATATATATATATATATATATATATATATATATATATATAGATATATATATATATATATATATATATATATATATATATATATAGTTTACAATGGAATTTGAATATATTAGTAGGGAAAATTGCCTGTTTTTGAATGTAATAAAAATAGAAGATGCTGCTATCATTTTGTGATCTTAAGGGAAGAGTATATAAGGCCCATTTTCGTATGTGTATTGAAGATGTATGCGAGGTAAAGGCTGCATTCTTTAATTCATTGAAGAAATTATTAAAATAATTTATTTGGCGGGTTATAAGTATATTACATAGCTTTGATAATTTATTATGGAAATTACTGCCTGCCATTATGCCAAATTATATAATTTCTCCAGTGAAGTTGGATAGTAGCATGATAGCACTTCGGAAAGAGTTTTATTTAGTTTTAGTATATGTCATTATATATGAAATTAAGAACTTATATTGTAAAAAATATTATTTGTAACTTCTTCTTGTCGCTCGTAAGCAGCTGTCGCCTACGTGTCTATATTGATGGTGGTCTCAGCTGGAATCCGAACCTAAGGCATGGGTGAGTCATATCTCAGCGGTGAAATTGAAAATGGGAAAAAATTTGTTTTCGATATTTATATGCTGATTTTTTTTTGGAGTGAGTGGGAGATACGTTACAGATCCAAAATGCGTGCCCTTGTTTCTCAGATACGTTCATAAATACTCGCGTGAATACAGAGCAAAAGTGCATTGTATCTGTACCTCTGTATAAGCATCTATAATATTAATGGATTAAAAAATTTCTCGTACATATTTGGTTATTATTATTATTATTATTATTTATTATTATTATTATTATTATTATTATTATTATTATTATATGCATATGTAAAAGTTTGATGTCCAGAGTGAAATATTGTCGCTTAATGTTTATTAATAGGCTAATAATGAAGGGCATCTCGCCTTGACGTAAAATTCTTGGAAATTTGTATACGATTTTCTTTTTGTTATATTCTGAAGCGTGTCTTCATATGCGTGGACCCCACTGCAGGGGGCAGGGCGGTTTGGAGATTTGGAGGAGGCACTTTTCGCTCATTAGTTTTTTATGTTTACCTAAAATGAGGTTAACTAACAACATTACGAGTTAGTTTTTAGCAGAGAATTTTATTCGTTTTGGCTTTTTAATTCAATTTTTTTTTTTTCCAAATTTACTAGAGACTTATTTGCGGATGGAATTCGAGTCCCAAAAGGAGAGTAGCGAGTTTTGTTCTTCTCGGTAACGACGACTCGAGAAGGTTGGTCTATCTCCTTTTACGGAACGAGCTCGGGATTCTATTAAAAAAAGATAACTTCGCTTCAAAAGCATTTCCGTCAGCTTATACAACTAGATTGTAAATGAGGTTGTTCACAGACTGGTTGTACGTTGTAAGCTATAACAGGATACGCGTGGAATGATTACATATATATATATAATATATATATATATAACCCTTTAGACGTACATGCCACCCAACGTTTCTATAATCTCCGCTTTGATGAAACTGCCACTAAAACGTTTAAAATGAGATGCAGTTTCCACTTCACAGAATGTCATTGAATTGTTTTACTGGAATATTGAAATTAAATTGGCACGATTGCTAAAACGATATTGGTATTAATCCTATTAAAAAAAATTTATAACTTTTCTAATGTTATGATGCCACATGCTAAATGGGCAGTTGTAATGATATTAAACCAAATATTGTTCCTGAATTTCTTTCTGGCTTCCTCTTGCTGGTCGGTCACTGGGTATGAATACTGATGAGTATTAAACGCCCGATTAGTTGGTTAGTACTTGGTAGCTCTCGGCAGACAATGAAGTAGCTCCTACGCTTTTGACCGATATAGACACCATGCCACCGAGCTGGGTATGGAAAGGAAGAATGCCCATTATATGGGTCAAGAAATAAGCCATCGTGAAAGGTCCCTATATTTGGTTTTCAAGAACAGATGCAGTGTTTAGGACTAGGAAATACCTCGTATCTGGAAGTGTGGTTGGAGTTTGGTCCAATGTTTCATGTAAATGTTTCTGGGATGTAAATGTGGGTGTAGATGAGCAGTATAATAATAATTAATAATAATATTTAGGGGTTGTTTACTTTCAAAGTAACGCAACGGAAGAGACTCGCAGCTTTACGTGGAGTGCGAACCACGGGTCTGTACATCATCTGAACGTAGAATATGGTCATCCATCCAGCTACTGATCAGACCGAACATCGCATAACTCAGCTGATCTTACGGGAAGCGGTGTGAAAATTTGGCCACGACGTAATCCAGACACAGTACAAACGAATACTGAATAAAGTTCCCATGAATTAGTTAGATCTGCCGCAACGTGTATATTTCGCTCTCCAAAAATGTCGATATAAACAGTATAGTTTTTGGTCCATCATGATTTAAACGCAATAATTTATAAACGTCCATGAACGCTATGCATTATTATTTGTTTCGTATAAATTTAATTCCAATTTCCCATCGTAAAATAGGGTATGATAATAATAATGATAAATTTTATTAGCAGGAGACAAATCTCATAAAAAAATCTGGATTCCAAAGTAACATTTTTTTCTGTAACGCGTAAGGCAATTTTCGAGACTTTTTCCTCTTTCTTCTTTTCGTCTCTTACTCCCCTTCATTATTTTTCTTCCCACCCTCCTCTTTCTCTCCCATCCGTTCCCCCTCTTCCGCTCCTTTTGAAAGAGAGAAACCGAAAGTGAAGACATCCCATCTCGATTGGGAGAGACTGAATGCGTTTAAGCCCAATTTCATTGAAGAGCTTCAAAGCTGTGGCAAATTGTCTTTTCAATTACAAATGATTGGGGGGACACACACACACACACACACACACACACACACACACACACAAACAAACAACTGTACGTTTTTATGATGACCATTATTCATGGTTTCATTTCAACTGCCTTTGTAAAAAGAATGAAAAAACGGAATGGTGTCAATGTTTTCGTGTTGAACCAAAAGATCGCAATCAAAATTGCGATGCAAATAAAAGAAAAACGGTGTTTGAACACCAATGTATATATATATTTTTGTTCTTCATATAAGGACACCGTAAATATTTAATCCTTTTGTTTATATTTTTACAATATTATATTTATCTTATACCTTATTCTCAAGTGGAAGTATTGACTATTGTGTAATGTTTTATAAAATATCGCAAGTGTTCGGGTTTGGGAAAACGTGTTTTTTTTGCGTATTGGAGATATTTTATAACTTTAATAAAATACACACACACACACACACACATATTTATTTATTTATTTATTTTTAAACGCCCGCTGCGCCTTCCACAGTGAAAGACCTCCGAAATACAACCTAGGGGGAACTGGGAGGGGTGGGTGTGTTACTAAAACATTCACTGGTTTTCTCATAATGTGTGTACTAAATTTGGTGTGGACTAGCCGTTTAGACGTGTATAAACCAACAGAACCAGAGACATCATATATATATATATACTTTTTTCTTTTTTTCTGTGTGACAACATTAAACTAATGAACAGAATACGCTATCTATATGCACACATATCATTAGTTATTTTTAAACAACACATAAAATGGCCATTTTATAAATGGCCAATAGAGCTTAAACACGAATGGAACATGTCTTTGCTATCAGTTATACACAAATGTAAGCTGTACTCACGGATAGTACATGCAGGGTGTAATGAACAGGGAAAAAGTGTGTGTGTGTGTGTGTGTGTGTGTGTGTGTGTGTACAGGCACCTGGTTTAAATGGGGTTGAACACCTGTTCAGTCACTTTTATCGATTCTTATGATTACAGGTGTTTCATACAATAGCGAGGCTATTGAAGTTAGTATATATTGTCGTTCAAATTTTTTCACCTTTTTAACTCTGAAAATATTTTGTGTTTTTATTTTTAATTATTGGTTGTTTCTCCTTTCTCCAAATCTGTGCCCAGATGGATGTTTTGTCCGTAGTCTTGTACCCAGTTTTTAACCCCTTTACAAATCTGATATCATCACAGCCAGGCATGTAATTTAAAAGAAATTATACCATCATGTATGTATGTATGTTAAGTATTGCATACCGATATTATATATATATATATATATATATATATATATATATATATATATATATATATATATATATATATATATATGTGTGTGTGTGTGTGTGTGTTCCCATGCATGGCTTGGCAAAAGAGCTTTTCATAGAATCAATTCATTGAATAAAATGAATGAAAAAGAAGTAAAGAAATAAATGAATAAATTGGTATAAATTTAAATAAATATAAATGAAGTTCAGTACAAAAAAAAAGGAAAAAAAATCGTTGCAAAAAAGAAAAATTCTTTTGCAATAAAAAAATTTACATTCGGGATACAAAAAAATATAAAACCTGTTTTTGAGATTTTCTAAACATGCAAGTGATTAAAAACGTGCGGGACTAATATATATATATATATTATAATATATATATATATAATATATATATATATATATATATATCGGCACCGAGTTTCATTGTAGATAAAGCAATCTTAAATAGATACCTTAAAGAGAGAGAATTGATTACCCATATTTATCGATTATATATATATATATATATATATATATATATATGTGTGTGTGTTGTGTGTGTGTGTGTGTGTGTGTGTGTGTGTGGTGTGTAGTTGTTGGGTGACCGGTTTTAAAGGAATGTACAGGATACGTTTTTAGTAGCGCTACAGGGAACAGTGAATATATAAATATATCGATATATATATATATATATATATATATATATATATATATCTATATATATATATATATATAAATAATGCATCTCATCTTAATTGCTTTGAAATTCCATATAATGTATTTTAAGCAAGATCCATAAGGTTAAAGAATGAGTCTGCTTATTTATTTTTGTGGCCATGTTCTTCCATTTTTGGGCATGAGAGACCTGTAATAATAGCTGGATAAGATTCATTAAGTACCCAGATTAGTTTTTGCACAATGGGGCAGATAGCAACTGGTAATGAGGGTATGAATATATAATGCCCATATCAAAATAACGGCGTATTTATATATATATATATATATATATATAAGGGAACAACACTCCTGAACATGTGTGTTTTTTGTGTAAATCAAAAATGCTCTCCACTAGATTTCGAACCCGGGACCTCCTGAGTAGGAGTCGCGAGTGCTACCATCACACTACAGGGTGTCCCTAAAGTCTGGACACATAGGCAAAATGCATATTTTCAATAAATAAATTGTTCAACAACATTTTATTTAATTGGAATATTAATAAATAACATCTTCAATGTGATTTCCACCATTTGTGATGCAAAGTTCGATGCGCTTTGCGAGATTCACATGAACCCGATGCAGTAACTCCACATTTCCGTCAATTTGAGCACATTCATTCATGATGCGTTCCCTCAGGTGATTCATATCTGTGATTTTCATTGAGTACACCTTCTCCTTTAGCATACCCCAGAAAAAGAAGTCAAGGGGGCTAAGGTCTGGTGAGCGAGGAGACCATTCCACAAGACCACGTCTTCCAATCCAGTTAGAGAAATTTTCATTCAGCCAATCTCTTACCATCGTGGCGTGATGAGCAGGGGCGCCATCCTGTTGGAACCACTGAGGGAGTCCTTCACCTAGCCTTTCAAGTTGGGGGCATTAACTGGTCTCTCAACATGGTGAGGTATGTCTCACAGTTACATGATCATTGAAGAAAAGTGGCCCCAACACACATGAGCTTTCCACAAACCACACCCATACCATAATCTTTTGGGCTCCTTGCTGTTTGGAATGGACCACCCAATGCGGATTGTTTTGCGACCAGTATCGATATGACCATCCTTCACGTCCACTGAGAAGTACCAGCTCAATCCTTTCTTCTTTTGACAAACTCATATTTAATCTGTGGGGGAAAAACATATAGTTAGTTATAGTTAGTGATATTTCCTATGTGTCCAGACTTTAGGGACACCCTGTACAACGGGACAAAAGTTAACACAGTTCGTTGTATATTTAAGCGACCCAGGAAACACAACGTCTTTCTGTCCAGAGGCGCCTTACGATGTTAACCCTCCCCTCCCGCACTCGAGGTAATGGCAGCATTTAATTCAAATATCTCTGGTATAGCACGAGAGTTTGTATTAACTTTTATCCCGTCGTTGTGTGATAGTGACGCTAGTGACTCCTAATCCCGAGGTCCCGGGTTCGAATCCATCGTGGGGTCATTTTTGTGTATATATATATTTATTAGTGTGTGTGTGTGTGAGTGAGTGAGTGAGTGAGTGAGGGGAAGGTGCTTGAATAGTTGATACAGAGCCCCAAAAGGCAACTCTCTCCTTTAACAAGCCAACTTTGAAGGCATAACTCAAGAAAGTCGATCGTTTCATGAAAGGCAATTCGTTTGCTTAAAATTTGGCATCTTCTTAATCAAATGTTAGATGGTACCTAAAAATGTATTTCCTTATTGGATAAACTGTATACAATTTATATAGCTTCTTTCCCTTCTATTTGAACAATTAATCAAAGATTATTATTTATTATTATTGCTATTATATATTATTATTATTATTATTATTATTATTATTATTATTATTAGTGTTTTTATAGAATTTAATTATACCTCGCTTTTAAAAATGGAGTTTTCCCTTCAACTTTTTAGCGTCGTCACGACTAATTATTACCAAAAAAGGCGAAATAGAAAGTATTAATAATTATGATAATGAAAATAATTGTAAAAAACTGTAAATGAAAGGCGAAAATGTCTAAAAAATTATCATTCTTTATAGAAATGAAAATGAAAATAGTCGAGAGAAATTTTCTGATAATTTTTCATGGTAAAAAAGTTGAATTGTCTTTATATATATATATATATATATATATATATATAATTTTTTCCTAATTATATATAGTGTCTATAAGTATAATTTATTACTGTTTCATCATTTCATGGGACCTTATAAGGCTAACTATACCATCCATTGATTTAGGTGATATAATTACACGAGAAACTTAGTTCGTACGTGACTCTGGTCAGTGTTTGAGAATGAAATAGTTTCGAATCATTTCCTTGGGGAATATCTGCCCAATGTCTGTCCTTGAGGAACCTGTAGCTTTTATTTTGATTGTAAATATGGGTAGTATTAGTAGTGAAAGAATATACGCACTCGTACCCATGCACTTATACCCGGCTGTACACCAAGTTGTACCCAGTGTTATCCAGTTTAATCTTCCTCGAAAAGTTAAATTTGGTTTTTCATGTATGATTACGCAGTGTGTAAAATCTCGCGTACGAGCGCATTGTACTGTTTCTCGACATTTTTGGAAAGCTTATTCGCTTTTGACGTCTCCGAAGTAAAAGAATTTCGTGTTTTTTTTATAGATTAAACATACGTTGTAGGAAAGAGAATTCTGTTTATTTAACATTTCATCATTTGTATTATATATCGTAGAGACGTAACGAGAAAACAGTGGAATTCAGAATGGTCTTCAAATACATGAAAAGCTTAATTATTGTAGACCATCGTTAACTATCGATGACTGAAAATGGTTTCCTACTCGCAGTTTCATTCCAAGAAAACAAACTTGTGATGATATTTCGAACAAATAAAAAGGCGAATTCTCTAATTATTCATTGAATAAATTCTTCGGAATTCACTGAATGCAGAGATAAGCTTTTAAGTAATTGGAAGTCGTAATAACCCTAAATAGAATCGCTTGCCGGATATATTCGTAAACAAGTGATTACCAACTATATAATTTAACCCCTTTAAATTCACAATAATTTGCTGTTAATCAGTAATTTTATTCGAAATTAAGTTTGTCATTATCGTGTTGAAATCGTTTGGTACGAATGACATCTCATTTCTTTTTAATTGTTTTAGTGTGACTTTGACTCATTTCCCTTTGAAAACTTCACTTGCGTTTATATTATAAACATTTTAATTAGATTCATATATTTGCTTGTTTATATATAATATATATAAAAGCGCCTCGGTGGTGTAGTGGTTAGCGTCGCTGACTACGAATCCATCGGCCCTGGGTTCGAGGCCCGGTGACGGCAGCCGGCGCGCGGCAAAACCCACCTGTTCATTCTTCCACACAATAAAGAAAGTGGTTGGTAGATAAATGGGTGGCCTCGGGTTAAGACGCTGGGCTGCTGGCGCGGCGTGGTGTGGTTCGGATTCCATGTTAAACTGTAGGTCTAAAATAAGATGGAGTGAAAAGCTTGACCTTCGTCAGAATGAACAATTCGGGCGGAAGCTAACCAAGGGTTGTGTGTATATATATATATATATATGTGTATAGTGTGTGTGTGGTTGCTAGGTTAATATCAAAGGATGAAGATTCATGGAAATATTTCTGTGATGAACAACAAAAACGTATGGTGACATCATCATTTTATTCTAAACTTTCGAAATCGTTTAATGCTGACAATACTTATGATGACCTAATATACGAGAAGGAGTGATGGCGTTAAACACAGTATATTATGAACTCTCATTTAATTGGAATATTCGTTAAAGGACATAAATTTCACCATTTACACCCGTTCTTTCTTTAACTTTTAAAGTTAAATTCCACAGTTTTCTTACGTTTTATTAGATGATGTATCCTGATTAGACTCGCGCGTACAATTAACTACACATTTGTTTGCAAAAGCAAACATACACGTACACTTATGTTTGCTTTTAATCATTTTGTCAATATTTAATTCAAGGAATTTGAAGTCATCTAAAACTGGACTATCATTGTCCGAACGCTTCTGTGAAATTTTTTTTTACAGCAATTTCCTCACCGATTGAGAACATTGTTTCGACATTCTCATCGTTCTCACACTCCGTAAAAAAAAAACAAAAAACATTTGTTAGGCTTTGGGACAGGTTTCTGTCTCTTCGAAATGGATTTTTCGAAAAGTTCCTTTTGAAACAGTCACAAAACGTCACACCACGTAACCGCAGGCATGTGACGCTGTGACAGTTCTCGACAATAGCGGAATTAAACACACGCTCTCATTTATAAACTTCGATGTGTGTGTGTATATATATATATATATGAATGAATGAATTTCACATTAAACACGTGAAATGAATGAATGATGCAAACCCACAAGGAAAAAGAAAAACGATTCCAAGCCTTTCGTGTATTCAGAAGTACACCTCGTCATTATTGCTCATTCCCTGACGAAGAATGAGCATATATATATATATATATATATATATATATATATATATATATATATATATCACACACACACACTTTTCTAACGAAATTTTACTAAAATACTTTTATTTAGAAAATTGGACATTTTGCTTCGTCATCATTGCTCATTATTTCAATTATGATAATTGTATTCGCTTGTTACCCACTGGGAATTCTGTCTCATTATAACTAGCGACTACTTGTATAGAAATACATGTACGGGGTGGTCCAAAAGTCACGATCGAGTGAAATATATTTATTTTACTACTTTTTACAGCAGGATTAAGAAATGCATACATAAAATATGAACAACTTTTCGGGTTTGCTACGTTATAAGCTTTAGGTTAAAACAAAACCGATCCGATCATGACTTTTGGACACACACACACACACACACACACACACACACACACACTGAAATATATCTAAAATCTAAGAATTAACCTCCCCAAAACTCTATAAATGTATCATTTTCCAAGGAGTTAATTCAACATATATTTAAGTATTATTTGTGTGTTTAAATTTTTCAGCCTTTGAAAGACATGAGGATTATTTATTTTCCAAACAAAATATGTGATGTTCGGTTAATTTGGTTTTATGAAATTTCAAAATATATGGGAGAAGGGAGAGCCAGTATATATATATATATATATAATATATATATATATATAAAATCTCGAAAGATGTTTACAGATTAAAAAAAATTAATGTTACTTGTACATTTTTTTTTTTTTTTGTCTTTATAATTTTTAGCCTTATTTACAGTCCCAGTAAATCAAATACTGTGACAGTTGTCAAAAATCGAGAACATTAAGTGAAATCACTTAATAAATGTTAAAATAGTGAGTTTCAAAACATTTGCTTTTTATAAAACGCTACAAAGGAATATTTAAAAAAAAAAACAGCAGCGACTTTCAGGTACTTTTTAATACTAAAATCTAATTTTTTTTAACTTCACTTTTTAGTTTGGTAGAGTTTAACTCTAGTATATTATGTTAAATTAGTTAATAGCAAGAAGTAAATGGTTAATTTTGCAAAAAGAATACAGTATTTTGTTGTATTCATCTGAATACATTTATAATGTCAGAATGCTTAAAGATGCAAATTGTCCACCTTCATGCAACGCACGTACTTCTTAATTACATACAAAAGGTTTTCACGTTGCAAACAATTTTTTTTTACGTTGTAAACAATATTTTACAGTGACTCTTTATTCTTCAATCAAAGGTTAAATTTTTTTTATTGCATTTAGCCAAAATCTCTCCACTCCGCTCTTCCATTCTTGGTACGAGATTTCAGATAACTTTTTTTTTTTTAAAGTAATAAGTAATAAATTATTTAATTCGCAGTTATTTATTATTTTCCAAACAAGGCGCGTCGTTATAAACACCCTAATTATTAATTATAGGGTAAACCTTTACTATCCAGATAGTGTTCAGAGACAGCCCATAGGGCCATAATTACTACCTAATCAACCTAACTTAGTCTAACATAATACCAAGCTGTTATAAACTCTCTTTGAATACTGTCAAGATAGTAAAGTTTTGTCCATTTATAGTTTGGTTACCTTTGTTAACCTTGGTTTTGTTTCCGCTCGAATTGTTCATTCTGACGAAGGTCAAGCTTGTCACTCCACCTTAGACCTACAGCTTAACGTGGAATGCGAAACACGACCCACCACGGGTGGTCAGAAATTAGAAAATCCTCGTCTGGACGAGGACTCGTGACCTCCCGATCAGCAGCAGCTACCCAGGGTACCCATTTATCTACCAACCAATTTTATTGTATGGAAGAATGAACAACTGGGTTTGCTGTGCTCCGACTGCCATCACCTGGCCTCGAACCCTGGGCCGGTGGATTCGTAGTCAGCGCTGCTAACTACACCACCGAGGCGCATAAGGATGGTTATGGGGAAATTTCATGCAATCTATTTCTTTTGTTCATTCTGGACCGGTCCAGAATCCAAGTACGCTTATTTCACATAGTTAAGTCACAAATTGTACCACAAACGTGTTATTCGGACGTTATTTGTATTACATATTGCGTCATTAATTAGAAGCTTACCTCCCAATTGACCCCATTCTCATTTTCAGCTCCTAACTGAGAATTCCACATTTGGACAAAGATTCCTGATTTGGGAAAAGGTGAAAGAAAAGGTTGTGACGCAATTGCGGGTTTGAGGGGGATTTTTTATGAAAATTCTAACTTAATTGGGAAATTCTACAGTGAGAATGAATAGATTTGAAAATTTTATCCTTTGATATTTATACTTCATAAATGATACTTTTGTATAAATTTTTTCGACAACGCCGACACAATAAGGCTACTTAGCATCATACAACACACAGTCGACACAGTTGAGCATGCCCGAGCCGAACCGTTTACCGTTATCAGGCAAGAAGCTGCCAAAACAGATAAACGGAAATGGATACGAAACACGTGACACTGTGAAACATAACTAATTTGGAATGCACAAGAGACAAAGCAAAACTGAAAACTAAATATGGTCCTGTCAAATATTTAAGGTCTCAACGAACCACTCGTTAAACAAAGTTTCTTACCTGAAAGGCCTTGTGGATGAAACAAAAGCTGATATCGGTGTCTCACAGAAACGCATCTTAAAGACTGCCATGAAGACTGTGAGTACTGTATCGATAAAAAAGAAATACAAATCAATGGCTATAATATACTGCTACAAGTCGACAGAACAGACTGTAAATTTGGTGTCATTTACAATAAGAAGTAAATCAAGAAAACAGCTACGTTGAACGTTTAGCAGTAAAAATTGAAAAGCTAAACATGGTACTAATAGTCATCTAAAGACCTCCGAATACTCCAGCTGCAAAATTCTCTGATGCCATTGCTGATGCCAGAAACCTAATAAAATTTTTAAACCAGAAACAAGCAAATATGCTGATGGCTTTAAACGAATGAATTTGTTAACACAAGAAATAACAGAACACCAGAAAAAATAACTGCTTGGATCTGGTATTCACCAACAACAACAACAACCTAATTGACGACAAAAATCTCCAACGATTATATATGATCTAGGCATTATCGAAATATTAACTAATAATATGACGACAGCCTTAAAAGAAAATACACCAAAGAGAGAAGCAAATTTGAGGTTTTTAACCTAAACTCCAAGTCTGTAAATTGGAAAGAAATCAGATCAAGCATGGCTCAAATAGATTGGAAAACAGTTTTCGTGGACAGAACAAATGAAGAGATGCTAATAATTTTAGAAGAAATGACATGAAAATTTCAAGAAAAAAAGTTTAAAAAAAACATGAAAAGGAAAGGGGAACTATTTCGAGAGGCAAAGGCAAATGTTGTGGTTGGTTTTTAATGTAATGATTTTTATTGTATTAACATGATTTTACTTATTATGATATTTGTTATATCGAACTTACACGATACCGTAAACTTTAACGGTTTTTCTGTACTGAATTTTGTATAACTGCATACAATGTCTGTGACTCGGCAGCGAGTGTCTGCTTCGCCTAACGTAATGGGAAGTCTAAACACAAAATAGATTTCATATGATTTTATTCAACTTAACTTTTGAAACACGGTGATTAAAGGTGGGGCGAATTAAGATGAACATGGCATTAAAAGAGAGGTCTAGTCGGCCTAAGCCAGCTACAATTAACGGAATTTACATTAAAAAGCACTGTGAAACACAGTGCGTCTTGCGATCACAACTTTCAGCGAAAACCTATTTGAAAATGGTGCGCAGGGTTGTCAACTGTAAATTTTAAAACTCTCTATTCTCTGGGCATACCAACTGGGATTTTAAAACTAATTTTCTCTCTCGATAGTTAATATAAAACAAATTTCTAATTAATAATTACATTAATTCAATTTATTACACGAGCAATATTTCGCAAAAGAAAGGGAGTAGCTACAAAATTAATAAACTGTACGGACGACAATAACAGGAAAGTGATACAAGAAAAACTAAAGAGAATTGATGAGGAAATACAGGCTCTCCTTAAGGCTCATTCAAAGAGGGGAGAGGAAGATGCAGTGGAAGTAATAAAAGAAAATTCAAAAACTTTTATAACTGCGAAAAGAAAAACAAACTCTCACCACTATCAGGCCCTTAAGGAATGAAAGTAATGAACTAATTGACGATCTAAAGGAAATGTCTGAAATACTGAAAACTTGGTATGAATCAGTTTTCAGTACTCCCAAAAAAAGACTGTAGTACCTGATACAAATACCTTCTGTGAAGAGACACTACAAGGAGAGAATATAACTAACTTTGATTTTACCTCAGAAGATATAGCGCGAGTTATAGGATGAATGAAATCACATTTAGCTGCAGGTCCAGGCAAATAGGACGTCTTGGTAATTAAAAGCTATAAGAATGAAATAGCTACACCCCTGTATTGGATATGGAGAAGATCGCTGGACACGAGAAATACCGAACATCCTGAAGAGGGATCTATTGTTCTATGTATATTACATCATAGTTCTCACTGCTTTCAAATGCATCAATTATGTTGTTATAATGCTATGTTACTTGTGATAGGCACAATCTTCCTGATCGGAAACCGTGCTGGTTCTCATTGAATCTTTCATATGTCTCCAAACAGGATAAATTTTCCCAAACATTTCTTTCAAATATCTTACTGAAATGTGATGTGAGTAACACTGGTTCATAGTTCTCTGCTTGAGATCTGTCTCCTCCTTATATATGTTAGAGAGAACATTTATCCCTTTTTGGAGACATAGGAAAGATTCAATGAGAACCAGCACGGTTTCCATTCAGGAAGATTATGCCTGTCACAAGTAACAGAGCATTATAACAACGTAATTGATGCATTTGAAAGCAGCGAGAACTATGATGTAATATACATAGATTTTGCTAAAGCATTCGACAAGTGTGATCATGGTACAATCGCACATAAAATGAAATATTTGAGAATAACGGGCAAAGTTAGAAAATGGATCTATAACTTCCTAACAATCCTATCCTGCATCAAGTTAAGGCTAGATAGGAGGAGATTATAAACGCCAATCGACCAACGAAGTACTCTGAGGGGGGGATGTTTAGGCAGGAGAGCGGGAGTGCTGGAACTCGCGTTTCTCCTGTCACTGTCCTCCTTAACTGATCTTTTTCCATGTCTCCTCTACCCTGTGAGCAGTCCAGCATGCTCTCAAACACACACTTTTCCCTCTATTCCTCACTACACACGCATGCATCTTACACACGACACAATCTTTTCAAAATTTATATTAAAAAAAAGGGCATTCTTTTTAAGGGAACATCGGAGACGTTGATTTCGGCTCTCTCTTTCTTCTAAGGGGAGGCATTTTTGTGGGCACTCGCCTTTGGCACCTCCTTCCTACCTAAAAAAAAAAGGGGAGAAACCACCAGCTTAACCTCCGTGTGAAGAAACTGACACACAGAATATCTACAAAATTACAAGGTGTATATATATATATATTAAGAGAGAGAGAGCATATCAAGTTATATAAATAGTAAATATATTTTACTATTAGTTACCTGTATTGTGAATACGATTCCTTTATCCTGACACTCCTCTCTCTATACCTCCAACAGAAGGCTATTTAAAGGTAGTTTTTATTCAGAACATTTTCAAGTGTTTTATTTACTCTGTTTTTTTGGTTTTATTTTTAAAAATAAAATAATTCAAGGTCTCTTTGATTCTTTATATATATATATATATATATATATATGCAGTAAAATCACAGAATAACACATGATCTTATTAATAAGCAAACAACCACAGGGAAAAAGGAAAAAAAAAACATGAATTCCGAGCGCTTTCGTGATATATTCACATTTTCGAGGACAAGAAGGAAATAGGTCTTGTCCTTGAAAATGTGAACATATCACGAAAGCGCTCGGAATTCGTGTTTTTTTTTTCCTTTTTCCCTGTGGTTGTTTGCTTATATACAGTACATACATACATACACTGTAATTTCAATCTTTTGTGCTTTCACGATCTTTGAATCCCTTATTTAAGCTTTACACTATTTTCAGTCCATGTTGATCAGTCTTTTCATCCTTTCGCAATCTCCTCTCATCCCCGTTTCAATCCTTCCCCCTTCACCCCCCCCTGCCGATCGCCATCCGTGGTTCGTTCTGTCCTTCCTCTTAAACCCCTCTTAGAGACCACCTATAAAGCGCTCGTTGATCGCGGTGGCGATCGCGCCTTCTCCAACAATCTCTCTTTCACTACCAAAACACAACCATTTCTCTCTCTTCTTTCAACCATAATTAAACGAAATTAAGACCTCTATTCCATCTCCCTATAGAATGGACAAATTTCGCCTTTTTTTCTCTCTCTCTGTTCGCTCTATAATGCGCGCGTGTTTGTGCGAATACTCGACCACTATTTTTCGCATATGTATACAATGTACGTGTTTGTGTGTGTGCACGTGCGTGCGTGTGCGTTTGCGCGTGTTTTCTGATGTATGTAGTGTACGTATGCGGATTATGTGGCGTTTGTGATTGGATTATCGCGTGTAACAATTACATTTTTTTTTGTATTTTTGTAGTGGTTATACCGTCCACCATATATGTGATAGGTTATAGTCACCGTTATACCATTGTTTCCGGTATATATATGTATAGTCAATTTTTTCGTTTCATCATTATAGTTAAATTGAATGAAAAAATTACAAAATTGGATTATAAATTGAATTTTAAAGAATTACTTAATATAATATTGAAAACAACATCCGTGTTAGATTTCATTACTAAATTCTTTTATTTAATTTAATCTTGGTTCTCTAAATGTGGCTTAAAGCAATTTGCAATTTAAATCTGTAAATATATGCAGTGTCAATATAATTAATTCGGTATAATTGTAATTATATGTAAAGACCTCTATTTCGGAATAATATATATATATATATATATATATATATATATATATATGATGAATAAAACCCGCTTGAGCTTGAGCTTGAGCACCACTTTGTGTTTCTTTTCCCTTCGTGGTTTTATTCATCATAAATATTTTCACGTGTCACTTTCATGGTGTAATGCGCCTCGGTGGTGTAGTGGTTAGCGTCGCTGACTACGAATCCATCGGCCCCGGGTTCGAGACCCGACGGCAGCCGGCGCGCAGCAAAACCCAGCTGGTCATCCTTCCACACAATAAAGAAAGTGGTTGGTAGATAAATGGGTACCCTAGGTGGCCTAGTGGTTAAGACGCTGGGCTGCTGATGGGGCGTGGTTCGGATTCCACGTTAAACTGTAGGTCTAAGGTGGAGTGAAAAGCTTGACCTTCGTCAGAATGAACAATTCGGGCGGAAGCTAACCAAAGGTATATATATATATATATATATGCGCCTCGGTGGTGTAGTGGTTAGCGTCGCTGACTACGAATCCATCGGCCCCGGGTTCGAGACCCGATGACGGCAGCCGGCGCGCAGCAAAATCTAGCTGTTCATCCTTCCACACATTAAAGAAAGTGGTTGGTAGATAAATGGGTACCCTGGGTGGCCTAGTCGTTAAGACGCTGGGCTGCTGGTGGGGCGTGGTTCGGATTCCACGTTAAACTGTAGGTCTAAGGTGGAGTGGAAAGCTTAACCATTCTTCAGAATGAACAATCGGGCGGAAGCTAACCAAAGGTAAGGTGTGTATACACACACACACACGGAGATTGAAGTAAACGTGCAACACAGGGGGGATTCGTCTCAAATACGTCTCTCAATCCACTACATCAGTGGTCGGCAACCTTACTCTAATAGCGGGCCAAATTAATACGACTTGGACATGGATGGAATGTACAAATTAGTGAGTTGATATCTCAAACGGAGAAGGCTGTATGAAATAAAATTGTGAACTTTTTTATTACAAATATAACCACGGAACATCTGACGCAAGTTTCTATTTTATTTTATGTTTACGTGTAGGTAAGTGACACTTCATAAAAATACCTACAATACTAAGCATTTTAGGCATCTGATCTCCTAGTCAATGTGACCATTGCCACTGCGTCTTGTTCGCGAGTGTGTTAACGCCAACATTCGTGTTCGTTACAGCTACCCTTTTATCTTGATGTAAATGATCATCAGTCAGTCCCGGGTCTGATGAAATGGCTTCGCGAGCCGCGTGTTTCCACCCCCGCGCTACACCATCCAGTAAACCAGTGGTTCTTAACCTTTTTACGCTGCGACCCAAATTCTGATAGCGGGGCTAGCTCGGCGACCCATGCCTTCAAAAAGTTCACTCGTAATAGATAATAAAATAAATAAGTAATGATGAAATGATTAGGGGTAACATAAATAAATGATAAATGACAATTTAAGACCCAATCAAAATGCTTGGCGACCCAAATTTGGGTCGCAACCCAGGGGTTACGAACCACTGCAATAAACCAAAAGAACTAATTTCATGTGCTTATTCAGAAATGCGTTAGTAACTCTTCAGTAATTATTATAGAGACCAACATTAACTGAATATTGATAGGAATAAATTATCTTTACAAATGCAATTAAAATTTAATTTGTAAAAATAATTTATGGATCTCTCTCTCTCTCTCTCTCTCTCTCTCTCTCTCTCTCTCTCTCTCATTTGTTCGTTCTTTACATTAATTATACTGTGTTGTTTGCAGTTCAAAAAAAATAAAATATATATATTATATATATATATATATATATATATACTGCATAATTGGCATACTCAGATCGTGGAATATATGGCATATATGGAAAGCTGAGGCTAAATCATTTGTACAGGATTAATTTGACGGGAATCTGCCCCAAATCCGGATTATAAAGTCAGGTTAAAGGACGTCATAAAGAAAGGATCTCACATTTAAGGACTTTTGACTCCATACCAATAATCCTATTACTCATCTCGGGACATTAAGCTTCGGGTTTGGGCAGAGCAAAACGCAAACTATTATATGATTTGAGTAAAAATATTTATGCGTATATACACACACACACACACACAACACACACACACACACACACACACACCTTCCTTTCAACCTTTCAAAGGTTCCGTGCGATGATTCCTCATTCCACGAAGGTCAAGCCAGGCTCATCGGGGATCGTTCTGAGTCAGGCGTCTAATCTTCTTTTGAAGATGTCCACTGCAACACCATTCGTGTTCTTAGGTCTTTGGGCAGCTGATTAAACAGTTTGGTCTCTCATAACAAAACTATTTTCTTTCAGGTTAAGGATGTTCCCTGTCTCGCCTTTAATTTGGGAACACGACACAGTCTTCTTTTTCTACTTTCCACCGTTGTTTGGGGAGTTACAGGGTTCAGAGTAAGATTAGGAACTAGTTTCTCCATTATTTTCCAAATGTAAATTATGGTGTGTGTGTGTATAAGCACACCGGACAAAAAATTAGTCACCCCTACTAGCATCGATAGTAGGAAGTTCAGGTCACACAGAGGGCGCTGGTAGCATTGGTAAGTGACAAGTAGCGGTGACGTAGCACACAGGATCAATCTGTTTCGTGAGGTGGTGAAGAACAAAGTGTGTGTTGGATATAGTCTGCAAAATGGGTCGTGAGGCAGACGTTACTCAGTGGCAAAAGGAGCCATCGTGTTTGGCAGAGCCCACGGACACAAAATGTCTGAAGTAGCCCAATTTGTTGGTTGTGTCAACGCGTATTGTCCAGCGAGTTTACAAAGAGTGGTGTAGTTCGCAATCAACTGAAAATCGACGGCGTAACTGTGGCCGGAAAACAATTCTCGACAATAGGGGCCGCCGCCATGTTTCTCATCTAGTAACTGCAAATCGTTTTCAAACAGAGAACAATTGCTCAAGAAACCAATGAGGTTCTCCAGCGACCAATTTCCGAACGGACATTGCGACGAGAACTGCATGCGATGGACATCTGGAGCAGGGTACCACGGAAGAGGCCGCTGTTAACAGCAAGTTGGCACGTTATAAATGGGCTCAGAGGCACAAAAACTGGACTGCGGCAGATTGGAAACGTGTAATTTGGTCCGATGAGTCCCGTTTTTGTTTGTTCTCCAATGATGCGAGGCGACGAGTACATCGCAGGTCCAATGAAGCCTTTAATCCTGAATGCGTCGAAGGTGTTGTTCAGGCTGGAGGTGGTTCCGTGATGTTCTGGGGATGTTTTTCGTACCACGAAATGGGCCCTCTCGTTCCAGTGACAATGAATTTGAACCAGCAGGCGTACTCCGCATACTAAACCGCCGGATTCGTGCGGTTATCAAGGCCAGAGGCGCCGTCACACGTTATTAGGTACATTCTGAGGGGGGGTGACTAATTTTTTGTCCGGTGTGCTTATAATATATATATATATAATATATATATATATATATATATATATATATATATATATATATATATATATATATATACAGGGTGTCCCATAAGTCCGGCATCATAGGAAAAATAATATAAAAAAAGGCAAAACAAAAGCTTTTATTTACAAAACGTGCTCAATGTCCACCATTGTTTTCAATACACAAATTCAGACGTGATACCCAGTCAGCAAGCACACGATGAATGATGTCAGGAGTAATGGTGTTACATGCCCCAATAATGCGCTGCCGCAAATGTTCAAACACTCCTAATTTTCTCTGCGTATACCAGCGCTTTCAAGTGGCCCCAGAGATAAAAATCGTAGTGTGAGATCCGGGCTTCTAGCTGGCCATTCCACAGGCCCTCGACATCCTATCCAATGACCAGGGAATTGTTGGTACAGGTATTCCCTTACTTGGGTGCTGTAATGTGCAGGAGCGCCGTCTTGCTGGAACCATGTTGGGAAATTTCTTTCTTCGTTCAAGACACTGGGAAATGCTTCTTCCTTGAGCATACGTAGGTAGGTGCCTCTAGTGACATGTTCATCGAAAAAGATCGGCCTATGATGCGATCCTTCCAAATGCCACACCATACCATCACCCGAGATGCACCTTGTTCCTTTGAAAAGGTATACCAGTGAAGGTTGTTTTGAGACCAGTAGCGGGTGTTCTGTCGATTTACCTCACCATTTTCATAAAAAACAGCCTTGTCACTGAACAGAATGGTGGACGGGAAATTGGCATCCCGAGCATATTGTTCCGTAGTCCATTCACAAAATTCCATCCGCCGGTCGGGATCATCTTCGCTTAATTTCTGTAGGATCTGAAGTTTATATGGATGCCATTTGTGAGCCTGAAGAATGCGATGGATGCTACTTTTCGACACTCCTGTCTCGGCGGACAATCGCCGAAGAGACTTATTGGGACTTCTGTTAAAATGAGCCAGGATAGAAGTCGCTGTATCATCGTCAGTGGACCTCCTTGAAGGTCCACTGCGTGGTTTATCTTCTATGGATCCTGTTTCCTTAAACTTTGCAACAAGTCTGCTAACACAACTCTGTGTTATTGGCTCGCGGTCTGGATGCAGTCTGTTAAATTCAGCAGCGGCCTCTCTTTGATTCCGATTTCCTATGAGTAGAATTATCTGGATTCGTTCTTCCTTGCTCACAGACATTATGGCATGTAGAAAGAGAAAAATATGAATTATGGTTTGTAGAAATAGAAAATATTAATTTCTCCTATGATGCGGACTTATGGGTCACCCTCTGTATATATATATATATATATAGATATATATATATATATATATATAGATATATATATATATATATATATATCCTTTCCAGTGAATATAGGTTTAGTTCGCGTAACCTTTCCCAGTAATTTAGTTCTTTGCCCCTTGATCTTGGCTGTGAAGCTTCTCTGAATCCCTTCTAGCTGTCTAATGTCTTCTTTTTATATGGGCATGTTAGGACCGAGCAGTATTCTAATTTGCGTATGATTCAGTGTTTTCAGTAGAGGAATCATTATATTCCTAGCTCTTCATTTAAAGGTTCTCAGTATCTGCCCAGTTATTCTCTTTGCTCTGTTTACTGCTATCTTATTTTGTGTTTCAAATTCGCATCATCACTCATTACAACCCTTAAATCTTTTGCTCTAGAATTTTCTGAATTTCCTCTCCATTTGGGGCATAATATTCCATGAATTTTAGGTCTTTCTTTTTCCGTACCGTAACTGCTGAAATTTCTCTGCGTTAAACTTTATATTGTCTTCCGTCCACTTGTAGATTCTGTTTATGTCGGTTTGCAGATATCCTTTATCTTCTGGGTTTCTTATTTTCCTACTGATCTTTGTGTCATCGGCAAAGGATGTTACGGTGCTGTCTCTGGTAACGTCCTCATCTATGTCAGTTAACATGATTATGAAGAGTAGTGGAGCTAATACTGTTCTTGTGGTACTGAGCTGAGGACTCTGATTCTGATGAAGATACCATGCATTGTAACCACTTGCCGCTGCTCATTAAGGAAATTATATATCCATTTCCCTACTTTTCCTGTTATTCCCATATATATAATATATATATATATTATATATATATGTGTGTGTGTGTCGCCGAATTCGCCCCGGTTCGACTACCGGCGAGAGCAACCTTGGGACGTTCAGCTCACCTCCCTGTTCATCCTTCTATACCCCCTCAAAAAAATAGTTGGTAGGTAAATGTGTACCTGGGTAGCCCAGTGGTTAAGACGCTGGGCTGCAGATCGGTAGGTCATGAGATCGAGTCCGAGTGGGGACTTTGTAATTTCTGACCACCGTAGTAGGTTCTGGTTCGGTTTCCACGTTAAGCTATAGGTCCCTGGTGGCTTAACAAGCTTGACCTTCATCAGTATGAACAATTCGAGCGGAAGCAAAAACTAAGTTGTTTTTTTTACCGAGGTTTATATAACACCTTTGTCGTAGCGTAGTGGTAGTCTTAGTCAGCGGCTGTGCTGAAGAGGTCCCAGGTTTGAATCTGGTGGAAAAAAAAAATATATATATATATATATATATATATAATATATATATATATATATATATATATATATATATATAACCTGTCCCTACCTGTACATGCTTAAGAGCAAAGTAATTAACCTTACTATAATATTTTGCAGTTACGAGTAGAAAAAATTATTTTTTTGTTTTAACTGACAAGAGTGTGAGAAACGTGGAACGTGTAAATGTGGTTTTGAATTTTATTAACTGCTGATCAGTTTTCAAGTTTCGAGATGCCAACCCCCCCCCCCCTCTATCACTTTGTTTTCTTTCGTTGTCTTAATTTGAAGTTTGGTGTTCTTTCTTGATCACATTTAGATTGTGCGAGAAAAATGTATACAAATAGTATATGTTTACAGTATTTGAATATAAAGTCTGACTGTACTGGCCATTTAGCATTTCGCTTCCATTATCCAAGAACTGCGTTCGATATTCAAATGAAATGGGCTATTTAATATATAAATTGACATAAAGTATGTTGTAGTAGTAATTCTTACCGACTATTTAAGTTACCCGTGAGTGCAGCGTTTTCCTTATTGTAAATCTGAGAAGCAGACCCAATTAACTATGCCCCTCCTTTACTCTATAATCCTTCGCTGCTTGATTCTCCTTACGACACAGACGTTCTGCAAAAGGAATCAACGTGCCATGATGCCCTCGTATGCCCTCCCTTATCCGCTTTATATGCCACTTATCCTCGTATATTTTGGTCGACGAGACTTAGTTTGAGAAAGGACTCAACCTTGTATTCGACCACAGTCTTTGTTTATGCTGCTTCTTTACACCCGATTTCGATATGATTGTCTCTGGTTCTTCTCTTAATACGATGGTATTTCAGATGCCTTTCGTTCATGTATTTGTAAACGTATACGTTAGTATGTAATATATAGGCCCTACGCGTGTTTCTGTATTGACACAGTGGTTATTTAATCCCTATAGGGTTGTGTATCTGCGTAACATTTACCTGTCGTATTTTAGATATCATATATGTAATTGTATATTTTCAAGGGACACTAATACTTTCTCTGATTTCATATACGTTGTATAGAAGTCGCAATGTTGTTTGTTGTGTGTGTGAGAGAGAGAGAGCGAGGAGAGAATATGAATAGAATTATAAATAAATAACGACAATTTAAATTACCTGTAAACGTTTTCTTTTTCAGGTAAGACTCTCTTATTTCGCTTTTGGACTACCTCCAATAATTGTAAGTATTTATAATTGTCATAGAATAGGTTTCTTTTCATTAACAGCCCAAAACCCAACAACAAACCTTTTGCAAAGATGTCGATTCTTAAAAATATTTTTCGAGAAAATTAAAAAAAATATATATACTGGTATGTATATTGCAGAGATCAATGCAATTGCGCAGAATATTCTTATTTTATGACCAACATATTGCACAGAAAGCTTTAAATATCGCAATAAAAAAATTACAAGTACATTTTTATGAGTAACGACAATATATATATATATATATATATACACACGAAGGTGTTGCGGTTAATTGCTAACAACATAAAAGTTACGGAATGTTGTCGTCAAACTTTTGCGTGGTTCACTAAGTCACAAACCTGCAACTGCAAACAGTGAAATCAGCACCTGTTGTCCTTCGAGCTACATACGAGTATAAATAAATAAAATGGTCTATGTCTTCGGCTATTTGTATTTTCTATAGGTATAATATTCTCTCTCTCTATATATATATATATATATATATATATAATATAAATAAATAATAGAACGCCCTCTGCGTCTTACGCATCAAAAGCCCTCCGAAACACAATCAGGACGGGGGGAGCAGGTGTGGTACAAAAACTTTTCCCTAGTTCTACTTTAATGTGTATACTAAATTTGATGCAGATTGTCGTAGCCGTTTAGGCGTGTATAAACGAACATACAGACAGGCATAGACATCATCATCCCCTAAATAAGAAAGATATAATCACTTGGCTACTCTTCTTGTCATTTTGAGAGTACGTACTTGTGTGTATATATATATATATATACACACGTGTAACATGTAATTATGTAATTCTACTGTTTAACTTTAGGCTTATATAAGTAGACCCGTATAATGTCATATTTCAGAGGGTTCCATTGTACTGTTGCGTTCATTATTATTACTCCTGGGGGTGTTTCAAAATTGAATGTGAATCATATTTTAGTTGGGTTTCAGTTGTTTTTTAAAGGATTTGGTAGTTCACACACACACACACACACACACACACACATATATATATATATATATAATATATATATATATATATATATATATATATATATATATATTTATTATGGCATAAATTAAAATTGTCTAAAATCTCCCATCATTAAAAAAAAATATATATATATATATATATATAATATTATATATATATATATATATATATATATATATGAGAGAGAGAGAGAGCGCCTCCATGTCTAGAATGAAATGGCATAGGTAATTAGCGATTTGGCATAATTATACACACATTATTAATTATATGCAAATGATCAGTTGAGTTTGGGAAGTATATATATATATATACACATACATACACACCCATCTCGGCCCTGAGGACATAAGAGGGGCTTTAGAGTGATTTAGGCCCGTCTTGAAATTGGGTCAGAAACGATAAAACAGAGAGAAAATAGAAATCCCGAATTCTGCCATTCTTCTCTGAAGTTGTTCTAAACACTTCAAATTAATTTAATGGCTCTTAAATTGGATCTGAATTTCTCTAGTATATTTGAATGTTGATCAGATTTGCCTCCGTGATCGCGCTTTCGTTTTGAGGGCTTTGGGTCGAATCCTTCTTGCCTGCGTATCTGGAGGATGTCACCTACATGGTCAAGTTGGCACGTATTTACGAATTTATTATCTATAAGGATTCTCAGTCAGTCACGCACGTGTGTGTGTGTGGATAGATGGATGGGCGGGCGTATCTAATCTTAGATGTAGAACATGTATGACTGAGTATACTCAATTTTTATTGTATGAACTTAACTATAAACCTACGCATTGTTGTATTTATGTACGACTCAGTTTCCCACTCGGATGCTGTTCCTTTTGTTTCGTCTCATTTTCCAGTGCGGTTATTGCACCTAAAAAATGTGTAGTTGTGTGTGTGTGTGTGTGTGTGTGCGTGCGCGCGCGCGTGTGTGTATGTGCGCGTGCGTGCGTGCGTGCTTGGTCATGGAGGAAAAGGAGTATGACAGAGGAACCGGAGATTAAGGGAAAGATTGGCTAATTGGAGTGTCTGTCTACCAACATACGTCATTTGTCATTTAAAAACAAGAGAAACTCTTCCAATATTGTGGGGGGAGACGCGCGTGGAATGGAAAACAGATGGGTACAGTTTAAAAAAAAATCAGAGCTTGAGAGATAGATAGAAATAGAGACAGAAATAAAGAGATAGAGAAAGATATATTTTTAAAATAATTAAATCCAACGCGGAAAAGAATACATTAGAATTCTAATTACATATTTGTATTTAACTTATTCATATAGGCTTTACTTACGAGGTAAACAGAGAGAGAGAAAAGAGTATTGATACAAAGAAAGTTTGTCAACACAGATAAATCTGTACTTGGTTTCCGTCCCTGATAAGTCTAGTGTTAAGATAAAAGATAAGAAGAATGAGAGACTAGTGCCGCCCCCTTTTCTCGTGTGTGTGTGTGTGTGTGTGTGTGTAAGAAAGGAATTTTAAAGAAAATAATTAGCGTTCTTAAGACTGCAACTAACCCTTTGTGTTGCAGAGATGTTGCAAATTGATAAGAGCGAAACTGACGGAAAGAGCAATGGTCGTTAGAAAGTATAGCCGTGTTGATAAATGAACTTCTTTTGTGTTTCTCGGGAGGATATATTCCTTCGAAAAGTCCGTTTTAACGTCCTATACGGAAGACTCCCGAAACGTCGTATCAGCTTTTCGGATAAGGCCTATTTACGCGTCTCCTCTTTATGGAATGACTTTCAAGTTCATGGTCACAATCCTTTATACGGTTTGATTCACATCCTTAATCGGATACAGTCGGAGTTTAATTATGTTACACAATCCCGTATAATTATCGTAATTTTCGTCATACGATGCGAAGGATAACGAGGTTCGACTCCTCATGAGTTTTCTTTAGTTATAGAACACTTTCATTTGCGAGTTTGTTTCAAATTCTTTGTAAGAAATATTCTTGCTTTATATATTCAGAGTTGCTGAGTCGATTTTAAAATTTTAAAATCTTTATAAATGCAGTAATTTTTTTTATGGGTATTTGAACGTTGCGAGCCATATATTAAACCTTATTTTTTTTTTACGCCATACATTTACTCATATGGATGTAACATCTGTACATTTATAGAAATTTAATTGCATCGCCTTATTCGTACCGTATTTTATATCATTATGTTAATTTATAAGGTTGCGAGAGAGGAATATTAAGTAACTACCTACGGCTTCCTACGGGGTTAAAAAAAAACAACTTTGCAGTTTCTAGTCATTCACAATCTGCTGTTTAATTTTTGGGTACGAGTCGGTGAATGGGCTCAGAATTTCACGCGCATTGACCACCCCATGCTGTGAGAATGGGAAATGGGGGGGTGTGGGGTTTCATTATGAAAGGAGTGGTCAAACTTGAGAGATGGGTAATATATGATAAGGGGTTTTTCGCAAAGTGTGTGTACTATTTATACGAACAATGTCAATGATTTGCAATCCGTTGACTCATTCGTATGATCTTCTGCCAACCTTAGTTGCGGGAGAAAAAAAAGTATTCGCAAGCAGTGTTGGCATTAAAAATCGTCTATGCTCAATCAGCTTTTTAGAGATTTAAAAAAAACTACATTTGTTTTAAAAATTCTTTTTCTACTCA
Source organism: Bathynomus jamesi (assembly GCA_023014485.1). Taxonomy (NCBI): domain Eukaryota; kingdom Metazoa; phylum Arthropoda; class Malacostraca; order Isopoda; family Cirolanidae; genus Bathynomus; species Bathynomus jamesi. The sequence goes on from JAJOZX010004634.1 coordinate 131,458, forward strand.
TCTGATGATCATGACTCGGTTGGATGGAGCCTTTCATTGCTCGCTGGCACATTAGTCGAGAGACGGGGTGCCGTTTATGGTGCCTTTTGGTACCATTGAGTGCCAGAAAAACACCGTTAACCTTTAAAAGTTCCCTCGTACGTATGTCTTTGTTTATTCTCTCTCTCTCTCATATATATATATTATATATATATATATATATAAATATATATATATATAAATTATCATCATTGCATTCATAGTTTGAGTGGAAGTATGAAGAGTTAAACATCTTTTTAGACAGAGCATCATTCCGCCTATACATCCATTTCAGAGTACGAGCAATTCGCAGCAGCATTGCCAAGCAAATAGTGGGTCAAAGTAGTGACGAGGCTTTCGTACGTAGTTCATCACCACTGAAAGCAACAATGCTCTGTGTTAGTCTAGTCAAAAGAACATCCATATCCGTATTCAATTTATTGCAATTTTCGTTAATTTATATTGCAGACATCTGACATTTTAAAAGGTTTGTATTTTTTATTAAATGAAATAAAAGCATGAAATTTTTACTATACTTTACAAACTGGTCCTGTAGTGCAAAACATGCTCTGTACGATGTCCTGTCAGCTCACGATACTTTCGACGGAAGAGTCCTGTACAATAGATTTCCTGCAGCTTGTATTAAAGGAATAACATAGCCACCAACATCACTAGATCTAAATCCTTGTGATTTTTATCTGCGGAGTTATTTAAAAGATAGTGTTTAAACAGAATCCACGCACAATAGAAGAATTAAAAACATCAATTGAACAAAGAATTTCTCAAATTTCAACACACACTGTCCAAGAGTACTGCGAAATTTTGTTAGTGTGCAAAGAGTTAATGATCTGAGAGGACATCACATAGAGCATGTGTTGCACTACAGGACTAATTTAATTCCCCATGTGTAGAGAAGGTACAGTAAAAATTTCATGCTTTTTTATGTAGGAAAAAGGGGCAAAGAGCGAGCGCCCGCAAAAATGCCCCTTATATAAGAAGAGCCAAAATCAAGGTCTCCGAGGCTCCCGATGCTTTTTTCATACAAATTTTGAAAAGATTGCGTAGTGTGTAAAACACGTGCATGTGTAATGAAGAATAAGTGTCAGATATATATATATATATATCGTATATACAGGGTGGGAGAAAAGACTTTAAGGACTTTATACGTACAAATCATTTGTTAATAATAAATAAATTCCAGTGATATCACTGTTAGTGTATGCGATATTTTTAAAGCAACTATACAAGGACAGGAATGACCCTAGGCTAGAATATGAAGGTCCTAAGCCCTAGCCACAGTCACGCCATGTCAGTAAGAATGGAATACAGCAATGAAGAAAAAGTGTATCTTGTATCGTGGACTATTTCTTATAATTGTGAAGAAAGTTCGCGTTTACTTCAAGAAAAATATAATAAACCACCACCACATGCAACCACTCTTCGATACTGGAATCTCAAACTTTTGGAAACGGGAAGCCTGGTAAAAGATCGTCCAAGAAGCTGAAAGCCAGTAACGGCGACAGGAGACAACAACAAAGAAAATGTCCTCGCCAGTTTTCAAGTCGATCCAACTACTTCAACGAGAGAAATCGCAGAGGAATTGGGTATTTCCAAATTTTCGGTAGCAAAAGTATTGAAATCACGTGGGTACCACGATTACAAACCCATTTACTCTCAGCTCATATACGACGATGATTCTGATAGACGGCTGCAGCTTGTTGAAACAACGAGACAGAAATTCAACAATGATTCAGATTTTCTTGGAAAGATCAAATTTTCAGATGAATGTGTCTTCAGCAAAACGAGTAAAGGAAACAAACACACGTTCACTATTGGGCAAAAAAAAAATCCCAAAATATGATTGGGTAAACCCATTAAAACGGCTACACAAATAGTTTGGAGTTGCGCTGGTTATTCAGGCCTCGGTTTCCTTTGACATATCGAGAGATAGGATGGATGGAAAATGCTATTGCCAAGTATTGGTAGAGAAAGTTTTGCACAGTTTACTAATGGCGTTGGCAGGAATTAGTTTTATGAACATGATGGAGCGCCGCCACATTACTCAACTGCCCGTGAGATTGATTCTGGATACGAACGTTGAAGGAAGATGGCTTGGGCAGCGAGGTCCCATCGAGTGGCCAGCCAGATTACCTGATTCAACCCTATGTGATTTCTGGCTTTGGGCTTATTTGCGTAACAAACTTTACACTCCTGGTTTCATCTATCCAAATGTGAATGCCCTTATCCGCAGAATAGAAAGAACTGAAAAGATCTCATTCGATATTTTCAGAAGAATTGAAGAATTTCACAGGAAGAATCTACAAATGTATCATAGCGGACGGAGAACTCTTTGAAGATTAAATTACAATTTGACAAAATATTTGTATGAATAAAATTCTTATACACTTTTTGGTTGATTTGTTTCATCACTTGAACACTTATCTGTACAATTTTGTTAACAAAATAGTTGTATGTATAAAATCCTTAAACACTTTTCTCCCACCCTGATATATATATATATATATATATATATAAAATCAGTTTTGTGTGTTAAAAAAATTGCTTTTTTTTTTGTAGAGAAAAATGTATGAGAAGTTAGTAACTTCTGTTGAATTGATTTTAATTGAAAAGGAACCGAGCTTTTTAAATTTGTTGTAATGAAATCATTGAATGTGATTGGCTTAAATTTAGTCAATTTCTTTAATGTATTTTACTTTTTGAGGCATTTATTTGTTAACACACACACACACACACACACACACACACACACACATATATATACATATATTTTGCATACAAAAAAACGTTAGGTGCAGTGCAAACTTTCTCTGACGTACGTTAATTTGAATTGTAAATGTGTAGTTTTGCAAGATTTTTGTATATGCTGACGACATTTTCTGCACAATCGTTTTCAGGGTGAAATTGAGTTGACTGGACTAGGCTGTAGCTAAGCTAAGTTAGGTTGTTAGTTCATTTGTGTCCATTCAGTTTTTCGTCAAGGAAATGTCTATAGGCCTAAGTCCTTCGTAAATACTTGTTCTAAATTTTTTATTTTATTTTATTTTTTTTACGATTTTAATTTACATTTTAAATAAGAATTTTTACGAGCTTGGCCGTAAGACGATATTTTCAAATGATGGTAAGTTGAGAGTCAATTTAGAGAGACTTTTCTCGTTTGCCTCCGACGTTTAATTAAGCTTTATTTACTTTTTATTTTAATTTAAATAAAATAAACGTGGTTTATTTTTATTGTTTAATTTAAATAAAGTAATTAAAATAAAATAGGAAGGAGGATTTTATTTATGGTAAGTAGTACTGTAAAAGAGGGATTAAAAACTGAATAAAAAACTTTTCTTACGCGTTTTTTTCATATAATTTTGTAGATTCACCGTTCAATTATCATTAAATTTACATTATGTAATAAATAATAATTTCCTGCTTGTACAGTGCGTGGCAACGCATTTATGGACCTTCAGGGTGGGATAAACTATCGCCTCCTATTTATATAAGAGTTCAATTTTTTAAGCCCTAAATTATATATATATATATATATATATATTTTTTTTTTTCTTTAAAATATTTAATTTTTCAGTGGCAATTGACAACACACACACACACACATAATATATATATACACTATATATATTAGTGAAAGTGTTCAGTTCAAAACTTAGTATTTGGGCTTTCAAATTTTTCTTCGAAAGGAAATTGGCCAATATGTCATACATATTTTTTTTTTGCCAAATTACGTTTGCCCACATGTAGCTTAGCCAATATCCGGTTTTTCATTATATATATATATATATATATATATATATATATATATAATGTGTGTGAAACTGCGTGTACGCGAGGCATCTGCAGCATGTAGTATTATTGTGAAGTACATAAATGATCACTGTATATTCAAGTTACTCGCGTATGTAGAAGGTAGTCCATCGCCTTTGAAATAACCATCTAATTATTATTTACCCTGTATAAAGTACACTTTATCCTTGTTCTGTTGCTTGATATCGTTATGTATGTATAAAGTCTGGATGCATAATTCATCAGGAAGAAGTTGCACCTAGGGTTTGTTTTTCTTGTTGAAATTATATATATATATATATATATATATATGGGATAGAACTCAGAATGGTCCCCTGAGGTTTTTTATGATACACACGGAACTCTTGGAAAATTAAATGCACTATAGTCCGATTAAGTAATGGTAAATGACAAACACTATAGTTTTTCTTTTTCATGATGTTAGCCCGACGTGGGCAACGGGTCACTCGCAGAGAGGCCCCAAAATATAGCTTCCCTCACCAGCTATCTGCAAAGCAGATAGGATCCAGCTTTGGGACAGGATCTAGGGTTTAAAGCAGCCTAGCGACACTTGCAACGAGTTTTTTGCTGATATTGAGGTTCTAAATATAGTGGGGCTAGGCTGCTTTAAACCCTAAATTCTGCCCCAAAGCTTGATCCTATCTGCTTTGCAGATAGCTGGGGCCTCTGCGAGTGACCGTTGCTCACGTCTGACTAACATTATGAAAAACAAGAAATATAGTGTTTGTCATTTACTTTACCATTACTTATTCGGTCTATAGTGCATTTAATTTCCCAGAAGAGTTTCTTGTTCCATGCGCGGTCTGTGTGTATCATAAAAAAAAAAAATATATATATATATATATGGCGTGCGGTGGATGTGTCCACAGGGTAAGCGATTGCTGCAAAAAAAAAAAATATATATATATATACATACATATACACATATATATACAGTAAACCCTCGTCCAACGCGTTTTTTCATTTGTTTCGTTCTCTCCTCATCTTGCGCGGAATATTCTCCTATACAAGCGTCGTTCTTTACGTTAATTATACTGCGTGTTTGCAGTTTAAATGTATATAATGTACGGCATGCGGGAGGTGCCCCTTGGGGCATTGGTTTCTGCGCGTATGTAGAGGAATTACGGCATTTGATTGAGTGAGGCCCGTGGTGTAATGTTTATCATATCTGACCGGCAATCGGAAGTTCCCGGGTGGTTACCTCATTTTTTCATTTGTTTCGTTCTCTCCTTCTCATCTTGCGCGGTATATTCTCCTATACAAGCGTCGTTCTTTACGTTAATTATACTGCGTGTTTGCAGTTTAAATGTATATAATGTACGGCATGCGGGAGGTGCCCCCTTGGGGCATTGGTTTCTGCGCGTATGTAGAGGAATTACGGCATTTGATTGAGTGAGGCCCGTGGTGTAATGGTTATCATATCTGACCGGCAATCGGAAGATCCCGGGTTCGATTCCCGGGTGGTTACCTCATTTTTTCATTTGTTCTCTCCTCATCTTGCGCGGAATATTCTCCTATACAAGCGTCGTTCTTTACGTTAATTATACTGCGTGTTTGCAGTTTAAATGTATATAATGTACGGCATGCGGGAGGTGCCCCCTTGGGGCATTGGTTTCTGCGCGTATGTAGAGGAATTACGGCATTTGATTGAGTGAGGCCCGTGGTGTAATGGTTATCATATCTGACCGGCAATCGGAAGATCCCGGGTTCGATTCCCGGGTGGTTACCTCATTTTTTCATTTGTTTCGTTCTCTCCTCATCTTGCGCGGAATATTCTCCTATACAAGCGTCGTTCTTTACGTTGATATATATATATATATTATATATATATATTAACGATTTAGATGTCGGCCTAGTCAGTACAGTTTCAAAGTTTGCGGATGACACAAAGTTGGGTGGTAGGGCAATTAATGACGAAGATAGAGGTAAAATCCAGGAAGCTCTCAACAAAATCGTTGATTGGTCAGTCACATGGCAAATGAGATTTAACGTCGTAAGTGCAAAATTTTACATATAGGTTCGCGTAACGGTAATTTTGCGTATAGTATGTCAGGGAAGGAGTTGGCAAACGTAGAACAGGAAAAAGATTCAGGAGTTATCGTCACTGGTGATTTAAAAGTGGCGAAACAAAGTACAGCAGCGGTCAATAAAGCGAACAAGGTGCTAGGTTTTATAGCTAGGAATTTTGAGTACAAATCGCGCGATATTACTGTTTCTCTTTATAAATCATTAGTTAAACTCCATTTGGAGTACGCGATCCAATTTTGGAATTCGCATATGCGCAAAGATAAAATCGAAAGAGTTCAAAGACGAGCAACTAAGATGATTCCGTCGCTTAGGTCGAAGTCGTACGAGGATAGGCTTTAAGGAGTTAAAATTGACTACACTTGAGACTAGGAGGCTAAGGGGTGATCTAATCCAGGTTTTTAAAGTTATGAATGGGTTCGATAACGTAAATAGAGATAGCTTTTGCGAAATATCACAATATAATAGAACTAGAAATAATGGGTGTAAGTTGACAAGTAGAAGGTTCGAGACAGCAGTTGCCAAAAACTTTTTTACGCATATAATAGTAAATAGCTGGAATAGTTTGCCGGTAGAAGTAATTAGTAGCACGTCCATAAACATGTTTAAAAATCGATTAGACGCATATGTTGATAGATTGGGTATAGTTTAAGGTAGTAAAATTAAGGTTTTTGTGGTTCGGAACCCACGTAAAATTGTAGGTCCCCTCCGCCACCACGGAGGACATACGCAATACACAACTACAACCACAGAGACCAGCCATGAGTGGATCCTAGGGTCTTTGTTGGTCTGAAACATTATAATATATATATATATATATATATATATATATATATATATATATATATATATATATATATATATATATTTAAACTGCAAACACGCAGTATAATTAACGTAAAGAACGACGCTTGTATAGGAGAATATTCGTTCTCTCGCTCTCATCTTGCGCGGAATATTCTCCTATACAAGCGTCGTTCTTTACGATATATATATATATAATATATATATATATATATATATATATATATATTATATATATATATTATTTGCAGCTATCGCTTACCCTGTGGACATACCCACCGCACGCCACTGATATACTGTATGGATATATACATACATACATACATTATACAAGCATCATAACTTTATATTAGTTTTCGATTACTGTAGTAATATACTGTACTGACTTTTTGTAATTTGACCTTTAACTGGGTAGGCACCTGTACAGCACCTGTACAGTGTGTCCGAACGGTCTGTACCCAATGGGACATAGTCTGTCTCTCGGATGAGAATACATTTCTTTATGGAACCATATCACTAATCTGAGAGCCCAATAAAGCCTAAAGTTTGATGACCAAATTAAATAAAATAAATAGTCCATTTTCACAATTATTTATTTTATGTTAAAATTATCGTAACCAAAAAGTTTAAAATTCTAATATTTATTTTAGAAATAAATAATTATTCAGTCAGTCAGTGTTAGTCATTTAGTCCAAAGGACTTTAATGTAATTCCGATTGGGTTGGGATTGTTTATGTATCGTAAAACATTGAAATGAAACCCGCTCTTCCTCCTCCTCCATTGTTTTTTTCACTCCATACTACAATTTACCCGAGGAGGGTACCATTGTTGAGGCTGAAAGAGGGTTGGTATTTCAATAAATTACCTTTCGTTTGTGGGTTTTACTTCCAAACCAATTTACTTTTTATGAGGCTATTTATATTCGAGTTTTATTTTGGTTCTTTTGTCATTTCTCTTTTTGACGCGTTTCGAGACACATTTAAATTTAACTTTTCAGTACGTGTCTTTTTTTTTAACTTATCTCTGAATGCAAGTTTTAACATGTCATTCTTACTTTAAGTTCAAATTGGTTCTCTTGGCAGCGAGGCATTATTATAGGTTTTTTTTCCTACCCCAACCCCACTGATACCAAATTTTGCTCATAAACACGTTACCACGATCACACGAAGCAGAGTTGACTGATTATATATATATATATATATATATATATAAAATTTTCTCCAGTATCGCGCGTCAAGGGTGCCCAGGTACCTTGGTGGTAGACCTACGATGCGTAACGGAATAAGTCTGAAGGTGGTTTACTGCCGTTCAAGCCGCTTCTTATTATTCACAGTTGTTCAAACTTGTCGTTCAATATGGTTCCCTTTTGCAATCTTCGTTTATAATCTTATAAAAGATGTACAATAAAAATAGCCACCCCCTAAAAAGTTCTTTCTTTAATATTTATATATATTTTTTTTGTAATGTTTCACAATTCACAGATAAAATTACAAATAAATCCATTCAAAGTTTTGGAATCATTTTACCCAAAATTTAAATGAAGGAGTTACCAAATAAAGATAATTTGTAGAGACTTAATTATAATTAGTGATAACAAAGCAATCGTAATGATTATGCAACCATTTTCATCTCTAAATTAGTCAAACGAAGGTATTCCATTGTTTCGGTTATTATTATTACGCGTAAAAATTTAGATTTCTTTACAAAAAAACGCGTCACACGCAAATTCGTTAGATTTCAATAGCAAAAACAATACAGAAAATGATGAAACCATTGAATTTCCATATAAATCGAGTTGATAGCACTAATATCCTTACCCTTTTTATTATATTCGACATTATTGTTAAATTTTTTTATATGTACTGTATATATATTTTTTTAAAAACGTAGAATGAATTTTTAAGCGCCTTTTTACAATTTTTTAGCGTTTATTTTAGGATACCGTTAAAATATGTTTAATTTTCGTTTTCTTTTAAGCTATCTGATTCATTGTTGAAATTATATTTAATTGTGTTTAATTACAGGGATGAAATTAAGACTGTCTTGTTTTTGTAAACACTTTATTTTTAAAGCTATTTTGGCTACTTACTCATGATACACGTTTATGCAGTGTATTTATCTTCATCCAAATAAATTACATACAATTACATTCTCAGAGTCGAGCTAGTAAAAATGTTACTAATTTTAGATCATAATTTTAGCTTCATTTTAAAGAAATTAATACTTTCGTACATTTACATCATACTATAGTAAATTTCTCGGATCATCTGAAGATCAGGGCCCCCAGCCTTCTTTAGTTTGCCTTATGAGGCTAACCTACGAAAATATGACGACCTAGCCTAACCAATCGTTTGGTCAACTGTACGACCTTGACGATTGGTTAGGTTAGGTCGTGATATTTTCGTTAGTTAGCCTTATGAAGCTAACTAAAGAAGGCTGGGGGCCCTGATCTTCAGGTGATCCAAATTCCCTACCTGCATTGACAATTTCGGAAAAAAGTTCGCCTAGAAATTTTAAATTTCTGAAAATCAAAAAATTAATAATTGGTAATGATTGGGTTTTGCGTTTGAATTTTTATTAGTCACCAGAATGAATAAAATAACCAAACAAATTTTGTATAGTTTAATAAAATTTACCAGTTATGCCATGAATTTAAAGGGGGTTCTGAAGTACCTTGTAAATTAATGAATCCAAAAACACACCACTAAAATTCACTCTAATTTAGCCGGACTTACAACCTATATAACTCGTATTGATTAGAAAATTTGGTGCTACTATAGCGTGCGGTCTACAAAAATATTTAGGCCTACACTATAGCGTGCGGTCTACAACATATTTACAAATTCAATTACATCATTCTATGGGATATAATGCCCGAGTATGTTAATTGAATGCCCGGTTAGGTCAACTGTATGCCCTTGACGATTGGTTAGGTTAAGTTGTGATATTTTCGTTAAGAGACTAACGAAAATATCACAACCTAACTGGGCATACAGTTGACCTAACCGGGCATTATATCCCATAGAATGAATTGTTTGTTTCATTTGTCCTTTAAAATTTTTGTTTTAATGTAATTGAACTAATATTTGTCTTCATGATTCCCCTTTTATAGTCCGCCTTTGACCTTACATTCGTCCCCAAAGATAGTCAAATAGTTTCAGGTCAGGTCATTTCAGCGCAAATTCTTTTGTAAACTAAAGATATCTTTGTAGAGCGCACGTTAGAGTAGCACCGAAAATTTTTACTGCATCTCGGTAAACATTATAATATTGGTGCGCGCACACACACACACACACACACACACACACATATATATATATATATATATATATATATATATATATATATATATATATATTATATATATATATATATATATTTGGCATAAAAAGATGTAGAGAGGTGGTTTTTACTTTTGTTGTCTTCGTAATTATTGCCTGCAGACACGATAATATTATGAGTCTATTTCTTAAGAAATATATTTTAAGATGAATGTCATGATTTTGGGGAGAGAGATTGCCACAAATATATAAAATGAAAGTACAAAATGAGCAACACGAGTGTAATCGTATTATGATCAGGTATAAAAAGAACCGTTGAAGCAATGAGAGAAGAGAGAGAAGTGAAACAGATTGAGAAAGGAGAGAATGAGAGAGGAGAAAAAGAGAGAGAGAGAGAGAGAGAGAGAGAGAGAGAGAGAGAGAGAGAGAGACTGCGGAGTGGTATCTGAACTAGTAATCTCTTTGTTTGCGAGAAGGACAATTGTAAGTGAGAGATTAAAGATAGAAGCGAGATAACAGGGACACTCCACCAGATATACCCTGAAGCCCGAGATACATACCGAGCCAAATTGGTTTGCTCGGGACGGGATTAAGGTCAGTTTACCATTATTTATGGGCATTTCGGATGTTCTACGATGGATAAGACTTTAAAGTTTAAACTATATTGTAAGTGTAATTATTATCCTTTTGCTAGCTAGGTCGGAAGAAAGCAAACCGTACCAAATTCTTGTTTTTTATTCCATGAGTCGCCATTTACGCTCGGAGCGTGGATAATTCCCTCATAAAACAGCCTCTAGAAAAAGTTATGAATCAGAACATAATAAATACATTACAGGTTTAGTGTAGCTCAGAATTTATATGTAGAACATGTTGTGCTTCGAACTCTATAGTCACTGAAGGAACATAAATATAGATTATAAATAAAGCTTTAATTACATCCGTGTGTGTGTCTGTGTCGTATATACAGGGTAACCACAAGGTCTGTAATCAATGGAACATTTTACATTTTTAGTAGTTGTAAACTATTGTGTTCATTGATCCCAGACTTTGTTATTAGCATATATATATATATTTATTTATTGTGTGTGTGTGTGTGTGTGTGTGTTGCAATGTAATATTTAAAAAAAAAAATGACCACCCAAATTGCAAAGACTGAAAACGTCTTAATGAAAGCAAACAAAACTATGCAGGAAGTTTGACAAAACTTCTTTTCATTCTACTGTCAATTCCATTGTTTGTTCGTGCGTGTTATGTAACCTTCGTCAGTCGCGTATACCGTATAACATGAATGAATTAAGTTATTCGCGATAATTGACCAAATCAAAGAATATTGTGCCATATCGGGTTAATTTGAATTATTTTGTAAAGTAAATGATCCGTATTATATTTAAAACTTTAAAATCTTTCGTATATGAATTAAAATAGTAGTTGTTAAAACAATATACCCCCTTTCCCCCTCCCCCCTTCAATGAGTTGTTTTCTGTGTTAGTAAAAGTTTAAAAAACAAAAGCGAACTTTCACTAGTTTCAGACAGATATAGGCCGTCATTTGAGAAGCTTTTTGAGAAAATAAAAATTACTTGCTCCTTGTCTTCGGCTTCATTTAGAACTAAAAAAGAAGCCAGTATATATATAATATATATATATAATATAATATATATATATATACTCGTATATGTGTGTGGGTGTTACAGAGAATCTGTGTAACTCGGGATTTTATGAAATCCCCAAAATGTTCATGGATTGGTTAAGGTTAAGTCGTGATATTTTCATTAAACCTAGGGGAAAATGATTGAATGTCCGGTTAGGTCAACTGTATGCCCTTGACGATTGGTTAAGTCGTAATATTTTCGTTAAAACTAACAATTTAAATATCACGACTTAACCGTACATGAAATCCCTGAACATTTTAGGGAATTTGTGAAATCCCTAGTTAGATAGATTCCCTGTAACATGTCTGTCTGTCTGTCTATCTATCTATCTATCTATCTGTCTGTCTGTCTGTCTATGTTAGCAGCTCCGCCCGAGTCGTTGATTCGATGAAGGTCAAGTTTTTTGACTACCCAGCTCTACACGGAAAAGCAAGACCAGTCTGAATGCGAACATTTATTAAATGCACAGGTTTCGGTTACTCGCTGCTGTACCTTCATCAGCGGTAAAATATGTTTTAATATTATCCGGTTTGGGTGAATTATGATTTCCATAAGATAATAAAATTATGGCTGTCACGATAACTGTAAAGATTACATAATCCGCCATTTTCAAAGATAGGAGTCGGTGAACAAAGATGACACACTAGTAACTAGTTCCACTGAAAGATTATTAACAAATCTTTCTCATTCCAGTATTCAAACATTTCTCTAGACCACTTCGATCACCCGATTAAATTGGAAAACTTTAAAACTCCTTTCAAAAGTTGACGCATTTGATTTATCACTTGTAGAAACTCTTCTTATTTTTAAAATCCAAATGTAGATGACCACACCCCATTCCGCAACTTAAATATATATTGAGATAAAAATAATTCCTCTACAACCAAGTAGATGTGCATTGTAACAACCAGCCACCCGTATTTAAAGTTAACCGATATACAGCTTCGGAAAAAAGTTCGCCTTGAAGAAAAATTTCTGAAAAGCTTGAAAAATTTGCTAATTGATAATATTGTTGGTCGTTGGATATTTTATTTCATTTTCGGTGACTAAAATTAAAAAAAAAACCACTCATTACTGATTAGTAATTTCGTATGCTTCTTGGAAGTTTTTTGTCGAACATTTTTCCAGGACTGTACCTTTTGGCTGATATTAAGTTTCGCAGAGACCAGATAACACTCGGTTAAGGTGGTCGTTTTAGATTCGTTAGTTATTTCCCACGTGACCAAATTAGGTGAATCAGGCTCTTTGTAACAAATTTCGACTGTCAAAAAAAAAAAAAAAAAAAAAAAATGGTCTCCGTGAAACGTAATATTTACCCCTGTTTAAAGCTATTTATACAATCCATTTCAAAAATATTTATAGCTTTATACTTTTGTTCTATTACTGAAATAAAAGTATTAAGACTTTTGAAGTCGACTGTACGCCGGCTAGTAGTATACGTGAAATGCGAGAGTTTTGACTAAAGATTTTAGTAAGTTTGTTTTAACCTGTTATTATTTGAGTTTCCTGGTTATTTTTCTCTCTAAAATCCATGATGTAATATTAAATTGTAGTTCTCAAGAGGTGCCGTCACGCCCTCTGTGTTCTCCGTCTGTGGCATATGTTAATAAACCATCTCATAGAATCGAGACACGGATTAAAAACTCCTCGTAAATACGCGTCTGTCATTGGAGTAATCTCTCAATTAGTTATTCATATATTCCGTATTTGGTATCGCGAGCTATATACGAACGCAGTTCCTCGTTGTGCAGTGGAGCACCACGAATCAAAAGCTATGACGTCATAGCGAGGATCTTTCGCCAGCCAGCCAGCCTCCTCCTCCTCCTCCTCCTCCTCCTCAGTCTGTTTTCGAAGGTCAGATTAAAGGGGTTTTCTCGAGTGTCCCCCGTCTGTGGTGGAAGGCGAGAAAGAAGAAGTCTTCAATCTGTCGTGATTGAAGTTCCTTCAAGGAAGTCAATACGAGTTTGAAAAATCTCGAGTTTGATGGCCTTTTCATTGCGTTTGCGCTTTCGCTATTAGGTAAGATTACGCTTTGTGACTCCTCTAAACGAACGTACGAACGTACGGGGTTTTAATAAGAAATAATTGTATACCTTTTTAATATATAAAGAAAAAATTAAATAAACTTCGCTTAAACGATTATATATCTTAGCTTCATGTACACTATGGGAAAAAGATTCGACTAGAAAAATTAAATTTTTTAAAAAGCATAAAAAATTACTAATCAGTGGATTTTCTTTTTGAAATTTTATTAATGTCGCCAAAAAGAATAAAATAACTGAAAAAAACCTATCCAAAATAAACAACCAAAAATTGTTTTTTTCTACGTAAGAAGGCATTCCAAAATAAAATTATACACGAGATGTTCACAAAAAGAATAAAATTAGTCGTAATAAATTTAAAAAAAAAAAACAAATCTGACAATATGTATACACTGCGTATAGTAATTTTTGTATGCGTTTTAGAAAATTTTCTTGGCGAATTTTTTTCCCCAACTATATCTTAGTTAATAGCCTGGTGGTTACAATGCTGGACTGCTGAGCTGGAGGGATCGTGGGATCGAGTCCCGGCTCGGGTTTCGTGATTTCAGAATTTCACATTAAGTTGTAGGTCTAAGGTGGAACGATACACTTGACTTTCGTCAATGAATAAAGCGAAAAACCAGGATTAACCAGGGTGTATATATATATATATATATATATATATATATATATATATATATATATATATATATATATTCTGAGTTAATTCCCATTATATTATATATATATATATATATATATATATATATATATATATATATATATATATATATATATATATATACAGTATATCCTACTCAGCGATTTCAATCTTCCACAAATATTATAAACTAAAAATAATCCTTTATAGTTTTCTTATAGGTAAACAAGTGTTCTGACAGGTAAATTTGACCCATTTATTGGGTCTTGAATATAGGATAAACATGACCTCATCTATACTGAGGTGTGTGCCGTTAAAAATAAAATCTGACTGCCAGAAAAAACAGTTGCTTGTTTTGGTAAATCCAGGTACGTCGTAGGTTGGTCCAAAGTTGCATTTTTCTTTAAAATATTCTTAGAAATCTGTTGTAATCGATAAAATTCGTCACACACACACACACACACACACACACACACACCCCGACTCCACAGTTTCTTCACTCCCATTCAGTTGCTCTCTCTATACAGGGGTCTTCTCCGCCCCTGTATGGAGTACGCTTCTCGTATGTGGGATGGCTCAACCCACATAGCTCTACTTGACGGGATGGAATCAAAGGTTTTTCGTCTCATCACTTCCCTACCTCTTACTGACTGTCTTCAATCCCTCTCTCTTCGCCGCAATGTTACCGCACTTTCTTTACTATCGCTATTATAACTTCTGAAGTCTCTTAACTGCTACCTCCTTCTTTAAGGGGATAGTACCCAGTACGAGACTTTCGACACACCCTTTCCTTTTTCCTGTCCAACTCTCTAACACAAGGGCTAATGGATATTTTCAATCGGTCAGCTCTGGAACAATCTTCCTCAATCCATCTTTCCCCCTGTCTATTACCTCCAATCTTTCAAATGCGCAGTGTCCAGACATCTTGAAAAATTTGGACCTTAATTCTTCTCTTTTTTCTCTATTGAGGGGTGTCCGTTCTTGCGGTCGTTCGCCCTTGGCCCCTCCTTCCTCCTCAATATATATATATATATATATATATACACACACACACACACACACAGGACATTTGCTTTTAGATGTTTACACATGTAAATAAGTGTGTGTAATGCGTACGTCATGCTGACAGGTTATCACAGACGAGCAACTTAAGCGAGAATCTTGAACAGAAACAATCACAGACTGAACAGACGTTTAAAAAGAACTTTTGACGTCATTTGGGCTTTATCCGGAGGTCACAATCGGCTTATATATATATATATATATATTACAAAGGTGGGCAGTTGCGCCGCAAAAAGTTGCGGCGCAACTTGCGGCGCAACTTTTTGAAAAGGGTTGCGCTTGCGCGTGCGGCGCAACTATTTCAGCAGAGTTGCGGTTGCGGTTGCGGCGCTACAAAAATCGTTGCGCGTGCCCACCACTGTATATATATATATATATATATATATATACACACACACACACACAGCTTAACTGCTGAGGATTAGCACAGTCCCCATCTTCGGATAGGCCTCGATCAGATGCGACGATGAAAGGTTGAACGAGAGTTTTCACTTATCGTCATCGTGGCCTTTTACTTCAAACGAGTCGTCGTTCCCTGAATGACGATGACAACATTAATTTAAAATGTTATATTTTACAACCTGGTTAGACATTGACCACTCGCCGTTTAACGCGACTATTTTGGACAACTTTCATATAATATCATATGAACGTTGATTTTGGAAGGAAGCTGCGAGTGTCACACCTTCCGTGCTTGCTTCCTTCGTGTTATTTGGAGTATTATGTATCATGATGGTAATTTAAGATTCTTTTGGTTTCCTTTAATGAAATGCCGAAACCTTTTTACCGTTACAAAAGTTAGCATTGTTGTGTGTGTCTGAGCGCGCGTGTAGGTAACTGGCATAATTGTGGTTGAATGTGTGATAATTCACAGATTAAGTGGGTAATTTTTTGCGAGGTAATTCTTCTCGTACTTCGGAACATTAAAAATTTATATAATTTTTTTTTGTTAAGCATTTTTACTGTTGGGAAAAAGTATGTTAATCTTGATTAGGTTTGGTAGGTTAGGTTAGGTTAGGTTAGGTTAGTGAGTACCTCACTATTTAATGACTTAACAGAAACACCCCTTCAAAAAATTATCACACCTTTTTTGAGTTCGATGTCACTAAGGTTAGGTTAAATTTAGATTTGGTTATTTAGTTTTTAGAAATATGAATTTAAAAAGGTCGGTACCTCGATTATGCAGAGATCCGCACTGTGTGTGTGTGTGTGTGTGTGTGTTATTTTGTACAAGTATGGGCAAGGAAATTGGTAGAAGGAAGGCTTATTTGGGTTCGAATTCCTTACTATTGACGTACCGTCGTGTAATGCTGCTAATGCATAATGAGGAAAAATATTATTATTATGAAGCATTTTTTTAGTATAACTTTAAAACTTCGAAATTTTTAGTCGGTAATTTGTTTTAGTCGTGTTTCACTCAGTCACGTTCCTCCTTTCCTATAAAACAAAAGGGCGGGCTACATGGACCCCATCTCGAGGGAAAGAGATTGGGGATTCTTAAAAAAATGGACGCTGTTTACCAAACCTTAACCCACCGGGGTAGACTATTGTTAAAAGCGCCAGGTTCTTAATTTGAAAGTCCTGGACACGACTCCCGGCTCGAACTTTCAGTAATTAAAGACCCTTTCTGGGTTTTCCTCGGTGGGTAGATGGTTCGGATTCCGCATAAAGCTGTAGGTCTCTTCCGTCACAGGAGATGTTAAAGGTAAAACAACCCAAATACTATACATACCCCCATACCCACGGAAGAAAATATAAAGCAGAAACTATGAAATTATAATAAATGACCCTTTCAGTCCCAGCGGGACCTTAATGTCCCTCCGGAAATCTACAGGGTGTCCACATGTCTTGTCACCCAGTAAATACAAACTGATTTTCGTTTTTCTTTCAGACCCATTTGAAAAGCGTGATAGCGGCAACTATACGACTGAAAGGCGCATACTGGCTAGTACTTGGGTCCACGAGCGACCACGTAATGGCCAAACCATTGAAAATATTTGTGCAGATTTCCAGGACCGATTCAATCGTGCAACTCCTCCAAAAATGAATGTTGAGATGAGAAAAGAAACTTCACACAGGAACTGTAAAAGATAAACCAAGAACTGGCAGACCATCTAAGTGATAAATGGGTCTGAGAAAAAAAAACGAAAATCAGTTAGTATTTTACCGGGTGACAAGACATTATGGACACCCTGTATATCGTACTAAAATGCGGCTTTTCTTCAAATGTTTCTACAAGTTTATATAGGTTTAGTTTAGCTGTCGGAAAAGGAATCCAAAATGTGCGTAATGTAAGTTACTTTTATGTTACTAAAATATCTGACCTTGAATAACGGTAAATCTCGTATACTTTTTGGTTTAAAGAAGAAATTCTCATAAACGAAAGGGTTCTAAAACGTCTTGGTATTATACTAATTCGTATAAAGATGCTTTGAGGAAAGTTAAGTTAAAAATATAAGACTACGTAGTTAGCCAGTCATAAAAATGTTTACGGAATTATTTATTAGCTTCTGCGTTGCACGTCATCTCTTCGATAATTAGAGTCGGACGACGAGCTATTATCTCGTCTAATAAAACGAAATTAAAGGCAATTCGAGACCTCGCTCTCCTCATTAAGGCATTTCTTTTAATGGGATTCGCGTCCCAACTCTGGTTAACATTTTATCCCGATATCGTTTAATGAGATGTTTTCCAAGGTCGGAAGGACGCCTTTGTTAAACGACTTATTGAAATTTAGTTCAATTTATTGTTTCACGCGCCTCTTGGAAGCTACTCTTAAAACTATATAAAGTAATGCTTGCTGAACACGCGGTATTTTTCTTAAATGTAGCTGAGGAGGAGGTTCATTTTTATTTATAAACGGACGAGCGGGGAAGGGAGGTCTGCGGCTATATTTATTGCTTCTTTCTTTCGTATTTTATTTATTTATTAATATTAATATTGCTGTTATTGTCACACGCTTTTTTGTTGTGCCGCTGAGCCCGGGTATAATTACATTTTTGAAGTTTTATATAATTTTTTTTGCGCGAGTTCTAAATGGAGTGCGGGTTTCCTTTTTATTTATGCTTTTATCATTTATCTCACTTTTTCGTTTTGGTTAAGACGCTTCACAACCTCTTCAGTTGAGGTTAAAGAGTAGTGTAACTCTACGGAGGATAAAATACTCAATTGATTATTATTAATTAAACCTTAATTAAGTTAATCATTTCTTTCTTTCATAGTTTTGTTGGTCGATTCCTTTTACTAACGTTTCGTTCAAGCGCATAAGAACATTGTCGGAGATTGTTTGGAATTAATTCCCAGTAGTAGATTGTTCCTAAACGTAGAGGACGAACTCACGCTATACGGAGACTTTATTTTTGCGCGCTTCGCGATCTTGACTTCGTGGTTCAATTTCGGAGAGCCAACTGTAATCCGTGGTTCACCTACCGTTAAAGAGCGCGCGTTTCATTCATAGGAAGCCTTCAACGCATATAAGCACCGTCGCAACCCTAACTGAATACATTTCTAAGAAGTTCTGAAGGCGTTCAGACGAGCTTGGAAGAAACGTCGGTAAATGGAACGGAATAAGAAATTTTTGGAAAAACATTAAGATAACTAATTTATAACGCAAAAAATTCATCCCAGTTGACTAATTATTACTAGTAGTCGTAGTAGTAGTACAGTATGGTAGTATGAATAATTTAAAACCATCAAAAAAACAAACCAATAAATTCGGTTATGAGCAATCAAAAATCACTTACAAATGACGTTGATTTAAAATTAAATGTAAACATTTCTGCAATCTTGATTTATTGTTGCGAGTGTTGTCGAGATGAATTTCATTCGCGTTCCACCAATGTTGTAAACCATTTATCATCACATCAAAATACAGAAAGGTTCCCTTGTTCAAAAAAAAAAAAATTCCTGTCTCATTTCTCATATATATATATATATATATATATATATATATATGTGAAAGTTTCATAAAATTTATTTTTTACGATTACGATGGTGTTGATTTTTGGATTACGAGTTTAAGTCGTTAAGGTAATTTGGAGTTTACGAGTTGCAGGAATCTCTAAATTCTTTGAAGGTTTTATTTTTGCATTTTCTTTAATTTTTCATTTATTTTCTTTCATTTTATTTGACATTTTAAGTCTGTAAATAATTTAAATATGATTTCCCATAAAAAGATGGATAGCCTTTTCCAAAAAATTAAATGAACACCCTGTATTTAGATACAATAAGTAAAACTTCCTTTCAGGCTTTCAGGTGCGATTAATATGTGTATATATATCAGTGGCGATCGGTGACAATTATGTATAGGGAAGCATGCATAGCCTATTATTTACACACACACACACATACACATACACACACACACACACACACACCAGCTCTATCCTCCTGTTCTTTTTTTGCAAAGGCGTCAATTACTTTATCGTGGAAATCGTTTTTCTCCTTTAATTGAGTTAGAAGTTTCTTTTCAGTAGAAAGGAGTGAGAAAGAGGAAAAGCGGTCTTGCCCCTGTGAATTTCTAAGATAGGTTTTGATTCTCTTAGTGGCAGAAAAACTTCGTTCGGCGGATGAACTGCTGGCAGGAATAATTTTTTTAAGCTAGGCGGTAGGCCTACCAATTTTAATAATGTCTCGCTTTTCTTCAAATTGTCTAGAACTGAACGAACAAGATAAGAAAGTTTAAATTATACAATTACACTTATTACACACTATCATTATCTGCCAAAGAAATAAAAAGTGCATAATCTAGCCAAAGATCACTTCGGGGGAGAGCAGTTAACGAATGACATTAACCTCAATATAACAACTTCACTTTGATTTACTCATAATTAAGCAAACTCTAATTACAATTAGCTTTTATTTCTTCTTCTAAAAATATATTTGGTAATAATTGCCAGTTATTTAGTCATTTAATACGATAAGCTCATTAATTAAGCTCTTTAAAAGGATTCCGTTAGCATAATAGCAGGAATAAGCAACTCTCTAAGTTGCTTCCACGATCCACGTTTTACCTAAAGAAATGAATGCGTTATGAGTCTACGTGATAATTTATCATAATTTTACCATCATTAATATTATTTAACAGAGCTTCTAATCATTTAAGTGGGGAAGCAATGCTTCCATTGTTTCCATGGACCGAACGCCATTGATATATATATGTGTGTGTGTGTGTGTGTGTGTCTGTCTGTGTGTCTGTGTAAGGGTTATTGCATGGGTGCTCATAAATAGCAATAGACTCCTCCCACTTTCGTTATAACACTATATGCTTGGTCAAATTGGAGTCGACACTTGCACAAACAATCTTCGTCGACTTATCTGTTATGTTCGTTTTTATCTTTTCCTTAATCAATATTCAAATATTTTTAAATGGTCGAAATGAGAATGTAGGGTCTTAACCGTTCCCCTCTCAATCTGTGCACGCTCTATGGACAGACAGACTGTCCATAAATATCTTATCTTAAGAACGACTTAAAATGTATTGCATCGCAAGGTAATATGAAAATCTGATAACACGTATTTCATATTTGTTTTCAAAACATCATGGCATCAATCGTTGATGTTATTTACGTTTTTAATAGCTTCATTCGCCAGTTTACCGATCGGTTTAACTATTGAATAATATGTAGACATTCGAAACAGTGTTCTTGTTGAAAGATGATGATATAATTATTCGCGTGTGCGTATCGTATGTACGAGTACGCACAAACACGTTCCTTATCATCTGTTGATAAACACAAACGCATTGAAATTAATGTACTGATGGCCATTTATTGATTTTAGGTAATTTGTCTGACAACGGGGATTAAGCCAACATTTGAGGTTGGTCGTAACCAGAAACCTTTTATGAGACAACCATTCTCGTACAGGTGGTCACCTGAGTCCCCCTCCGTCAGACGCGCGCACACCTCCCTTCCGTGATTTAGGAATACTGTACCGTAAGAATGATCATGCGAGACCTATTTGTTGTTATAACCCAATATTTTAGGTTCCTGTTACGTAAAACAACTTGTCCCTCTTTTTATTTAATTGTTACGCGTTTGTTATAAAGTTTGATCCATTTCACAGAGAAGTCCACTATACGTGGCGCACTATACGTCGTGTCTTGTTTGAAATGATAAAAAGATAAAAAGTGTTTTCGTTTGAAATACACGTGCATTTTACGGCATTTTCTTCTTATCTAGCTATAAATGAAACCATAAAACTTTTTCGATACTAAAACTTTCTTTAGATCGTAAATAAATAAGTAAACTGAATATATTTGAATAATTAAGATAGCGGGCGCACGCAGCCTACCCCTTCGGCCAGGTGTTCCAAAAAGCTTTCTTTATTTCTATACACAGCTGCGCCGCAAAGCCTACAAATTTTCCAGTCCCATTTTGAACCAGACTTTCCACTGAAGCCTTTCCGATCCCGCGATTGATAGCGGGACCAACTTATCAAGATTTATTTATATAAGCATTTAATGGAATTATATTTTTGTCTACTCGTTTACAATTTATATTATTATTATCTCGTTTCGAGCTTAGATTTAAAGGTGAAAGTTTATATAGTGAGAAAATGATGTCCTCAAAATTTACATACACGATTGGCCGAAAGGGAGTGTAGGGTAAATTTTCTAATTTGTATTTTCTCATATATCGTATGGGAATTCGGCTTTATTTATTTATTCTAGAGGGTGGACCATAAGTCCCAATCGGTTATAATTTAAGCGAAAATACAAAAAGTCAGTGAAAAGTTTATAAGTTTAAAAATATTAATTGATTATTCAAAATGAAAAATATAACCATTTCGACAAATATTATTATTATTTTTTAAATCTGCTAGAGGAATTTTAGCTTCAATTATAACCGACTGGGACTTATAGGCCACCCTGTACTTTACTTACTAAGACGGAACTATTACTGAACTAACTTTGCTTCATCGTTTTATGTTGTTATAATTATATAGCTTGCGGGGATATGAGTATACTGAAAAGTATTTCGTTTTAATAGTTCTTAATTAACGAATCTGTGATGATGATAGTAATAATAATAATAATAATAATAATAATAATAATAATAATGAATAAGGAGGGTTAGAAACTGCATGGCACAGCGCTTAGGCCAACCAGCTAATGCAGCCAATTATTCCTACTTCCGCAATATTATTACGAGCGATTCAAACCCCGACCTCACTGTGTTTTTTTACTTCGTTTATAGGGAGGCGGTGTTACTACGAACGCTAGCTAATGACTCTTTATGTAGGAGCCTCTGTTTAAACTATAAAATGAACAGAGTTTGGCCTTATAGGGAAATATCTTCACTGGATATGTATTTACAGTTATCTTTACCTCATCCCTTAGTTGCTGTACGTATGAACACACACGCGTAGCATTTCATTTTTGTACTTATATTTAGCGTTTATTTAAGATATAACATCGTATCCATAAAGCGTGGGTTGAGGACTCTCAATCTATCGAACCCGCAGAGACAAGCAAGTTTTCCTTCAAATTACTACTTCATAAATCATAAAAAAATAAATTTATAACTTGTCAAAACGTGTGTAAACAGTTCGAAAACACTTTGAAACGGGTTTCGGCTTTCATTTTTGTCATGATTTATCGCATATTCACTTATTATTAACTCAAAACTTATTGGATGGGTATTGTTATATATTGCCGCCCCCCAAACCCCCCTTTTCCACACACACGCATTCTCTCTCTCCCTCTTTATGCACTATCAGCCAGAATATGAAACTACTTAATATGGTGTTTAAATCTCCATCTTGAAAGAGATTCATGTAACCAACTCATTATAATAACCTTTTATAAATATAATTTTCTCTTCCCCCCAAAAAATACCTTTTGACGAGTTTAAAATTTTAACATTCTGAATTTTCATGGCAATTCTTTAAGGTTTTATAAAAAATATACAGGTTTGGGGTACTTTAAAAAAAAAAAAAAAAAAAAAAAAATGGTTTCCCCACAAGTCGTGTGTATATGATCCGCATGACTGCAATTATGGAAATGAGTGTATAGATTATTCAGGGAAAATTTACTTTTAAATAAAAAGACAAAATCCCCTAAATTGAACTTGGTAAATGGACCTTTAGATATTTTTAATTAATGTTTTTTCTGTTTTTATTAACTTTAAACCGTATTTGGTCAAGACAATTTCAGTAAATTTCTTCTGTATATTTAGGTGACTAACTATTATATTTAAAAGAATATTTATCTACGCAGATACTAAACCTGGTAAAAGTTCCGTGCGTCGGTCTCTTTTCGCACGAAGGTCATCTAGGCCTGGCCTGATGGAGCAGCTATCTTCATCGCACATAGCCAGGCACACCCGGCTCATCTGGTGCCATCCTGCGCCAGGAATTTATATTATTCTTTTGAAGATTCCAACTTTGACACCTGTGACCTTCCCTCGATCCTTTGGAAGCTGGTTAAAAAGTTTTGGATCCCTGACAACCAAGCTATTTTCCTTCAGTGTTCAGTGTGTCCCTCGTTAGTTTGGATGGGAGCACTACACATTCTACCTTTCCTATTTTCTAATGTAGTTTAGATGCTAATTGGGTTTAGTTTGAGGTTTGGTACCAATTTCTTTATAATTTTCCATATGTAAATTATGGTGTATCTCTCTCTCTCTCTCTCTCTCTCTCCTTCTTTCCAGCGAATGTAGATTTATTTTACGTAATCTTTCCCTGTAGTTGAGTTCTTTGCAGACATCAATCTTGGCTGTGAAATTCATCTGGACTACTGTACTTCTAGTCCATTAATTATTTCTTTTATGTATGGGGACGTCAAGACTGAGCAGTATTCAAGTTTTGATATGATCAGTGTTTTCAGCAAGGGAATCATTACCTTTTCGTCCCTTCTTTTGAAGGTTCTCAGTACCTGTCCCGTAATTCTTTTTACTTTGTTTATTGTTATCTGATTCTGTGTTTCAAATTTTGCATCATCGGTCATTATTACCCCTAAATCTTTTGCTTTCGTGCTTCTCTGAATTTCCTGTTTATCTTGGGCATATTATGCTGTCTACTTAAGTTCTTCATTTCTTCCATATCTCAACAGTTGAAATTTCTCGGTGTTAAAATTCATGTTATTGTCTTCTGATCATGTGTATATTTTGTTTGTTCCCCTCTGTAGGGCTTCCACTTCTGCATTGCCGATTTTTCTGCTGATCTTTATATCGTCAGCAAAGGATTTTACTATTCTGTTGTCCTTTACTTCATTGTCGATGTCTGTCAGCACGATAATGAATAGGAGTGGGGCTAATACTGTTCCTTGTAGAACCGAGTCGCGTACTTCCGATTCTGATGATGATATACTTGGAATTTTACGGCTTGTTGCCGTCCCCTGAGGAAGTAGTAGCTATTTGTAGCTACTTTGTTCTTACAGTTTTTAATCAACAAGGCATTCCATTTGTCCGGCCCTGCAGCTGAATGTGATTTCATTTGTCCTATACCTTTCGTTATAAGCACACCGGACAAAAAATTAGTCACCCCTCTCAGAATGTACCTAATAACGTGTGACGGCGCCTCTGGCCTTGATAACCGCACGAATCCGGCGAGGCAGAGAGACTACGAGGTTGTGCATGTACTGAACATCGATTTGCTGCCACTCGTTCATCAGCCGGTCCCGAAGTTCCGCCAGAGTCCGTGGGTGTCTATTCCTGCGCTTCACTTTCTGCTTCCAGCCTGAACAACACCTTCGACGCATTCAGGATTAAAGGCTTCATTGGACCTGCGATGTACTCGTCGCCTCCCATCATTGGAGAACAAACAAAAACGGGACTCATCGGACCAAATTACACGTTTCCAATCTGCCGCAGTCCAGTTTTTGTGCCTCTGAGCCCATTTATAACGTGCCAATTTGTGACTTGCTGTTAACAGCGGCCTCTTCCGTGGTACCCTGCTCCAGATGTCCATCGCATGCAGTTCTCGTCGCAATGTCCGTTCGGAAATTGGTCGCTGGAGAACCTCATTGGTTTCTTGGAGCAATTGTTCTCTGGTTTGAAAACGATTTGCAGTTACTAGACGAGAAACATGGCGGCGGCCCCTATTGTCGAGAATTGTTTTCCGGCCACAGTTACGCCGTCGATTGTCAGTTGATTGCGAACTACACCACTCTTTGTAAACTCGCTGGACAGTACGCGTTGACACACCAACAAATTGGGCTACTTCAGACATTTTGTGTCCGTGGGCTCTGCCAAACACGATGGCTCCTTTTTGCCACTGAGTAACGTCTGCCTCACGACCCATTTTGCAGACTATATCCAACACACACTTTGTTCTTCACCACCTCACGAAACAGATCTGATCCTGTGTGCTACGTCACCGCTACTTGTCACTTACCAATGCTACATCAGCGCCCTCTGTGTGACCTTGAACTTCCTACTATCGGTGCTATTAGGGGTGACTAATTTTTTGTCCGGTGTGCTTATCTTCTGTGGTAAATTCAAAATCAGTTATACATTCTCTGTTTCATTCCTCTTCAAAAAAGGTATTTCTGTTGTCAGGTACTGCTTTCTCTCTATTTGGAGTACTGAAAGCCGATTCATACTGAGCTCTCAATATTTCAGATATTTCTTTTAAATCATTGGTTAGTTCATTATTTTCTTTCCTTCACGGTGCGATAGCCATCCGTGTTTTTGTTTTTCTTTTCGCGAAGCTATAGAAGTATTTTGGGTTATCTTTTATTGTTTTCACTACATTTTCCCCTTCTCTCTCCGGATAGCCCTTAATTAGAGTTTGTATTTCCCTATTTATACTTTCCAATTGTACTTGTATCACGTTTTTGGTATTGGTGTTTGTGCAATTAATTAACTTTTTGGCTACTCTCCTTCTTTACGGAATAGTATTCGCTTTTGCTTCTCGAAATAGTTCCTCTTCCCCTTTGGCTGTACTTTTGGAACATATTTTTCTAAAATTTCCAGTCTTTTTTCCCCAAGACTTTTAGCATTTCTTCGGTTGTTTTATCCTCTAAAACTGGCTTCCACTCTATTTGTGCCATATGGGATCTGATTTTTTCCCAATTTATAGTCTTAGAGTTTAGAATAAAAATTTTAAATTTGCGTCTCGTTCCAACGTTTTGCATTTCGAACAATCCTTTTTAGGTTTTATAAGTTGATGTGTTTATGGTATTCGCTGATGTTTCTATATTTCGTGCGCTTTCCTCGCTTGTAAATATTACTATAATTCGTGATAAAGCATTTAAAGACCGACAGAAAATTTGCATGTAATAGGATACCTTCCGTATTTGAAGAACTAAACACGAAAATAGAGTCGGTAAAAAAAATATTACCATTGTCCCCGTTGCGAGTTATATTTAAAAACAAAAATAAATAAATAAAACCTGTATTGAAGACAATAAAATCCTTTTTGTTTACATTTGTGACTAAATCAAAAAAATACATCCAAAAATAAAAATTAAGTTCACATAACAGAGAGTAAAAACCCCTTCAAAGTGTCACGAAATATGGAAATTTTTTTCTTCCCCGAACTTTCCAATTTCAGTATGGCGCACACACCCGATCAATTATATTATCGGTATTATTATTATTATTATTATTATTATTATTATTTTGGGGACTCATGGAGGGGTATAGGAGGGAGGAATGTCTGAATGAAAGTAAAGGAAGATTTTTTTAAGTGGAGTTCTTATTTTTAAAGTGGGTTTTGAAGGTTGCAATTTTTAGAAACAGTTTTTTGCAGAGAGAAAGAAGTAGTATAGCCGCAAAAGGGGAGAGTGCAGGAATGTTGCAGGTTATTATGTAATGTTGCAAAGGGGGAAGGGGGTTTTGCAAAGGGGTTTGTTGCAAATGGGGGAAGGGGGTGTTTGTTGCAAAGGGGGGTGGGGGGGAAACTTGGAGGCGGCGTTATCCCCCAAGAGAAAGGAGGAGGAGGAGAGAAAGGAGGAGAGGTGTTCACCTGGCAGGAGCCAAGTGCACATTAAGACTTCCAGCCGGGCTGGCGTTGTTTTATAGGCTCCTAATCAGCCATTGGCGTAAATGGCTTGAGTTGCCAGATACCGCGATACCATTGTATACATTATTATAGACTCCTAATCAGCCAGTTGGCTGGTTGTCAGATACCTCTTTTTAGCAGTATTATTGCATACATTATTATTATATACGCCTAATCAGCCAGTTGGCTGAGTTGCCAGATAGCGCCATGTATTCCATTGTATACATTATTATAGACTCCTAATCAGCCAGTTGGCTGGTTGTCAGATACCTCTTTTTAGCAGTATTATTGCATACATTATTATTATAGACTCCTAATCAGCCGTTGGCTGGTTGTCAGATACCTCTTTTTAGCAGTATTATTGCATACATTTTATTATATACTCCTAATCAGCCAGTTGGCTGGTTGTCAGATACCTCTTTTTATTATTGCATACATTATTATTATATACGCCTAATCAGCCAGTTGGCTGAGTTGCCAGATAGCGCCATGTATTCCATTGTATACACTATTATAGACTCCTAATCAGCCAGTTGGCTTAGAAGGCTTAAATATTGCCAGATACCTGTTGTATACAGAATACCGGTAGTAGAAGGCATAACAATAAACAACATTGCATCATTCTTTTTATTATAAATATATAGAAAAAAATATACATTTGAGGAATATGCGTATAACAGAAATATATACACACAATTATGGATATATATATATATATATAAAAAATAAAATATACATTTCATATACATTTGAGGAATATGCGTATAACAGAAATATATACACACAATTATGGATGTATATATTATATATATATATATAAAATAAAATATACATTTCATATACATTTGAGGAATATGCGTATAACAGAAATATATACACATAATATTATATAAATATACATTTCATATACATTTCATATACATTTCAATATGTACATAACAGAAATATACACACACACAAATATGGTAATATATATATAAAATATACATTTCATATACACTTCAATATGTACATAACAGTACAGGAGAAATATCAAGCAAATATATATATATATATATAAACACAAATCAGTAGAAATATGCGTATAATCAAAATATATATACAATTCACTTTTTTTTCAAAATACTAAAATCGGTCTTAATCGAGTTTACAATTACATCATTATTGCTCTGCATTACGCAGTCTATGCGGCTTAATAATATTTCACCGCTTAAAGTATAGGGAAACCTGTATTCGATATGAATGGCTTTCATATCGTTCAGTACTATTTTTGTCCCCACTTTACAACCGGTTGGAAAGTCATCTTTAAATACGTCTAGAATACAATCAAAAGCACGCACAAAGAGTTCATCGTTAGCTACATTATTAAACGCAAGTTTATAAGAATGCTTTTCCAATCGAGGGTTTATTTCTACCGACTCGAGCTTTTCAATCGTGAACTCTTCACTCAACATAACGGCAATTGAAATAATCTTCTAAATCGTTACGGCAACTGCGCGTTATATAAAGAAATAGTTCTTCAGGGTGAACGGTGTAGGTGAGCTCAGCCTTGTACCGATCAATTGCTTTGTACCAAAGTTCATGGTATTTCAAAGAGTCTAAACTTTTTAAATAAACATCCAGCACTAGACCGTTCTCACCAGTCCTACACTCGGTAAACCCATCGAGCAGAGCAGTGTATGCGTATTCAAGAACTGTATCAAAATAAAGCATATCCGTAACACGCGCGTCTAATATAGGTTTCAGTTTACGGAATCCGACGATTTCAAACATTCTGTCGAGGATGAAACGGTTTCGCGTAGGAATAAGAGCGTTATTATCAGAAGCATTCTTCCACATCAGCCTTATATCAATGCACGGCCGATCGTCATTTATACACAACGTACATACAACGGCGTATGAGGGCGCGTCACTAATCTGCTCTCTTCTTGTACCTACGTTAGCAGGTATTTTATAACGATCTTCACACCACTTATCAACTATCACAAAGATTCTATTCATCTCCTCGATACTTAAATAAACCCGTTTGTTTGTCGGTCTACATTCCGTTTCCAGTACATAGCTAATGGTACCGGAATTACGCCTGAACACGCGCAACGATTTCGTCACGGACACATCGTACGAGGCGTTGAGAATGCTGCTCAAAGGAAGTTCCATCGTATTCGAGGAGCGCACGTCTACTCGGTTCAAGCTCTGAGATAACTATGAGCCGTGTGAGGCACAGGCAGGAACGGTTCGACGGGGCGGCTGACTCGATGATACGTGAATGGGCATGTTCGTACGACTCGAATTGTTGCACATATTTGTTTTTTCCGTTTCGTCACTACCAGCCTACGCACTTTGGATAAGAACTAGGCGCTAATCATCTCCACACTCCGGCGCACTATTTGAGAGGAACATATGCTCATATTTTTCCTTTCTACCCATCAAACGATACTCGTCTCTAAAATCTGTTAAAAACTCACGCATGGCACTAGCCACAACCTCACTATGAACCTCATCATGATATACGTTAATATAGTGATAAAAACACCTAAGATTGTCCATGATCACGAGATTCACATTTTCAGACGTAGGGTATGAGTAATCGACATGGTGTAGCATGACGTAATACCGCTTGTCACACCACCCATCCACAAGGCTCATTATCCATACCTGCTGCTTCTCTTCTGCACGCGTTGTTTCTTTTACTTCACGGTGTATGTGAGACTTTATAAAGTTTAGCCCTGCAGCATACTTCAGCACATCGTCTGTGCAACGAAAGCCTTCAACAGTCTCACCAGAACATCCGTAGAGTATTTGTACATCTTGGAACTTCGCAAAATCCAATGTGGCTTTAAAAGAGGCATAGGAGGGGGGAATAGGAAGTTTTTCGGTATCCACCACATCCTCACACTTTACTGAATACCATTTCATAAACATTGTGCAAGCAATATTAAAGGTAGCCATTTCAATATACGTCTGATCTGAATACACGTCTGATCTCTCGGGCTTACTGCGGTCGACTGACCACGCAGGGACTCCCAGATAGTAGCATGACTCACGCAGTGGGCGGAGCTTAGAACTTTCACCTACACACACACACACACACACACACAAAGGAGAAAGTGAAACGCTATTTGATTTATTGAGATATTCATATATTTACAAATACGATTCGAGATATTCAAGTTATATATATATATATATATATATATATATTATATATATATTTACAAATATATACAAGACGTGTGAGTTAGAAGCATCATTGGTATCCAAAGGGTACGGTATCATAGGTGCCAGGTAACTGGTAACGTTTCCTATAGGTGTTACGGCACACCATCGTACCCCTAAGTTCCTTCACGCCTCCCAGCTTCTGCGCCCGAAAATTGTGGGTGCCTACAATTAGTTGGTGAGGTTCCAAACATACTAGATCCTTCAACGACTCAAAGTTAACAACCTCCCGATTCGCATGGTTGAGCGTAATACCCTTTGCCTTCACGATATATTTCATTTCATCCCCTACCCTGACCCGTACCCCATAAGTCTTAGGTCCTGTTGAGATAAAAGAGTCGGCGTATGCGTCGTCCCCATACTCATCCTTGATCTCATCAGTGAGCTCGCCGAGGAACTCCCCAATAGCGGGCATGTAATCACCCTCCCTCTCTGTGAATATCACGCTATCTGTATCGGCATACAATACTCTCCGCCCAAGAGAATGCAATAGACCCCAAAGTTTTATACGGGCGTAGGCTGTTGTGAAGCTCGCCACAGGTATGTTTGTAACCCTTGAGGTATCTGTGGCAAATTCAGTGTTGTTGTACTTTATTACGTAAGTATTACCTACATTCACGATCTCCATGACCTCTTTATCGGGGGCATTGGCATAATCCCAGACATCGCTATAACTTTGTGCCAAATGAATGTTCCCTCTGCCGGTATTCTGCGCAAATTTTCCCCATAGACTGTTTAGACACAATTTTGCACTAAAGCGCTTGCCAGGATTCTTTACAATTTGGACACGATCAAGTTGTATACCTTCGCGGTCGCGGTAACGTTGAATATAGGCAGACTTTTCATCTTCGGTATCAACTCCTCGCGGATACCCTGATGCTTCAACCTTATCCTTCAAAAAGGCGTTTATATATGGTGTGAAAAGGTTGGGGAGCTTCTGAAACCTCCACACCTCGTGTATCTTCAGTATTCTATAACCATGGCGTACGGCTAGGGCCAGCTCAGGACTTGTATATACGCCTCTGATCTTACGCTGGTGGGGTATATGGTTACATTCGCCGTTATCCTCTTCCGCGCACTTCACGCACAGGGGAAACATGAGCTTGTCGTCGATAACGACAGGTAAGATCGGCATCCATAAATTGCGTGGGGGGAGTACGTCTACGAAAGAGAGCCCAAAGTAATGATCATTCAAATTTTTTGAAAATTCATTGATGGATGGTAGGCTAGGCCCCACCAGTTTCTCAGGAGCGCCCACGGGGTACGGATGCTCTTCATCACGTATGGGTATAAAGAACAGAAATCGTAGTAATGGAGCTTCACGCCCTCCGTAGGTGGGAAGTATAGTCTGAAAGGATTTGTACGTCCTCCAAACAAGCTATCACCACATTTGAGAGGATCCAGCACCATTGAACGCTTGATCGTTTTTATTTCCTCACGGTATACATCGTCTGTCTCCATCCGTGCATCATATTCATGCTCCCACAAGACTTTGTGAGTGAACTGTGATCCTATAAGTTGATCGCGGGTGCGGGTCGATGCAAGACAGTCGGCAGGAGACCTACCGTTGATATCTCCGGTGACTCCGCACTCAGGACGGGGGCATCCATGCCACCAGCAACCGTTAAAGGAGTACACAGTCTTCACACCAGTGACACGGTTTTCACTTAACCCATCAACCCAAAAAACACGTCCATTAATCTTAATGGGTACTTCACCCGTGTTGCGGGCGTGCTTTATGTATACACCTGTTTGTTGCTGCAGGTGTATGAGCCAGTAAATAGCCTTGTGTCCGTAACTGCGGGGGTTGTTTCGGTGAATAATGGCTAAGGTGTCTTTAGGCATGAAGTTATTCTTGAACACCGTAAAACATAATGATGCGATGGTGGTTGCGACTTGCAGTGGATCGCATTTGAAACGGGCTATGTACATACTTCTAAAGGCCTGGAAACATACTCTAAGCACGCGCACATCATTCACGCAATAACGCTCACATTCATCAGCTATATTATAAGGGTTACTTTCATTAAAACTGTCGTAGTATCGATCAAAGTCTTCACGTTCATCCATGCAGTCAAAATAATGTTTGGGGGTGGTGGGCCTACGTAGTTTAAAGTCTCGCTGGTGAGGAAAGTGTATGGGAAGTATCCTTTGGAAACTTCAGCTGCTACTCCCATCACCTTGGGTAGCTTTGCTAATTTACAAGGTGTGAATAATAAAGTATCTTTAAATTGTACATTGCCTCTTATCTGCATCTGTATTAATTTGTTGCCTCTTTTCAATGGATCACCTGTAAATATCTCAGAGGATTCGTGTTCAAGCAACTCCTTATAAAGGAACTGCGTGTCAAACTTTGCCCCGTTATGGGCGAGAATATACACAGTCATTTTTTTGAACTTGTCGGCTAACTTGACAATATAGGACACAAATAGTTTCACAGGACTATCGCTGACATTCGTTTTAAAAACGTTTGTCCGTTTACCGCATTTGGGGCACTCGTCACATTCGATACCCATACACTCATCACAGATGGTCTGGCTCACAAGTAAATGTGGAATTACCTCTTTGGTTTCAGCGTTCGTATATGTTTCTATATCGTAGTACACAGTTATACAAGGGTTATTTTTAGGCTTAGCATCTTTCATATAACACACATGCTTTACTCCATCCGCCTTATATTCCTCCTGGCATGTAGGACAGTGAATTACGTCGCACTTGTGCTTAAATTTTCCCCAATTATCCATTGTGTGAAACATACCACATTCACAGATTCTCATTTTCCTGCACGTACCAATTGATTTATGGAGATCAAAGCAGCTATTATTGAAAAATGTGCGTCTACACACATCACAGTCTCTCTTCTCAACTACACGGCTTTCACATTTGGTGCTTTTACACTGCTCACATACCATGTGACATTCTTTACAATGTCTCACTATATCATCCGCAAACTCGAGGCACCCCTTACACAAATCATGATGTCTCCCATATTTTCGACTTTTGTCATAACTCGCGTAAAGCCCCCTTATATTACGGATGGGGAGATACGTTGTTCCTGACAATCCTAAAATAAGTAGGGGCCTTGTACGATCTCTCACACAGCTTTTAAAAACATACACAGTCCGGCGGCGATCATCCAAACCAAATATAACTATGCGCACATTCATTTCCTGTTCTACCTTTCTCAGCTCTTCAGGACCCATATTACAGTCAAATTCAAGTTCACAGTCTACAGCTAGTTTACGGGCACGCTCAACGATCGTAGGCAGCCAAATTTTTTGAGTCCGTGTATTTTGTACAGTAAACATACGTGCTAAGAGTACTGCTATAAAGCCGCAACCACGATCGACGTTTATATGCCTTCGGTAAATAGTTGGAGAATTGAAGTTAAGAGTGTACGGTATGGCACTATGACCCGCAACACGGAATACACGGTCAATATTTACCGTGAAGTTGTCCATATTGAAGGCTATACTACTTTGGACGGCTTGCATTATACGCCCTAATATATATTCTACATCTTCAGCAGCCAAACGTCTGAACGGTACTATCACCCAATAATCGTCTACATCACCGTCATCTGACCCGAACCCAAAGGACAGACTCGTCCTGACCTCACGCTCGTCGCGATTCTGAAGAGCAAACTCTATAATACGCTGTACTACCCTGCGTATCCCGCGCTCAATTCCATTGCTATACAGGGCTCTAGGGTCGACCCTGACTCTATACCGATTTCTAGTCAAGGCGGGGTGGGGGCTGCGGCGCACTAACTCGAACGTAATAACATCCTCAACAGAACGGGGGGCGGAATTAGTGGTATATTAGGTGCTGCTGATGGGGGCCCTGTTGCGTAGGAGGGTTGGGGATCTATTATTGTAGACTTAACAGAACGGGGGGCGGAATAAGGGGGTATATTAGGTGCTTGCTGCTGGGGAGGTTGTTGCGTAAGAGGTTGAGGGTTGGGGGTCTGCTGCAACAGGTACGTATTTCGGCCGCTTTATACCTGATGTGGGGTTCTCATACCTCCGCTTTGGACGTGCAACCTGTATCGCTGGTGAGGGTTCAGGGGAGGAGATCACAACTACACTGTCATCGTCATCCGTAATGATAGGGTGCTCTACCTCATCGTCGGTTCTGTGGGAGAAGAAATATAAGGATCAGCACTCAAAATTTGTAATATTTTGTAAATGACCCACTTAGGAGTGTGACGTGTTAGAAATGGACTCTGTAGAAAAATTCAGATTCACGAGCCCATCCACATGTATTATATCTGGACCTACAGGATGTGGTAAAACTGTGTTTATGCTTAAAATCATTAAAGAAAAGGGCGAGATGTTCTCGAAATTTGTGCATAAAGTTATATGGTGCTATTCGACGTATCAATCAGTGTTCAACGAGTACCAAGATGATATTTTGTTCCACAAAGGTGTATATGACGTTAATTCGCTAAAGGGAACTGAACATACAATCATTGTAATTGACGATCTCATGTTGGAGATGGATAAAACGTTTGCCGAGACATTTACAGTATACTCCCACCATCTTAACATAAGCGTGTTCTTCATCAATCAGAATCTATTTTTCAAAAATAGATACATGCGCGATGTGTCGTTAAATACGCAATATCTAGTCTTATTCGCGCAACGTAGAGATGTATCACAAATTGGGGTATTAGCCAATCAAATGTTCCCGAATCAGCGTAAGGAGTTTTTGGAAGTTTATAAAGAAGCTACAAGCACGCGTTACGGATATTTGCTTTGCGACCTTCATCCGCGAAACACGTTTAGAGTGCTTCTGCGAACGAATATATTTCCAAACGAGCCTGAAACGGTGTATATTCCAGAATGACAAAGAGACTAAAGAAATACCATGAATTAATAAAAATCTATCATCGACTGCCCCGGGCAATGCAGCAGATGTTTATTAAAAATATCGACGCCGACTTTTTAAAATGCATCTGTGAAATCTGTCTTAACGTTATAAATTGCAATGTATCAATGAAAACCCATCAGAAGGCTCGCCTACGCCGCTACAAGAACATAATACGTACACTCGCTCGTAAAAGTCAAACTGTAGCGAAGAAAAAACGAGTTATTGTGCAAACAGGAGGGTCATTTCTCCCCATCTTATTTTCAGTTTTGGGCCCTTTACTGACTAGATTAATATAATGAAGAAAGTGGTAGTGATTCCCCACGAGGTGTACGCTTCACTGCAAAGAGACACGGATCTAGATCCCCGTAAAAGCAGACTTAAAAGAATGGAAAGCGAATTGTTAGCCCTATTAAACAGTGAAAAAACACCTGATGAGAAAAGAATCTTATACCAAGAAGCTCTGCAGAAATTTCTTCACGAGTACGAAAATTATAAGAGCCCTACGGAGATTCCTGTGGTTATTAGGCACAGCACGGGGGACGATGGCGACATAGGACCTGTACCCGACGATACAGCTGATCAACCAAAAAGATTAGCCACACAACATATCGAACATGTATTAAAAAATACCCTCCCACTTACATTGAGGAGTAAAGGCTTAAGTCTTTATAATCTATTGAATGAGGATCCCGCCATACAATGGACCGATACAGGGGAGATCATTGTGGAAGGATCAAAGGTACAGGGATCGAATATCGTAGACATTGTCCATGATCTGGTGAGAAAGTGGGATAGGCCATCACCATCAGGATGGAAGCATATTAAAGCAAGACTACAACAAATAAATGTCCCTAAAACGTTGATAGGAAATCTGAACAGGTTAAAAGACTTGGAACACGCAACGTCTGTGCACAATTGAAGCGCCGTCACCCCCTGCGGTAACACCTTTGAAGAGGAGCAAGAAGAGGTTAAACCAACCCTACCCACTGCCTCTAAAATACGCAAATGGCTAACGTATTAACTAAACGTTATTATGACATTTCTGCCCCATCCTCTTACGGCGGCGTAGATAGACTGCACGTTTACGGAGTAGGAAAAAAAGATGTTGAAAGATTTTTGAGGGAGCAGGACGCTTATACGCTTCATAAGCCTGTGAGAAAAAGGTTTAAAACAGCCAAGACAACGGCTTCCTCGATTGATTCTATTTGGCAAGCAGATTTAACAGACATGCAAAGATATTCTGTGTATAACGATGGTTACCGCTACATTCTATTCATAATAGACGTATTCTCTAGATATCTGTGGCTAGTTCCTCTGAAAAATAAATCACCTGAAACAGTTGCTAAAGCCACCAAAACGCTAATGTTAAAAGAAAACAGGGTTCCTGGCTATTTTTGTACGGATATGGGGAAGGAGTTTATAGGCCGTGCTTTTCAGAATATGTTGACAGAGTTTAATATCAGCTATTACACAACCAATTCTATACATAAGGCTTCTTTAGCTGAAAGAGTTCAGCGCACCATAAAGGAACGCATGCACCGTTATTTTACACATAAAAACACATACAGATTTCTAGACATTCTGGAACCATTGGCATCATCCTACAACCGCTCACACCATCGCACGATTGGGGCAACACCTAACGAAGTTTTAGAAAGAGGTACGCTCCCGAGAAGAGATGGACCACCACCACCACCACCACCACCACACTCTGTGCGCTTCAAAATCAATGATTATGTAAGGCTGTCGCGTTCGGGGAATAAATTCGCAAAGGGTTTTGAGCAAGGATGGACACGCGAGATTTTTAAAGTTAGGGCTGTGAGACCTAAAGGTGTGATAATGATGTATTACATTGAAGATTTGAATGGGGAAGAAATCTCAGGAGGCTTTTACCGCGAGGAATTGCAGAAAGTTGCGTTTAATTTAGAAAAAAATGTGTTTAAAATTGAGAAAATTTTAGGAAGCAAAGGTTCAGGAAGGAGAAAAATGTACCTGGTGAAATGGCTAGGGTACCCAGAAAGCTTCAACACCTATATAAAAGCTGATGCAATAATGAAGCTTAAATAGTATGCAACATGGCTCCTAACCATTTCTACGTCACACTCCCGTCCTCCTCGTCCCTGTCTGTACACCCTAACAACACGCTAGCCAACTTTGTAACAGAACTCCATGGGCACATTGAATTGGGTCGTGATTCGTATGAGGTGGGGATATGCGAAATTCAGCTGGACACCGTCTTTTTAAATATTGAACATGAAGAAACCGTTTTTACGATTCTTAGAGACATTGACGAGTGTGAAAAAGCTGGGGTAGCTATGGATGAAACTATGCGCATCGCTTGGACTAAGATTGCACGGTATTACAGTACAGAAGTAAGACTAGGGCCGGGTCAATATGGTTCGGCCGAGGATGTTGTGAGAGGCTTAAACGTAAGTTTAAGAAACTCAAACCTTACGAATGATTTAGTATATGAAATCGTAAACAACCCTGCACATACACTAATCCTAAAATCAAAGACTAACAGATGTCTTAAAGAACATAGAAAGTTCAAAATTCTAACCAACGGCCGATATAGCGCAGCCTTCCAAAGAGACACATTTCACGAGACACAGTATAACTTGTCCAGATTAATGTATCAATTGAAGATGGAGAAATTGGCTGAAAGGTCCCCAGACATGTGCTATATTTACAGTAATATAGTGGAGCACCAGTTTGTTGGGGATACCCAGGCACGCCTGCTGCGCATTGCTCACATCCCCAACCATAGAGGAAGGAGTTTGAGTATTACATATGACAGACCCCATTATGTGAATGTCGCAACTAATTTAATAACCAATATCACAATATATATAAGAACGATTGAGGGCGAAAACTTCCCATTCGGTAACGGGAGCTTAACAGTGAAGCTACACTTTCGACGCACTGAGTTATAATGGATAGAAAGCCTTTCACCGTCTATCGAGGGATGCGATACCAGCGCGGTAGTGGACTTGGATCCATTTTTTCATCCATACTACGTACGGCTGTTCCTTTGCTGAAGAGGGGTGCCAGATACCTTGGAAGGAAAGCGCTACAATCAGGCCTTAACACTGCAGAAGACATATTGGCCGGGGCTAAACCTAAAGAAGCCCTAAAAAAACATTTAAAGCGTACACGGAACGAAATCATCAAAGATGCAAAGAGAAAAATGCGTGGTGGCGGGAAGAAGAGGGCCCCCGGAAGAAGAAGGGGTCACGTGGTATTAAACGTAAAAGGCTATCAAAAAAGAAATGCTGTAAGCGAATGAAACCTATGGTTGACCACTTTTTTGACTGATATAAGCTAAGGATATTGATCTCATGAATCATAGTTTGTTTACCACTTGTCGAGAGAGGAGTCACTATTTCGCCATGGCACGCTTCATCCACCCATGTAGTTCACAATGCTGTAAGTCGGAGCTGTCCTTTTTTGAGCTCCCGCCAACCCAAGTTTCTATTGAGCACAGTGACTTTATTACAATTAACCCTTTAAACACAATTAGTTCCCCGAGTGCACCTATAGAATTCGTGATACCCAGCTCAGGTCCTTACTTTTTTGATCCAAGCTGTGTGCACATGTACGCTAAGCTACGTATAGCCCATTCTGATGGAACGGCCTGCGATGACAAATATGCTGTATACCCTGAAACAAACTTTCTGCACGCCATATTCAACCAGTGTGACGTATATTTAAATCAGACCAACATATCGGCAGGCACGGGGTACTATCATCTACGAGCCTATTTGGAAAATGTCCTCAACTTTTCCAAAGAAGCGAAGGCTACCTTTTTAAGTGCGGAGGGATATTATCAAACTAAAGATGAAAATAGTATAAAGGACAAATTTAAAAATTCTAAAAAGAAAATATACGAGTGTTTTGGACGGTTGCACACAGATTTCACTTTCCAGGAGAAGTTGCTTGTGAACGGGGTGGATATGAAAATAAAGCTCACCCGCACGAGTCCTGAGATCTGCTTAAATCTGGATGCGAATCAAGAAGAGGGCGCAAAGTCCGTTGTGGTTCACATTATGGACACATACCTCCGCGTACGGCGAGTGAAATTAAGTTCACCAAAACAACTAGAAATTGAGAAAAATTTACTAAACGCTACAGTGAAATATCCTATTAACAGAGTGCAGATCAAACTATATACGGTTCCTGCAGGGTTGGCATCGAAGCAGATAGAAAACATTGCCCTGGGAAATCTTCCTAAAAGGATATTAATCGGCATGCAGGACCACGCTTCGGTGAATGGAAAATATAAAAAGAGTGCCTTTAAATTCGAGAATTTCGGACTTAAAAATATAACTCTATACGTTAATGGCACTGCTTTGGGTGGAACAATGGGTACGGACTATTCATCAGACGCTGTGTTACCTCTTTGTGCCAGAGCCTATAGTAATCTGACCCATATTGCAGGTGATTGTGATGAGCTTGGTAATGGGGTAACGCAGGAAGAATTCATTGATCAATTTAACCTTTATCCGTTTGACATTACACCTGACTTATCTGCTAGCGTAAATACCCATTTAACACCACAGCAGAGCGGTAACATCTCAGTGCGGCTGGAATTCGCCAAGCCTATAGACGCTCCTATTAGTGTACTAGTATATCTCGAATCGCAAGCCCTAATAGAAGTAGATAGATTTAGAAGCGTTATCACTGACTTTTAAAATGGATGCTAATACACTTCAGAAAGTAATGGAGCGAGTCACACGTTCCAAATTTATCGGCGTGTTTGCGAAGAATGAAACATTGAGTTTGCCAAGTACGCGAGAATGCGGTAGTCTTATTGTGAACACAGACATCATCGGTAATGAAGGGATTCACTGGATCGCTGTCTATTTTAAAAATAGACAGCGCCTGTACTATTTTGATTCACTCGGTACTCAACCCTGGAGTGACCCTATTATTGTAAAATTTCTCGCTCAGTTACATATTCCCGAAGTTGTATGGAACCCATTTCGTATGCAGGGATATTTTACTAATGTTTGCGGAATGTACTGTGTCTCATTTCTCATGCATATGTCAAATGATAAAGAATTTATAAATTTTTTAAATTTATTTGACCCGTGTCACACTCACCGAAACGATGAAATGGTATGCAGACAGATAAAAAACCGTTTTCCAATTGTACGTACTCGTTGTATATTATAATGTTTTTGTTCGTATATTTGTATATTCGTTTATTGTACTGATTTCTTTCATTTAATAAATTTATGAAAATATATTGCGTTCTTATCCCAAAAAGATCGAAAAACACTTACATTATTTGACATTGTTGACTGATTAGTATATCATCCGTATTCCCTTCAAAAGATTGTATAACTCGTGTCAAATCCTCATCGGACCTTAAAGGAAAACATATACAGAGTATACAGACAGACAGATCCCCATTATGTGAAGATATCTTTGGTTCGAGGAGTGAACGCCATAAAAATTTCGATTTTAGCATAATGGGGAAATAACATTGATTGACATTTTTGGCGAGTATCTGAAATACTACAACTCTCCGTATATATATATAAAATCGAATTATGGACACTTACATTTCTATGGTAGTCCCTTGCGTCGGATTGTAAGGAGCGTCACTGCAAATATCTTCTACGGTTTGCGTCGAAAATAGTTCGCCACAATCAGCAGCATTGAAAAGACTAATTGTGGTTAATGCTGCAGTATCACGTTCTTCATACAAGTCTGGGGAGACGTACAGGTCCATGGTGGAGGATGTGTGACACTGCTGACTGATCAGTATATCATCCGTATTCCCTTCAAAAGATTGTATAACTCGTGTCAAATCCTCATCGGACCTTAAAGGAAAACATATACAGACAGACAGACAGACAGATCTCCATTATGTGAAGATATCTTTGGTTCGATTACCAATTTCGATTTTAGCATGATGGGGAAATAACATTGATTGACATTTTTGACTAGTATCTGAAATACTACAACTCTCCGTATATATATAAAATTCTAATTATGGACACTTACATTTCTATGGTAGTCCCTTGCGTCGGTTGTAAGGAGCGTCACTGCAAATATCTTCTACGGTTTGCGTCGAAAATAGTTCGCCACAATCAGCAGCATTGAAAAGACTAATTGTGGTTAATGCTGCAGTATCACGTTCTTCATACAAGTCTGGGGAGACGTACAGGTCCATGGTTGATTATTCACTGATGCGAAAATAGCTACTGTTACTCCCAACTGAAAATATCCCCTTTTATATGCACATTCGCCAAGCTCCGCCCAAAAGACCAGATGTCCGTCGTGATTGGCTGCCGATGTAGCTGGGTGGAGCTATGACGTGTACCAATCCGCTATAACGAGACCGGACGAGTAACATATATAAAATCGAATTATAGGCACTTACATTTCTATGGTAGTCCCTTATATTATATCTTACAAATTATTAGTATTGTTTGTTAACATAATTGTTAACTTATTTTATAATAAAGAAATTATATCCTAATTATATTTTAAAAAGAACATTCGGTTTCAACGTTAAGCTGTGGTCTAAGGCGGCGTGGCATGAATAAATACTAAAATAAAATTAAATGTTAAAAATCTTTATTCATACGTTATTAAAAGTTAAAAATCTTTATTAATAAAACAGGATAGAAGCATATGAAAGTCAAGGTAAACTATAGTTGCAAATTATAGTTAGGTTATACGATGTTTTTCGGATATACTACTGCCTCGGGTAAATGGTCCTGTTATTTTAAATCACGTATTTGAAAGAGTTAATTATTATTGCTACATAGAAAAAATCGTGCATTACGATGTTTTTCGGATATACTACTGCCTCGGGTAAAATGGTCCTGTTATTTTAAATCACGTATTTGAAAGAGTTAATTATTATTGCTACATAGAAAAAATCGTGCATTACGATGTTTTTCGGATATACTACTGCCTCGGGTAAAATGGTCCTGTTATTTTAAATCACGTATTTGAAAGAGTTAATTATTATTGCTACATAGAAAAAATCGTGCATTACGATGTTTTTCGGATATACTACTGCCTCGGGTAAAATGGTCCTGTTATTTTAAATCACGTATTTGAAAGAGTTAATTATTATTGCTACATAGAAAAAATCGTGCATTACGATGTTTTTCGGATATATTCCCATCATTAGCCCAGCGTCTTGACCACTAGGCCTCCTAGGGTACCCATTTATCTACCAACCACTTTCTTTATTGTGTGGAACAGCTGGGCTTTGCTGCGCGCCGGCTGCCGTCGGGTCTCGAACCCTGGGCCGATGGATTCGTAGTCCGCGACGCTAACCACTACACCACCGAGGCGGTATTTGTCATTACTTACTCGGACTATAGTGGATTTAATTATCCAGAAGAGTTCCATGCACGGTCTGTGTGTGTAGCATATATATATATATATATATATATATATATATATATATATATATATTGTGTGTACGTTTTTCCCTTGACCTTCGTCAGAATGAACAATTCGGGCGGAAGCTAACCAAAGGTTATCCAAAGGGTATATATATATATATATAATATATATATATATATATATATATATATATATTATTATTTCTACAATGAAACGGGGTCGGGCCGAAGAACGGGTGAGAGATCTCCCCCCCAATATATATATATATATATATATATATATATATATATATATATATATATATATATATATATATCATTATATTTCTATATGACACCATACAAATTACGCGTAAATATTTTCATTGTAGAAGTAATAAGAATGATAAAATTAATATCTGAAGTCAGTGGTGATTTCTGCTCGAATAGCTTGTAGAAGGATAATCTCTCGGCCCGAAAAAGGTCCCTAGAGACCTTTTTCGTTCGAATTCTCCGAAACCAACCTCGCTATAGTGGACTGTGTCTTGGGGAAATCCAACTTTCTTCGTTTCTTTTAATTTCGTTTTTTCATTTTTTCTTCGCAGGGAATGAGGCTGTATGTTTCATAAGTTTTCATCTCGTTTGGTGGAATTGTATCGTAAATTATCGTATTTCGAATTGTATCGTAAATGATCATTTCGTTTCGTTATTCGTGAGGGCTGAATTATGGATAACTATGTTATTTGTTTCGTTCATCTTCAAGTTTAATGAAGCTGTATTTAAATGAAGTTTCATAATTAATTGGTTTTACTGTTATTTAGGAAAATTTATATTGGGAGCAAACGTTACAATAATAAGCTTATGTCGATATAGTTACCCATTGAATTGGAACTCTTTATTCACGTTTGCTATTATTTATTGAATGGTGGATAATTAGTTGGGTAACCCTTATAAAAATTCGTTTTCTGTCTAACGAAATAGGGTAACTTTGTAAATTCTATTAAAGCGTAATGAAAGAGGCGCTTGTGTTATTTTATACGGTTGAATCTTGTATAACCATATAAATATATATTGTGGTATTTTATATGATTCATTAGTTATTATATATACAAGTACATTTGGAATAACAGCCGTTATATATGTGTTACACGATTAATGGGACACATGGCGCTATCTGAAATTATGGATAACTATGTTATTTGTTTCGTTCATCTTCAAGTTTAATGAAGCTGTATTTAAATGAAGTTTCATAATTAATTGGTTTTACTGTTATTTAGGAAAATTTATATTGGGAGCAAACGTTACAATAATAAGCTTATGTCGATATAGTTACCCATTGAATTGGAACTCTTTATTCACGTTTGCTATTATTTATTGAATGGTGGATAATTAGTTGGGTAGCCCTTATAAAAATTCGTTTTCTGTCTAACGAAATAGGGTAACTTTGTAAATTCTATTAAAGCGTAATGAAAGAGGCGCTTGTGTTATTTTATACGGTTGAATCTTGTATAACCATATAAATATATATTGTGGTATTTTATATGATTCATTAGTTTATTATATATACAAGTACATTTGGAATAACAGCCGTTATATATGTGTTACACGATTAATGGGACACATGGCGCTATCTGGCAACTCAGCCAGAATAGAGGATTATAAAAGATCGCGAAGCTGGCGAAGAACCATTCCCCCCTCGGCTCCGGCCGAGTAAGGAGCTCTGCTCCTTCTATTTCAGGCCCTTTGGTAAACCCCATAGTGGCCTCTTAGGTTAGGGAAACGAAAATAAATTGGGGGAGAACTCCACTCTGTCCTTCAGTTGTCTCTCTCCCTCCTTCAGCTCTCTCTCCTGCATGTATCTTCCTCCTTCAGGCGTCTCTCTCTCTCTCCTGCATGTTTGCCTCCAGCATGTGTACTGCATGTGTACATCCAGCATGTGTACCTACTGCATGTGTGCGTGTACCTCCAGCATGTGTACTGCATGTGTACTCCTGCATGTATACGTATGTGTGTACCTACTGCATGTGTACCTACTGCATGTGTACCTCCAGCATGTGTACTCCTGCATGTGTACCTATCCTCTCTCCTTCAGGCGTCTCTCCCTCCTACAGGCGTCTCTCTTCTTCAGGCGTCTCTCCCTCCTACAGGCATCTCTCTCTCTCTCTCTCTCTCCTTCAG
Organism: Bathynomus jamesi; assembly: GCA_023014485.1. Taxonomy (NCBI): domain Eukaryota; kingdom Metazoa; phylum Arthropoda; class Malacostraca; order Isopoda; family Cirolanidae; genus Bathynomus; species Bathynomus jamesi. The sequence goes on from JAJOZX010004634.1 coordinate 176,376, forward strand.
GCGTCTCTCTCACCTTGGCTCAGCCAACTGGCTGATTCTGGCTGATTAGGAGCCTATAAAACAACGCCAGCCCGGCTGAAAGTCTTAATGTGCACTTGGCTCCTGCCAGGTGAACACCTCTCCTCCTTTCTCTCCTCCTCCTCCTTTCTCTTGGGGGATAACGCCGCCTCCAAGTTCCCCCCCACCCCCCTTTCCCCCACCCCCCTTTGCAACAACCCCCTTTGCAACACCCCATTCCCCCATTTGCAACAACCCCCTTTGCAACAACCCCCATCCCCTTTGCAACATTACATAATAACCTGCAACATTCCTGCACTCTCCCCTTTTGCGGCTATACTACTGAAAGAAACTCTAACTTTTGATTTTTAGTTTTCTTATTTTGGTGCTGAATGGAAAATATAATTTATTTTATTTTCGTCCGAACTGCGTTAAAATATGAATAACATTTAGAACAGAAGAAAAGAAGACCCGTTCTGAAAATATACAAAACGTACATAACTAATAACACTTACATACATAACCACCCAATATTTTATATATATATATAATATGGAAATGAACTCAGAATGGTCCCCTGAGGTGTTTTATGATACATACAGACCGTGCATGAAACAAGGAACTCTTCTGGTAAAATTAAATCCACTATAGTCCGAATAAGTAATGGTAAATGACAAACACTATATGGACATGTTATGTGCCTTGAAAAATGGACGCTCAGTTTGGCCAGTTGAGGTTTAAGTTTTGGTTTTTGGCTAAAAATACAATAGTTACCCCTTTTTTCTTTGATGTATTGAATCCGACGTGAATGCAACGAGTCTTTTGCTTATATTGAGGTTCTGAACATAGGTGTAGCTGTAACCGCTAGATCCTGTCCCACAGCTGGAACCTATCTGCTTTGCAGATAGCTGGTGAGGGAAGCTATATTTCTGGAGCCTCTTTGCGAGTGACCCGTTGCCCACGTCGGGCTAACATCATGAAAAATAAAAAACCATAGTGTTTGTCATTTACCATTACTTATTCGGACTACAGTGCATTTAATGTTTCCAGAAGAGTTCCTTATTCCATGCACGGTGTGTCTGTATCATGAAAAAACCTCAGGGGACCATTTTGAGTTCAATCTCGTATATATATATATATATATATATAATATATATATATATATATATATATAATATATATATATATATATATATATACAGGGTGGGCCGAACAAATGGTAAATACTTAAAATGCGTATCCGTGATACTGTACAGTGGTTCGTACTCCAGTATAAACAACAAATTATAACAAATGCTCAAATTGGCGGCCCCTGACATCGACACTCTTAGGGATGGAATTTATGATTTTTAATAATTCTTCGAATTGACGTTCTCGAGATGCGTTTTCATTTGATAATCTTCTTGTTGACTTTACTGGACTATTCGTTAAAGTTTCACATACCATTGCAGAGGTATTTTCATCAGTTGCAGTTTTGGACGACAGAACGCCGTCGATCATGTACACTTCCCGTTTCTTTGAAACGTTTAAACAACTTGCCAACAGTCGCGTGTGTTACTGGATGCTTATCAGGATGATTTCTATTGAATTCGGTAGCAACTTCTCTGTGTGTAGCGCCCTGTCTTGCGTACATGAGCACAAGTTCTACCCGGTCCTCTGTTGTTAGATTCGAAGCCATTTCTGGGCTGAAATAAAAAAAAGTATTTGAGTATTTATACTGGAGTACGAACTACTGTACAGTATCACGGATACGCATTTACGAGTTAAAGTTGATATTCATTTTAAGTATTTACCATTTGTCGTAATTTATGTATTAAAATAAATATTTTCCTATGGATCCAGACTTTCGGCCCACCCTGTATATATATATATATAGCGACATTACAAACATGAAACAGAATGAAACTAAATGACTAAAAGTATAAAACAAAAACTTCGATTCCACAAATAATAAAACAAAAACCCGAGATAATATCGGCTGGAAAATGAAATAAAGGGCCAGCATATGTCGACGAGAAGGGAAAACACACCACACACACACACACACAAAATTTATTTTTTCGCCTTGAGCCTTTCAACAGAGATGCAATTTGAGAGTGAAAGAGAAGTTTTAGAAGGGGGAAGTTTAGAGAATCCGGAATAAGACTCGAAAATGTAGTTAATGGGATTGTGGCTAAAAAGTTATCAAAAGCCTTCCGACTTATTACTTAGTTAGCTTCATTTCTTATTTCTTATATATATATATATATATATATATATATATATTATATATATATAACGTAAAGAACGACGCTTGTATAGGAGATATTCCGCGCAAGACGAGAGAGAGAGAACGAAACAAATGAAAAAATGAGGTAACCACCCGGGAAACGAACCCGGGATCTTCCGATTGCCGGTCAGATGCGATACCATTACACCATGGGCCTCACTCTTCCAAATGCCGTAATTCTTTACATACTCGCAGAAAACCAATGCCCCAAGGGGGCACCTCCCGCATGCCGTAACATTATATACATTCAACTGCAAAGAACACGCAGTATAAATAACGTAAAGAACGACGCTTGTATAGGAGATATTCCGCGCAAGGCAAGAGAGAGAGAACGAAACAAATGAAAAAATGAGGTAACCACCCGGGTTACCTCATTTTTTCATTTTTATCATCATTTTTTCATTTGTTCGTTCTCTCTCTCTCGTCTTGCGCGGAATATCTCCTATACAAGCGTCGTTCTTTACGTTATTTATACTGCGTGTTCTTTGCAGTTGAATGTGGTGTGGTGTGTGTGTATATATATATATATATATATATATATATATATATATATATATATATATATATATATATATATATAATGCGCATTTCAACCCGTATGAGTCAATGGCCAGACGGTATTATTGTTAAGAAGTTTATTCACTTTTCCAGGAGATTTGATAGCAGGCAAAAATAATAATAATACTAATAATAATAATAATAATAATAATAGGCGCCCTAACGGTAATGCCTGAAAGTTGTACTGTGTATAATAATAATAATCTTACTAATAATAAATTTTCTATCAGTCATGGCTGATAACTTGTTGAAAATAGTCTCATATAATGTAAGGTCAGTGAGGAATTCAACTGTAGATGTTCATAAAATCTGCGACAGTGCAGATTTGATACTCCTGCAGGAGCACTGGCTACCTAAGCAAGAGCTAAAATTCCTCTCTACCATCCATGATGACTTTATGTACCATGCGTCATCAGCAGTAGACTTGTCAGATGAATTAATGTACGGTAGGCCTTTTGGTGGTGGTGCTTTCTTAATAAGGAAAAATTTGTCAAAACATATAAAATTTTTAACAAGCAATAATGTACGGTTGTTAGGCATTGAATTACGAGTGAACAATGATTGCATATTAATTGTAAACTGCTATTTACCATATAACAACGGCAGTAATCTAGATGAATACATTGATTTGCTGTACAAAATTAAGTCATTATCAGATAACCCCAAATATTCTCACTGTATAATAATGGGGGACTTTAACGCACATGTGAACTCGGAATTCTTTGGAGAATTGGGTAACATGTGCGAGTCGGCCAATTTAAGTATAAGTGATGTAGCTGTATTAGGGGTAGCCAGTGGTAATGGTAATTTACATACGTTAGTGATATGAGTGGTACCACCAGGTGGATTGATCATTGTCTCGCTAGTAATAATCTAAAGGATCGAATTGTTAGAGTTCATATCTGCATGATTTCCTTCTTTCTGATCATAGACCATTAGAAATATTAATTAACGTTACCAATTTATGCGCAACACGACTTAACAAGAACTCAATAGGTAGAATAATCGCGTCGATTGGTCCAATGTTAATATGCAGCAGAAAAATAGAATACAAAGACAGAACAAGTCACCTCTTTAATAATTTAGAAATTTTGCACCTTGCCTGTAATAATCCTTGCTCAAATGATTCTCACTGTAAACTCATAGATAGGTATTATAGTAAGATAATATCCCTGTTAAGAGAAGCAGGAAGCCCCTGATTAAATCTTACAACTATCATACTAAGATTATTCCTGGATGGAATGATTTTATTGCCCCCCTGAAGAGGGAATCGAAAGACGCCTATGATTTGTGGTGCTTTCATGGTAGACCCAGATTAGGACCAGCATACATGAATATGTGTAGAAGTCGGGGTCAGTATAAGGCGGCCATAAGGCGATGTAAACAGGAAGAAGAGTCTATTAGAGCATCAAAAGCCTGTGAAGCTCGCATAAATAACGATAACAACATATTTTGGAAATTTGTTAAGAATCAAACGGGTGTCAAAAATGTCCTCCCTCTGACAATCGATGGGGTGTCGGGGGAGGATGAGATTGCAAAGCTGTGGAAAAACCACTACTCTAACATTCTTAACAGTGTGAGTAGGGATAATCTTAAGATAGATTGCAGCGAAACGATTGTGGGAGGGACAAGGGAAAATACTTTGATATCATTTTCTGAAGTAAAGAGGTTAATTAAAGAGTTAAAGACTGGTTCTGCGTCAGGGGTAGATGGCTTATCGAATGAGCACTTAAAATATGCAAATGATGTAGTATGTCTGCATATATCATTGCTCCTATCAGCCATGCTTGCTCATAGCTATATCCCTGCAGAGTTCATGAGGGTATATATCTTGCCCCTGGTCAAAAATAAGTATGGAGACATTCTGTCCAGCAATAATTACAGGCCTATTGCTGTCACTTCCTGCTTCTCGAAACTACTAGAAAAACTCTTGTTACGCCGATTAAATGATTTCCTATAGACATCTAATCAGTTTGGCTTTAAAAGGTCCCACTCAACTGACCTGTGTATCTATGTACTTAAAGAAACAATATATAAATACACTGACTGTAATTCAACTATTTATAGTTGTTTCCTTAATATAAGTAAGGCATATGATAGGGTGAACCACAATATTTTATTTGCAAAACTAGAAGACAGGAAGGTTCCCATGTACATATTAAATTTATTGAAATTTTGGTATTCCCACCAATCTTTCACTGTTAGGTGGAGCAATGTACTATCCGAGTGTTTTGGCTCCTCTTGCGGGGTGAGACAAAGCTCCTTGCTCTCCCCAATGCTGTTTAATGTGTATATTGACGGATTAATTGCTTCACTTAATGAGGTAACAGTGGGATGTTGTATAGATAACACAAGGATAAATAACTTAGTTTATGCCGATGATATGGTGTTAATAAGTCCCTCTGTTAAAGGTCTGGATCGGCTACTAAACGTCTGCGAAGTGTATTCGCAGAAACATGATATTCGTTTTAATGTTACAAAAACTAAGGTTATGCAATTTCATCTTAGAAGCTGTAATCAGCCAGCTGATATAAGGTTTAAAATGAATGGTGAAGTAATTGAGGAAGTACAAGAGTTTAAGTATTTGGGTCAAACTATTACCAGCTCCTTAAGTGATGACTCGGATATAAGAAAACAATCTCGAAGCCTGTGTGCTAGAGCGAATATGACCAAGAGGAACTTTCGATTCTGTACAAGTGAAGTTAAAGACACTTTCATACTGCAGTAATATATACGGACAGCAACTCTGGGTGAATTATAAAAAAGGTTCTGGTAGAACCCTAAATTTGCTGAACAACAGGTCTTTTAGACTCTTACATAAATTACCCCCGAGATGCTCAGCTTCTCAAATGTTTGCTGACCGCAATGTCCCGAGCTTCCCAGAGGTAACAAGACGTGCTCAACACAGTCTAATGCAAAGAATTAAAAAAATCAACCAACCCGATCATCCAAGCTATCCATGATTCCTGCCATTTTTCCTCTAAGCTATGGACTTCTTGGTACGAAAACGTCTGTCTGCAGTTCCACTTAACTTCGACAGTGCAGTATTATTTCTAATCAATTGTATATATTTCTATCCTTAGTATATGAACTGTCATTGTATTAATAACATTTGTCATATGGACTATACTCTGCCAATAAACCTTTTCATTTTCATTTCATTTTCATATATATATACTATATATATATATATATATGGGATGAATTTCACAATTAAACACGTGAAATGAATGAATGATGTTAAACCACAAGGAAAAAGAAAAATAACTCCAAGGGCTTTCGTGTATTCAGAAGTACACCTCGTCAGGGATTCCCTGTTGAGATGTACTTCGTCATATAATACTGTATATATATATTAATATATACAGTATATAATACGTATATATAATATATACAGTATATAATACTGTGTGTATATATATATATATATATATATATATATTATATTATATATATATATATATATAAGATTTTAATTTCGGAGAATATCTATAGTAATTAATTTTCGTTATTTTCGATACAAAATATTGATTAGCCTAATTTATTTTACTTAAACCCAAAAAGTCAAAAAAATTTTGAAGTGACATTTCAACAAGTGATAAAAACCACAAAAAAAAGGCTTTTTAAAGTTCTAATTACAAAATCGCATTTATTATATAAAATTAAATATATTCTAATGTTATTATATATATATATATATACAGTATATAAATAAGAGAGAGAGAGAGAGTCGGGGCCACCAGCTTGACCTCCGTGTGAAGAGAGACCAACGCACGAAACAACATAAGGTTCATAAGGTAAGGTATATATGGGATTGAACTCAGAATGGTCCATTGAGGTTTTTTCATGATACCCACACACACCGTGCATGGAACAAGGACTCTTCTGGGAAAAGTAATCCACTATAGTCCGAATAAGTAATGGTAAATGACATACACTATAGTTTTTTTATTTTTCATGATGTTAGCCCGACGTGGGCAACAGGTCACTCGCAAAGAGGTCCCAAAAATATAGCTTCCCTCACCAGCTATCTGCAAAGCAGAGAGGATCCAGCGGTTACAGCTACACCTATGTTCAGAACCTCAATATAAGCAAAAGACTCGTTGCATTCACGTCGGATTCAATACATCAAAGAAAAAAGGGGTAACTATTGTATTTTTAGCCAAAAACCAAAACTTAAACCTCAACTGGCCAAACTGAGCGTCCATTTTTCAAGGCACATAACATGTCCATATAGTGTTTGTCATTTACCATTACTTATTCGGACTATAGTGGATTTAATTTTACCAGAAGAGTTCCTTGTTTCATGCACGGTCTGTATGTATCATAAAACACCTCAGGGGACCATTCTGAGTTCATTTCCATATTATATATATATATATAAAATATTGGGTGGTTATGTATGTAAGTGTTATTAGTTATGTACGTTTTGTATATTTTCAGAACGGGTCTTCTTTTCTTCTGTTCTAAATGTTATTCATATTTTAACGCAGTTCGGACGAAAATAAAATAAATTATATTTTCCATTCGGCACCAAAATAAGAAAACTAAAAATCAAAAGTTAGAGTTTCTTTCTCTCTGCAAAAAACTGTTTCTAAAAATTGCAACCTTCAAAACCCACTTTAAAAATAAGAACTCCACTTAAAAAAATCTTCCTTTACTTTCATTCAGACATTCCTCCCTCCTATACCCCTCCATGAGTCCCCAAAATAATAATAATAATAATAATAATAATAATCATCCAAATACCAATAATTGATCGGGTGTGTGCCGCCCAGTGTTGGGCACTAAAGCGTTAATCCGATAACAGTTAATTAACGAAGTTAACTTTTTTTAACGGACTATTAACGGAAGTTAATTTCCATTTATCGTTATCGGACCAGTTAACTTCCGATAACTCGATATTTATTCTGTTAAAGTCCGTTAACACGTTAACTGCGAGGAGTCATTCACGGAAGATTACCGCTCCGCGAATGAATTCAAACCGCCATAACTTCAGTCTGCTTCCAGATCTCGCAAGGGGAGGTTGGGGAGGCCCAAGAGGTCAAGACTGGCAGTTGGGCCTGGGCCTAACTTTGAGAAGTTGGTCTTTCTGAAGGGCAACCAGCACATTGTGTCATAGTCTTTAATAAATGTGCCTAAAATTTAATTTTACCTTTCAGTTCCCGCCATAATAATTCTCTGGTAAATTAAAATTTAGTTAATGGTTAGTGGTTACAAGGGTTTCAAAACATGTAATCAGTACATTTTTTATTAAAAAAAAAAAAAAAAAGTTAAGAAAAAAGTTGCAAAACTTGATAAAAATACAGTAAATACCTATTTATTGTTGGATTTTGCATAAATAAACATTTCTATGGGTTTTTAAAGCTTTTTTTCCTTGGTTTTTTTAATGTTAGTAAAGAAATAGTTATCGTTAACGGATTATCGTTAACTTCCGTTAACTTTGTAGTAAAATTATCGGATTATCGTTATCGGAGTTAAAAATTGGGATTAACGGATTATCGTTATCGAAGTTAACTTTTTGGTTAACGGTGCCCACCACTGGTGCCGCCATACTGAAATTGGAAAGTCGGGGAAAGAAAAATTTCCATATTTCGTGACATTTTGAAGGGGTTTTTACTCTCTATTATGTGAACTTAATTTTTATTTTTTGATGTATTTTTTTGATTTAGTCACAAATGTAAACAAAAAGGATTTTATTGTCTTCAATACAGGTTTTATTTATTTATTTTTGTTTTTAAATATAACTCGCAACGGGGACAATGGTAATATTTTTTTCACCAACTCTATTTTCATGTTTAGTTCTTCAAATACGGAAGGTATCCTATTACATGCAAATTTTCTGTCGGTTTTTAAATGCTTTATCACGAATTATATTAATATTTACAAGCGAGGAAAGCGCACGAAATATAGAAATATCAGCGAATACCATAAACACATCAACTTACCAAACCTAAAAAGGATTGTTCGAAATGCAAAACATTGGAACGAAACGTGTTTCTGCGTGTCGTTGTCTTGTTTATTTCAAACTGTTTAAATATAAAAACAGACAAACCTCAACTTTACAAAAAGCGTTTTTAAACTTTTTTTTTACATATTTTCAAAACTTTTAGTAATTTTGTTCATAAACTTTGTTCTTACGCAGGATTCAGGTCCACTGTTGTGTTTTGTTGTTGTTCAACCTCACTTTCTTAACGACAAAGGTCACGTGACGGAAGGGACCTACATCTTTCCGTGGGACCCGAACCACGGTTTGTTACATCGCCTGGATGGGGAGGAGTCTTCCATCCAACTATAATCTAGACCCAGTGTCGCTTAACCTCGCTCATTTATAAGGAAGCGGTATTGCGATATTGCCACGCAAGTTCACCGCGTATTCGTTTCATAGAAAGTGCGAATGCACATTTTGCTGTTGTCTTATTTACAGTACGAATTTTGTGCCATTTGTCGAAGTAAATAATAAACAGATTTTGTTGTTGTAGTGTGAGAAAAACTCGTCCATTCATTCTATAGACTTTGTTCCTGACCCAAAATAAGAGAATATCATAGATACTTGAATGCGAACGGTCAGTAAAAAATTCAGAAAGATTTGCAGCTTGTCGTCTTATTTCCGAGCTACATCGAGGTCAAAGATTATCACATTTATTTGGTGACCTCGTCGTAAATAATTATCATCTCAATCTCTCGCTTGTTATTCTTACATTATATATATATATATATATATATATATATATATATATATATATATATATATATATATCAAAATGAAAAGGTTTATTGGCAGACTATAGTCCAGATGACAAATATTAATAATACAATGACAGTATATTATATATATATATATATATATATATATATATATATATATATACATACATACACACACGTGTGTGATGTGTATGTACGTGTATACTGTATATGTATGTATAATAAGTTATCACTATAGGTATCGTATTTCTTTTGTTACGGATTGGTAGGGAGAGAGGGGCGTGATATTGAAAATGCATCCCAGCAATAAATTTAGAATTAGCAGATACCCAAGTCGGGCATAGTCATTCGTAGTCGATGCATTCTGATACCTTATCTCGCGATAGTTGCGCGTCTCATAAACTTTGAAGTAAAGTAAGGTGGAGTGAATTTAGTAGAGGATAAAGCTTGATTTATTCGCCTCGTTTGAGGAGGTTAATTTCCATTAAGAAGAGAATAAAAGCTAAATCTTTCCTTACTTGATGCCACGCACTTATAATCTAAAAGGTTGGAAGGCAACCATTTCGACAGTGAATAGTAGTTTATATATATATATGCGTGTGTGGAATATCATGCATGGATCCGCACGATTTTTTGAATGGCTAGCGCCCTCGCCTTCTATTGAAGGGGTTGTGGGTTCGAACCTTTGTGAGGATAAATTTTTCACACACACACACACACACACACACACACACACACACATATATATATATACAGGTGCTTCAGGTCGACCCTAGAAATATGGAAATTGTGGTATTGGTATTTGGAAATAAATTTGCATTTGGTATTTGAAATTTGTCATAGTAATTCCGCCAATTTCCATATTTCTAGGGTCGACCTGAAACACCCTGTGGGCCTATATATTATATATATTATATATATATATATATATGCGCCTCAGTGGTGTAGTGGTTACCGTCGCTGACTGCGAATCCATCGGTCCCTGGATTGAGACCCGGTGATGGCAGCCGGCGCGCAGCAAAACCCAGCTGTTCATCCTTCCACACAATAAAGAAAGTGGTTGGTAGATAAATGGGTACCCTGGATGGCCTACTGGTTAAGACGCTGGGCTGCTGGTGGGGCGTGGTTCGGATTCCACGTTAAACTGTAGGTCTAAGGTGGAGTGACAAGCTTGAGCTTCGTCAGAATGAACAATTCGGGCGGAAGCTAACCAAAGGTGTATATATATATATATATATATATATATATCTTACGATGATTTCGAACGACGGTTCAAGATCGGCCTGCGGTCGACCACTCTGCAGCATCCCACGTCATTTGCGGGATTTGGTGGAGGAGGGAATTGGTTTTCGATCTCCTGCCCTCGTAGCCAGCTACGCATGGCTCGTCAGGGACTTTTCACAAGAACGTGTCCAACTAGTTCTCCACATTATACATACATACATACATACATACATTGAAAAACAATTAAAAATTCGTTCCGACAAACACTTAAAATCTGCATTTTTCTTTTATAAACAAAAAGTTTAAGAAAAAGTGGAACAGGATTTAATTTAACTTTATTTTGCAAGTTTTCAGCTTTTTTTGTTTAAACAAATATTTTTTTACTGATTCCTAATTCATGTGATTATTTTTTTTCTTTCCACACAACTTTTCGATGAGAAAAAAAAATTCACTTTTGTAATAAACTTTAATGTCATAAAGAATATAATAGGCCAATTTCAACTACTTACACAGAAACAGTTTTAACACACACACACACACACATCTCGCTGGTGTAATGATTAGCATCGCTGACTACGAATCCGCTGATTCCGGTTCAATTTCTGGCGATGGTAGGCGTCGCTCAGCTCACCCAGCTGTTCATCCTTCCATACAAAAAAAAATTGGTTGGTGCTCCTCGGTGGTGTAGTGGTTAGCGTCGCTGACTACGAATCTGTCGGCCCCGTGATCGAGACCCGGTGACGGCAGGTGCTGCGCAGCAAAAGCCAGCTGTTCATCCTTCCACACAATAAAAAAAATTGGTTGGTAGATAAATGAGTACCCTGGGTAGCCTAGTGGTTAAGACGCTGGGCTGCTGCTGGCGGGGCGTGGTTCGGATTCCACGTTAAACTGTAGGTCTAAGGTGAAGTGACAAGCTTGACCTTCGTCAGAATGAACAATTCGGGCGGAAGCAAACCCAAGATAAATGGGTACCCTGGGTAGCCTAGTGGTTAGGACGCTGGGCTGCTGATTGGGAGGTCGTGAAATCGAACCGTGGTGGGTTGTGGTTCGTATTCCATGTTAAACTGTTGATCTAAAGTGGGATAACAAGTTTGACCTTCGTCAGAATGAATAATTCGGGCAAAAATAAAACCAAGGTGTGTGTGTGTGTGTGTGCATATATATATATATATATATATATTATATATATATATATATATATATATATATATATATATATAATTACCAAATTTACCTGTTAAAACGTACCCCTAAAAGCAAAGTAAAAATTAGTAGGAAAATTTGAATCACCCTGTATATTGATTATATGCTTTCATGTATCAGCATTTATATTACACTTTATGCGATCTAAAAGTGGAATACATTTGAAGTTGAAATCTTTCCCCACATGAATTGTTGAACAAGTGTTGAGTTGAATCAGGTGCCTCTGAAACACCTGTTTCCAAGGATTACCTTTGTACCTGAATTTATGTTAATTGCCTCCAGGAAGATTTACCTGTGCCGGCCAGGTAAAAAAAGGGCCGCACTGTGTCCTGCCATTTATGATATTTTTTTTTTTTTTTTTTTTTTTTTTTTTTTTTTTTTCTTAAGATGTGATAAAAATTAACAATTGAAAGAATTGAACAAGTTTATTTTTTTGGTAATTTCTTATTATAGAGCACCATTTCCGTTAATAAACTGTTTGTCAAAACATTTGATAAGAGCATGTCATTATTATGATATACTCTATATGTTTAGTTGAAGAGAGAGATTTATTAACATTTTTTTAAAGAAATTCCTCCAAATTACTAATAATTTTTTGGAAGCTTATAAACTAAAATTTGTCGACGAATTTCTTTCCCCAACTGTGTGTATATATATATATATATATATATCTATATATATACACACACACACACACACACACACACACACACACACACAGTTGGGGAAAGAAATTCGTCGACAAATTTTAGTTTATAAGCTTCCAAAAATTATTAGTAATTTTGGAGGAATTTTCTTTAAAAAAATGTTAATAAATCTCTCTCTTCAACTAATACATATAGAGTATATATATATATTATATATATATATATATATATATATATATATATATATATATATATATATATATATATATATAGTTGCTTAACCGCCGAGTCGTACCTAGAGTGGTACATATCTCGGCTTATATATATATATATATATATATATATATATATAATGTCTAAAATATCTCTATAGAAGATATATAGAAGATAAAGGTATATAATATACCATGTATAATAATATATCAGAGCTAAAAGACAGTAGAGAATGTTATGTTCAAACAGAAATTGAAATATTTGTACATATAAAGAATGACCTCCTTTTTATTTCTTTCGTTTCTCAGCAATGAATGAGAGAGACTTCCTCAATGACTTTCATTTTACCCATTAAATTGGTCGAACATCTTTTCCCAAAGTGTGTGAAATTCATCGAATTTTTCTTCCTTATAATCTTCCCCTGTTGATTTAAGATGTTTCAAGCCACGCCCCAGCTCCATCCATCATTTATAACACTATATATATATATATATATATATATATATATATATATATATATATATATATATATATATATACACAGTACATAGTATACAGTATAGTGTTGGTATATACGAGTAGTTAGTTGTGTGTGACCTTTAAAAGAGAAAGGATGAACCATACGTTTTATCGTTCATCATCACTAGAATAATACTATCTTTGGTTTCTAGGTATTATATTTCACATTTCGTAATATTATATATATATATATATATATATATATATATATTATATATATATATATATATAATTCTTGGAATATTTAACATGTTAAAATTCTTTCTTGTAAAATGGCAAAAAGTTTTGATTTTTTTTTCTGGAATAAGGAATGAAGGCTCCATATGACAGTCGACAGAGGGGACAAAGGACGTTAAAGGACATTATTGTCCTGTTCAGCAATAAGCCTACGGGAAGCTTCGAACGCCTATTTTGTCCTCGAAAATTGAACCCTGCTGAGATAGATTTGGCGATGGGTTATGCGGCCCCCCCACGTGGTTTATATATATATATATATATATATATATATATATATATATATATATATAAACCCGCAGGAAGTGGAAAACCTACTCCGAGTACTTTCGAATTTATTTCAACTCTTCAGGGAAACTGAAGAGGAGTTGAAATAAACTCTAAAGTGCTCGGAGTGGATTTTTCAAAGTTTTGTTCGGATTATTTCAAAATAAAGAAGTTCTCGCGTTTAATGTGAATATATATATATATATATATATATATATATATATATATATATATATATATACATATACATATACATACATACAGGGTGGCCCAAATGACAGTACATCGGAGAAAATGACTTATATTAATACTGTTTATTTTCTTTGGGAAATTAACGAAAGCTGAGGGAGTAAATTTGGTCTTCGTGCACGTAAGGGAAGGAAGTACGTACCGTAAGTGTCGCAGACGAATTTCATTAGCAAAGCGAAGGGAAATAAAACCCATTGGTTTCTCGACTACCTTCTTCGCTTGCTTACATGAAGATCATTTTTACTCGCTCATCTTTCGTTACTTTCCCATACTTGTCTCACCTCGAACAGAGAAAACAGTACTAAAGTAAATCAGTTTCCCCTGTGTGTCCTGACATTTGGGCCATCCTATATCTATATAAATAATTAAATATATATATATATATATATATACACATTCAACTGCAAAGAACACGCAGTATAAATAACGTAAAGAACGACGCTTGTATAGGAGATATTCCGCGCAAGACGAGAGAGAGAGAACGGAACAAATGAAAAAATGAGGTAACCACCTGGGAATCGAACCCGGGATCTTCCGATTGCCGGTCAGACGCGATACCATTACACCATGGACCTCACTCTTCCAAATGCCGTAATTCTTCTACATACTCGCAGAAACCAATGCCCCAAGGGGGCACCTCCCGCATGCCGTAACATTATATACATTCAAGCGTCGTTCTTTACGTTATTTATACTGCGTGTTCTTTGCAGTTGAATGTATATAATGTTACGGCATGCGGGAGGTGCCCCCTTGGGGCATTGGTTTCTGCGAGTATGTAGAAGAATTACGGCATTTGGAAGAGTGAGGTCCATGGTGTAATGGTATCGCGTCTGACCGGCAATCGGAAGATCCCGGTTCGATTCCCAGGTGGTTACCTCATTTTTTCATTTGTTCCGTTCTCTCTCTCTCGTCTTGCGCGGAATATCTCCTATACAAGCGTCGTTCTTTACGATATATATATATATATACACCGCCGAGATATGTACCACTTTCCCAAAGTACGAATGGGCGGTAAAAATAGAGGAATATATATATATATATATATTGTGACCTTTCTTACATTTGTACTACATACGGTTTTATATCAGTAATTTAAAATTTTAATCTTGAAGTTAATGAGTTTAAGATATTTTAACTTTTTCTATCTGCGTATTACCCGTTATTTATGTGGGGTGAAATTAAAAGTAATTTGTCTTGCTCGCATAAAACACCTTCTTTACACCTATTTATTTATAAGTGCCTTAAATTAATTTTTATCTCTTAACGATGATACATTAAAAAAATCCAATTCTCTCTCCTCCTCTCTCTCTCTCTCTCTCTCTCTCTCTCTCTCTCTCTCTCTCTCTCTCTCTCTCGTTAAAATTAAAACCGATGAAAATTAATGGCATTCTACCCTGTGACTCCTGAAAACTTTATGAATGGGTGAACCATATTTAAATTAGCAAAACTCTCTGTGTGTGTGTGTGTGTGTGTGTGTTTTACGCGTTTATGGCCTATTTATAAATCTCTATATAAAGTCATATGGTAATGTACATAGTTGGATGCCCATACGCTCCTGGTCATTTTTTATCTTCGCGTTTATTACGATGCGATGGAAAGTAATTGTGCGAATATGGGCTAAAATGATAAAGAAAAGATCTTGATAACGATTATGCATTTTAGTTCATTAACGAATAATTTAATAAGACCCATTGTGATCGCCCATAATTAAAAGGGTTCTATAATAATTTATGTCCACAAAAATACATTTACAAAGTCTTTTCTCGTGTGTGTGTCTCGCTCAAAATTTAGGTCGTTAAAATGATACGATAATTAAGGCTATATCTAAGCCACAAATGTTTTAGGCGGCATCCCTTTGAATTATTTGTGTGTGTGTGTGTGTGTAAGGGAGAAGCATGTAAATATTCATTTATAGTTCATATTTTTTTACATTTTGTTTCGAGAAACAGACATTAATTTTAAAATGTGAGGGGAAACGTTATAAAACAGCGAATGAAAACTTTTTTTTTATCTTAAGCAATTGCAAATGTTGAAAATTGACAACGAAACCGAGAGAATACAAAGAGATCTTTCTTAAATTGAAATTAGAACACCGTTCATACGATCCTTTTTCATATATTTTTATTAATTTTCTGTAATTTTAACCCCAAACTAATTTATTTTTACCCTCACCAGTTTCATCATTTTAATGAAAGATGATTAAAATTCTCCGGCTTTTAATTAAGGATGTAATTCTTATCTTAATTTCAAAGTCAGATTCAAACCATTTGCAATTTAAAGTCAGGTTTTTATAATTGGTGATTAAAATTATTTGGTTTTAGAATTTTCTCTTAGTTTAGATTTATGGGTTTTAAGGTGAATTTCTATGATTTATTCTCTCTCTCTCTCTCTCTCTCTCTCTCTCTCTTCTCTCTCTCTCTCTCTCTCTCTCTCTCTCTCTCTCTCTGTGTATAATAACTTCTGGTCTCTTATCGACAAGACAAGTATATTATGGGTTAAATTAAGTTAGGTTAGGTTACGCTAGATTAAGTTAAGTTAGTTTGTACCTAGATCCATTTCATCGACAAGACCAAACAATCGACACTCTAAAACCCTAACTTAACCTATCTTAACCTAACCAAACCTAACTTAATCTAATCCACAATAGACTTCTCGATAGAATGTCTAGTCGATCAGATGTCGTAAGGGGTAAGGCCGGTTAGTTTTTTAGTGTCGATTGTTTGGTCTTGTCGACGAAATGGGTACCAGTTCGATGGGACCTACGTATACCCATTCCGTCGACAACCAAAAACATCGATATTCTAAAAACTTAACTTAACCCTTTCGCTGCGAAATTCGCATATATCCGAACAAAACCGTTCGGAAATATCTGAATTATGCGGCGAAACATAATTCAGCGTAACCTAACCTAACTTAACCTAACGTAATCTAACCTAATAATAACAACTTGTCAATAGAATGTGAAGTCGATCAGATGTCGTAAGTCCGGATGGATCGTTGCGCTTTTAATCAATTATATTGAAAGAGAAATATTTGTCTCATTCAAAGTTCTTCATAAGGTATTCATCGTTCTCAGGTCTTGGTGTCTGTTCAATATGATAACAAACACCTCGAGGGGAAGTTGTGCTGGAACACCGAAACGCTTTTTGAGGTGTCTTTAGGCCTAATAACCTTTCATCTCCTCCAAATTATCTGATTTCCCAACGTGCTTTTCTCTAATATGAAAACTGACTCGAAATTCTCATTTATTTTTGGGTCACAGATAATGGCTTCCGTATACACACACACACACACACACACACACACACACACACGAGTCCCCAAAAAAGCGGCCACCTTTTTCACTGGGCTAACAAAAACACAATTCCAAGGATAACGAAATGACACAAATTATATTGCAGCCTTTATATTTCGTTAAAATGAGAGGCAGTTCATTTAAAATGAATGAGTTGTCTTTTTACAAATTCAACTTGAACAATATTTGTTAATGAATAAAGTTGACAATACGAAAGTAGAAAAAGTACTCAATTCGTGTCAATGAATAGTCAAATCGTAATTTTACCGGTCAACTTTGGGGTCACTCATCGATTCAGGGTAGGCCTATGTTATGCTATTTACTGCATATGGGCTGTGAAGGGCTAGGCTAGGCAGGCTAATAAGTGAACTACGCCTAGGCCTAGACGGTATTGTCTTCATGGCAATCGGTTTTGATTTGGCACCGAGCGAAGGAAGTTTGTTAGTCTGTTATTTTATGCGAGTTGTTACGGCACGTTTAACTGAGGAAGACAAAATTGCTATCAAACTACTTCACGAAGAAAAAGGTTTCGATGCTGAAAGAATAGTAAAACAGTATCCTGATTAACATTGGTCTTATACGTAGTGTGTCACGTTTGTTGGAAAAAAATCGCAAAGCGGGAACTCTCGCACCAAAGCCGAGAAGTGGACGACCGAGTACAGCGAGGACCCCGGCAAACGTTGAATATTTAAGTGAATTTATTTGTAGCCAAGAAGACAGTTCCAGTTCAATTTTGAATGTACGGAGAACTGCTAATCTCAGTGTATCGAATTGCAAAGCAAGACCTTGGTCTAAACACAATGAAGCGCTTCCGAGTGTTTTGCATATCTGAATAGTCCAAAGTAAAACGTGTACAATGTTGCCGTCGATTGCCTCGCCGTTTTAGATCAAATAACGATGTGTCTGTTACTTGGCTTACGAATGAAAAGATTTTCACTATTGAATGGCCTCGAAATACGCTAAACAATAGTGTACGATAACGAAAAAAAAAAAAAAAAAAATTCCAAACAGCAGGTTCCTTCCAGAGAGACATCATCACTTTAGTTATTTTGTGATGGTTTCTCTTGGTTTCTTATTTAAGAAAACCATCCATTGTTTTCGTCCATTAAAGTGTGAAAATTGATTCAGAACATTATTATGATGATATCTTGAGTAAAATTCACCTGATATCGAAAGTTTACGATGAGAATTATGTTTTTCAGTAGGACGGCGTTCTATCTCATCGGTCCCGGCACGCCATTGCGTACTTACAAGAACAATGTTCCGATTTCATCGCGCCAGGAGACTGATCACCAAATAGTCTAGATTTAAACCCGATTGACTATTTCGTATGGAAATGTTTAGTTCATAACGTTTATGGACAAAATATTCAAGATGTCTATCAACTTGAGAGAGCATTTTAACAGCATGGAATGAGCTCGAACAAGACACTATTTCTTCAGCAGTTCGCCAGTGGCGCGCAAGGCTATAAATTATTGTTCATTAATAATAATGGATGCCGACACACTGACCACTTGCAGCGTTAATTTTTTATTCAACTTGTTTTCGCTCATTGTAAACTACTATAACTCTCATCAGGAACGGTGGGGTCCATTTGACCTTAGTGTTTTTTAAATATGATAGTTGCTGCTACTTGACCAGGCAGTGTGGCGACCTCCACTTCCGTGTAATCCTACACGACTCTCTCTTTCTCTGATATATCAAAATTTCAGTGATTTTACTGTATATTCTTTCAGGAGAGATGTCATTTTATCCATTTGGGGTCAAATTGACCTCATGGTTCCTCTCTTGTCATTTGATGTATATTTCATTTTTTATGTAATTATTTTCATGAATTTTACTTTATTTCAGAGATTTACTTCATACACACCCACCATTTTCATAGATTAATTTCATAAATCTTGATAAAAATGTAAAGACTTAATGATGATAAAATTATGAAAATGCTAGAATCGGTACCACTACAAAAATCACTACCATTAAACATCGAACGAGATATTATTCATTAAAAGTTGTTAAATATCAAATAAACGTTTCATTCATGACATTGTTTCATGACAGACTTTTTATAGCACCATTTGGTAAAATTTTAGGCCTGGGGTCATATAGATCCTGTGTGGTTCCAATAAGGAAATTAAAGGTTTCTGACCAGGGTTAATGACCAGCTAAGTTTCTAAGTACCCTCCTTGTCAACTTCATTTCTAGCACAACTATCGTTCAAGTTCAATTTATAAAGAGACTACTCATCTGATTTAAATGAACTACCTTTCATTTTAAGGATAATGTAAAGGGTTTAATAGGGTTTCTATTTCATTTAGTTATCCTTGCAATTGGGGTTTTGTTGGCCTCGTGTAAAAAGTGGCCACATTTTGGATGGCACTATATATATATATATACAGTAAATATATATATATATTTTTTTTTTTTTTTTTTACCATTCTGAGTTCATTCCCATATATATTTGACCATTCTGAGTTCATTCCCATATATATATATATATATATATATATATATATATATATATAATATATATATATATATATATAACAGGGCGTCCCAAAAAAATGTATACACACTTTAAATAATTATAAAGGCAGTGTTTATTAAAATACATTTCATTTTCAAAATGTAATAGAATCTACAGACATTATTTAATTGTTTTGTCAACGCCTGTTTTCAAACTGACGTCCGTTTTGGTCCAGGCACTGCTGATAACGCGAAGCAATGGAATCGCAAACATCACGAAACATTTCGTTTGGTATTTGTGTGCATTCTCGTTCAATGGCTGCTCTCAATTCAGCAACTGTTGCAGGTTTTATAGCGTAGACTTTGTCTTTTAAGTATCCCCATAAAAAAAAGTCTAGTGGTGTGAGGTCTGGTGAACGCGGAGGGTATTCTACGAAACCCCTTCGTCCAATCCACATCCACATCGTGCCAAGTACCACTCGCAATACTCCACTCTTCGGTCCGGATCATCTTCATTAATAGCATGGACTAATCTTGGAATGTAACTTTTCCATTGACAGCGCTTCAAAATGCGTTGGACAGACGATTCTGAAATTCCTACCTCACGACTCGCTTGCCGCACAGATTTTCTTGGACTTTGGTGATACGTTTCCAGTACTCTTTCTTGCTTTGTGGGGCTTGTCGATGTCCGTGGTCTTCCGGAACGCTTCTTGTGGACATTATGAACAGTTCCATCGGCTTCAAACTTATCTCTAATTCGAGTGATGGTAAGTCGCGTTGGTGGATCTGTTTGAAACTCCCTCCTAAACTGTCTTTGCACTTCAACTGCGTTTTCACACTTCCAGTAGCATTTTAGAATGAATTTCCTTTGTTCAAAGCTTAGTCTGACTGCCATTATTAATTCTAATGGGTTTAACTTGGAAAGAAAGAAACAACAATTGAGCTATCAGCTGTTAAAGTGTGTATACATTTTTTTGGGACGCCCTGTATATATATATATATATATATATATATACATACACACACACACGCACAGGGTGTTTCATAACATGTGGGACGCACTTTCAGGATGGGATTCAGGACCTGAAAACAATGAAAAAAGTTTATATAAACATATGCCCGAAATCGCTTTGTTTCCGAGTTACAGCCCGTTTTGTGTTCCAGCAATTCTTCCGCAAACTGTTTACAAACACTGCTTGCCGACAATGTTCGTGAGTGTGTACGAGACTTATTCCATGTATGGCTTTGCCGATTGTAATGTTTCGTACACTCTATGACATGTTTCAGTATCGTTGAGTGTAGAGCCATCAGTCAGTCAGAGGAGCATCGCGGTGTTTCACTGTTCGTATTCGTAACTTCTTACCGTGAATAAGTGCAGTACAGTGAAAAAAAAACTTAAAAGTTTTTGTGCTATTCAGTGATAGTGTGCATTTGAAGTGAGAATGGAGGCTTATTCAAACGGAGAAATGGCAGACATGCATCTCGTGTATGGACATGCCGACTGTAATGCGGCCGCAGCAAGACGTCTGTATGCGGAAAGGTTTCCGAATCGCCATCTGCCAGATGAGAAGACTTTTCAGAGAATAGACGAGCGTCTTGGTGATACAGGATCATTTAATAAGCGAGTTTCAGATGGTGGTAGACCAATCAGCGCCAGAACTGTTGAGTTGGAGGAGCGGGTCCTGAATCGCGTGGACGAACATCCTGGTGTCAGCACCCGAAGGATAGCAGTAGCAGAGGGTGTAAGATACACAACTGTGTGGAGAATTTTACGGGAACAAAGCTTTACCCATATCACATTCAGAGAGTACAAGGCCTTACTGAAGCTGATTTCCCACCACGAGAGGCTTTTTGTACTTGGTTCCTTCAACAGTGTGCTCGCGATCCTCTTTTCTATCCTCCGTGTTGTTTTCTCATGAGGCTGCCTTCACAAGAAATGGCGTGATCAATTCTCACAACACACATCACTAGGCCGAAGAGAATCCGCATGCCATCATCCAGTCAAGGCACCAACAACAATTTAGTATCAATGTATGGGCAGGACTTATTGCCGACAATTTAATCGGTCCTTTTGTTTTGCTTGAAAGATTAACAGGAGAATCCTATTCCAATTTTTTAATTAAGGAATGATTTAAGCGATTTACTAGATGAAGTTCCTCTTGGTGTCCGACGTCGTATGTGGTTTATGCATGACGGCGCTCCACCTCATTTTAGTCGAGTAGCCAGGGACTATTTGGATAAATGATAGGCCGTGGAGGACCCATTGCGTCACCTGCTCGCTCCCCGGACCTGAATCCACTCGATTTTTACCTGTGGGGTCATCTGAAATCCATCGTTTACGTGAGACCCATTGACAATGTTGAAATGCTTCGACAACGTGTAGAACAAGGATGCCAGAAAATTCGAGCAATACTTGGAATGTTTGAACGCGTCAGGCAGTCTTATGTCGAGGCGTGTTCAGGCGTGTATTCAAGCGCAAGGCGGTCATTTTGAGCACCCTCTTTAAAGGTAAGGCGGATACTTGCTGGAACACATAACGGGCTGTAACTCGGAATCAAAGCGATTTCGGGCATATGTTTATATAAACTTTTTTCATTGTTTTCAGGTCCTGAATCTATCCTGAAAGTGCGTCCCACATGTTATGAAACACCCTGTATATATATATATATATATATATATATATATATATATATACAGTAAAATGACAAAATAACACGTGATCTTATTAATAAGCAAACAATCACGAAAGCGCTCGGAATTCGTGTTTCTTTTTCCTTTTTCCCTGTGGTTGTTTGCTTATATATATATATATATATATATATATATATATATATATATATATATATATATTGTATAGTATATGCGCCTCGTTGGTGGTATATATATATATATATATTGTATAGTATATGCGCCTCGTTGGTGGTATATATATATATATATATATTGTATAGTATATGCGCCTCGTTGGTGGTAATATATATATATATATATATATATTGTATAGTATATGCACCTCGGTGGTGGTATATATATACACACTGTATACAGTATATGCGCCTCGGTAGTGTAGTGGTTAACGTCGCTGATTACGAATCTATCGGCCCCAGGATCGAGACCAGGTGACGGCAGGCGGCGCGCAGCAAAAGCCAACTGTTCATCCTTCTACACAATAAAAAAAAATGGTTGGTAGATAAATGGGTAGGCTAGTGGTTAAGACGCTGGGCTGCTGGTGGGGCGTGGTTCGGATTTCACGTTAAACTGTAGGTCTAAGCTGGAGTGACAAGCTTGACCTTCGTCAGAATGAAGAATTCGAACGGAAGCTAAACCAAGGTTAACCAAGGTTATATATATATATATATTTTTTTTTTAACAAAACTAAATATACGCTATTAATATGATGATCCTAGAGTTTTCAGTGACGGTGGTAATTGTAGCGTAAAGGAATTACTTGTTCAGCAGGTTAGAATTACGAAGGAGTGGATGCATTGCATAATTATCGTGTTTCGTGTGTAGAAATTGGTCCAAAATATTATAATGTTTAGCCAGGAATAATGGTGTATTTCAGACAGCACTTCATTTTAATCTCTCACTAATTTGATGGGAGTTAGTTCACACACACACACACACACACACACTATATATATATATATATACAGGGTGTCCCATAAGTCCGGCATCATAGGAAAAATAATAAAAAAAGGCAAAACAAAAGCTTTTATTTACAAAACGTGCTCAATATGTCCACCATTGTTTTCAATACACAAATTCAGACGTGATACCCAGTCAGCAAGCACACGATGAATGATGTCAGGAGTAATGGTGTTACATGCCCCAATAATGCGCTGCCGCAAATGTTCAACACTCCTAATTTTCTCTGCGTATACCAGCGCTTTCAAGTGGCTTCAGAGATAAAAATCTAGTGGCGTGAGATCCGGGCTTCTAGCTGGCCATTCCACAGGCCCTCGACGTCCTATCCAATGACCAGGGAATTGTTGGTACAGGTATTCCCTTACTTGGGTGCTGTAATGTGCAGGAGCGCCGTCTTGCTAGAACCATGTTGGGAAATTTCCTTCTTCGTTCAAGACACTGGGAAATGCTTCTTCCTTGAGCATACGTAGGTAGGTGCCTCCAGTGACATGTTCATCGAAAAAGAAGGGGCCTATGATGCGATCTTTCCAAATGCCACACCATACCATCACCCGAGATGCACCTTGTTCCTTTGAAGAGGTATACCAGTGAGGATTGTTTTGAGACCAGTAGTGGGTGTTCTGTCGATTTACCTCACCATTTCCATAAAAAACAGCCTCGTCACTGAACAGAATGGTGGACGGGAAATTGGCATCCCGAGCATATTGTTTCGTAGCCCATTCACAAAATTCCATCCGCTGGTCGGGATCATCATCGCTTAATTTCTGTAGGATCTGAAGTTTATATGGATGCCATTTGTGAGCCTGAAGAATGCGATGGATGCTACTTTTCGACACTCCTGTCTCGGCGGACAATCGCCGAAGAGACTTATTGGGACTTCTGTTAAAATGAGCTAGGATAGCAGTCGCTGTATCATCGTCAGTGGACCTCCTTGAAGGTCCACTGCGTGGTTTATCTTCTATGGATCCTATTTCCTTAAACTTTGCAACAAGTCTGCTAACACAACTCTGTGTTATTGGCTCGCGGTCTGGATGCAGTCTGCTAAACTCCGATTTCCTTTTGAGTAGAATTATCTGGATTCGTTCTTCCTTTCTGTAGAAAGAGAAAAATATGAATTATGGTTTGTAGAAATAGAAAAATATGAATTTCTCCTATGATGCCGGTCTTATGGGACACCCTGTATATATATATATATATATATATATATATATATATATATATATATATATATATATATATATATATATATATATATATATATATATATGTGTTTCCCCATCTCAATTAAATTAATTAAACTTTTGCTTTTCAAAGTCGTGTTATTGAAGGAAACGTCTTTCCTACCTCAACAATTTACTCATATAAAAAAATAATAATAATTAGGGATTTTTTATTTTTAAATTATTAATATTAGAATTTTGTGGATAAAAGATGTTATTTTTATAGTGACTCGTTTTATATCTGTTTTCGGCTTTGTTTTTTTTAATAAAAAATAAGCATACGGAAGGTTGACAGAAGTAAAGAGACACCTTTAATTTTTCAAAGTTTTTTATTTGATAATAAAAGTTAAAAATTAATAACGGGAATGACTAATATTTCCTAACCAAACTTATTTTAACCAATCCTAAACCTTGACCTAACATTAGCATAACCACTCGTAACCTAACCCGAAAAATGACATAAAGTGGGAATGGCATAGAATGGAAATTGCGTTTGCAGACACGGACGGGAATGGGAATGGCCTAGAATGGGGTGAGACCCAATCAGGAAGAGGAAGAAAGTATGCCATATCCAAAACTCCGAACCATACCATGATGGGCTACCTTAAAATACTCGGGTATCAAATAAATGCTATAAATTGAACTAATAAATTACTCTTGTAATTATTAACAACTAGAGTTAATATATCGAAGGATTTTGCCAAAGATTTTCCGCATTATTTGGTCCTTTTGAGGTTCGTATTTTATTAGGTAGTGAATTAAATTTAATTTAAATATAATTTTATGGGACTTGATAATGTATATTAAAAATTAATCATAAAATACTCTTAATATTCAGCAATAAGAGTTAATATAATCTCATGTCAAAATGTGGATTTTGTATTATTACAATTAAAATTACTTCTCGGCAAATTTTAAGGAAAAAAAAGGAGGAGGATTTGAGGGGTCCATCTTTAAAAAAAAGTTGCATATATATATATATATGTGTATATATATATATATATATATATATATCGTATCTCAGAATTTGCGCACCAAATTCAGGTCATCCGCACCTATAAATATGGCGTACGACTTTTAAGACACCATATATATATATATATAATTGTATTTTATGGTTATTTACAATTTAATCATTTTTTTAATTAACTTTTCCTTTTAAATTTTTAAAAGATTTTTCACTTGAAAGAATTTTTTATTTAAAAAAAAAACCTTAACGTCTTCCGTTCGAATGACTTTCAAAAGGAGAAACGTATTACCAGATTAAATCTAAACTAACTATTTCAAAAGTACAAAGCGAACACCTTGTCTATATATATATATATATATATATATATATATATATATATATATATATATATATATATATATATATATATATATATATGCTGCTCCTTTTGTTGTTTTTTTAATCTCATTTTCTTGTTTGAAAAATTGTTTATTCACTCGAATGGAAATGAATGGAAGATGAAAATGAAAAAAATATTAAAAAGTTTTATAAAAATGAAAATAAAAATGATGAAAATAAATAAAACAAAAATATATTTTTCATTAATCGATAAATCAGTTGTGATTAAAGGTATAGCGCACCTTTGTCCTTACCTGTCTACTTTACCCGTCAGTCTTCCACTTAATCACTTAAGGAAAGAAATTTCAAAGGTCCCAACCGGAATCTACCTGTGAGAAACTTAATTAAGAGATTTTGCTACCTGAGATCGTCTTAAAATTGAAACGTAGAATTGAAACTGACGTTTCGTTTGGTTTTAAATGTAAAATGGTGTTTTAAAATGTTCAAATTGGGTTTACCATTTTTTCCTTTCTTTTCAATATCGGTTCTGGATTTGTTCAAAAATTTAATATATTTAAAGTAATTCAAATTTATTTAATGTATTTTCTTCTTGAAAATTAAAAAAGGAGAAAACTTTAAAAGAAA
Organism: Bathynomus jamesi; assembly: GCA_023014485.1. Lineage (NCBI taxonomy): Eukaryota > Metazoa > Arthropoda > Malacostraca > Isopoda > Cirolanidae > Bathynomus > Bathynomus jamesi. The sequence continues at coordinate 203,026 of JAJOZX010004634.1, forward strand.
ACGTTTTGAAACGTTTTTTTTAAATTTTTTTTTAACTGAAACGTTTTGTTATTATTTAAAGCGTTTTAGTGTTTGAATGTAATAAATATGAAATAAAGTTAACCTTCGTTAACTTTGGTTTTGATTCCGCCCAAATTGTTTGTTCTGACAAGGTCAAGCTTGATGCTGCACTTCATATATCTGTATATAACTATATATATATATATATTACATGTAGGCTATATACTATACATAATTTACTCTGAAATTTGTTTAAACCACCAAAGGTGAAAAGGTATATATATATATATATATATATATATATATATATATATATATATATATGGTATATCATTTATTTGTTTTTATTTTCTTGATTAATAATTCTTTGCTATAGATTTATTTCCTCTACTTTATTTATAAAATATTTACGACTAAATTTACACTTTTTATATAATTTTAACAAAACAAGTCAAAGTTCATATGAAAACCCAAAATTTCGGTCTTCACACTCTGGATCGTCGTCAGATGAGCGCAGAATATGAATGCACTGAAGAGCTAAAGAGAATCGAAGCCTCGTACTGGGAGGATCGAAACGATTACTTCCCACTCGCTGTCATTCCCATTCCCGTCCTTGGTCCGCAATTGAGAATGCGCAAAGCGAGAAATCCACATCTGAGAAAAATGTTACCCCCGTTCGAATTCGCAGTAGAAGCGCCAAATGAGAGAGGCTAATATTTCCTAACCTAACTTAATTTAACCTAACATTAGCCTAGCCAAACTTAAGTTAACGTGGGACAAAAGAGGTAATGCCGTGGATGAGAATAGCATGAAATGAGAAGAGATCAATACGAGAACTGCCTCAATTGAGATTCTCGCTTGCCGATTTCTTACACTCGGGCAAAGAATGAAAATGGGAATGACAATGAATACATGATAGCGATCGAAACGTCGTATTTTTTAAATAAATTATAGTTTTAGTGTCAGTTCAATTTCATCCGTCAAAGGACCGGATTTATTTCCAAATTCTCATATATGTTCTCTTGTTTTTCCAGAAATCGAAGCTTTAGAAGCATGCAAGTGGCTAAGAGCGGCAGGATTTCCTCAGTATGCACAGATGTACGAAGGTAAGAATACACACACACACACACACACACACACACACACACACACACACACACACTTAAATTTAGTACAGTCATTTAAAAAAGACTTGTTATTGTTTTTAAGTCATTTTAGCACAATTTACTCCCAAGTAAAATGTGGTAATTTACTCAATTTACTCGCGATTTACTCCCAATTTAAAGCAATGTTTAGCAAGGTGTGAAGATTTACCAGATTGTGTTGTCGTTCTTAAAATAACAGTTTTTCGCTTGCACCGCCTGTCGGATGCGTAAGAAAGCGGGTAAGTCTTAACCGCTAACTCGAAAGTTATTAACGCGTACTTTTATTCAGTAATAATGAGAAGAATAAATAATAATTAATAGTAATATCGTGACAGAAGTATAAAAACATTTGCAGCTTCGGTAATCAACTTAAAGAAAATAAATAATTCACCTATTCCTTTTCTACAAATTGAAGATGTTAAATTTAAGGGTGAAACACGAAAGGTATTCCTTACAATTTAATTGCCTGAACCAGATATATATATATATATATATATATATATATATATATATATATATATATATGAATAATTTTTTCTTTTCATGTGGGTTTGCATCATATACGGTATATATATATATATATATATATATATATATATATATATATATATATATATATATATATATATATATATATATATACTCCCTAATTTTATCCGCAATACAGTTTTAATTTGGTAAGAAATGCAGATAAAATTACCGTTCCTGTGTTCGAATGAATTTATGAAACCTGAGCGTGTGTGCGTGTATAAAATATTTACAGTTATTGCATCAGAACCTTGAAATACCTTTCCAAATATATACAAAAAGCATAAAAAGTATATAATTTTGTTTCGAATTAAATAATTTTACTTAATTTTAAATAAAAATTTTAAATATAATAAATCTGAAGAAAAAAATATTAATTTTTTTCATATTTTAATCTTCGTTCACGAATTTTTCTTAAGTTTAATTCCATCAAATGACAAATATAAAATAGTAAAATTGAAATTTACGTAATTCAAATTACGAATTAGGACTGTATTATTATGCGTCATATTTTGTTATGGAATACCTCCGTGGGTATTTCTATTGAAGGTATGTTATATATATATATATATATATATATATATACGTAATATATATAGAGTTTCGGTAAAAAAGTTTGCATAACTGCAAAATATCTGGAAACCATAAAAGAATACTAATTAGTAATGAGTGAGTTTTATTTCTGAAATTTTTATTGTCACCAAAAGTAATAAAATGTCCAAAGAAAAACCATATTACCAATTAGCAATTTCTTATGGTGTCAGAATTTTTTCTAGCGAACTATTTTTTGAAACGATAAATGAAACTAATAGTTTTCATGTTATTTTCAATATATATATATATATATATAATATATATATATATATATATATATATAGAGAGAGAGAGAGAGAGAGAGAGAGAGAGAGAGAGAAGAGAGAGAGAGAGAGAGAGAGAGAGAGAGGAGAGAGAGAGAGAGAGAGAAGTAGGTAATGGAGAAAATATAAAGAATGCTAAACATAACTAACAGTAAATAAGTATTGTATAATTTTTAAGGGAGTTTTCTGAATAATAATGAGTGAATTGTCCCCTTTTAAGAACGAGAACAATGTAGAACACTTAAATGTCATCCCCGAGACAGGAGCTCAATTTGGAGTTCTCTTTAACGCTTTTTGTCGTGTTGTGTAAAATTTAATTTTTTTTTATCCGAGAAGTTAACAAAATTTAGACTGAAAGTGGGAAATATTTGTTTGTTTCAGATTTCCAGTTCCCTTTGGATTTGGTGTCTGTGGAGAGAGATCATTCATTCCTCGATGTCGATTCGTTACAAGCGCTTTTCAGAAGACTTCGAGTCCTTAACAGATGCGCTAAAATAAGATTAGATTCGACCAAGAAAACTAATGTGAGTATTTATCATTTACATTCAGTAAGATTGCGGTTGTTTAATAGTGCTTATAGGCCATTCCACGGAGCAAGGTTTAAGTATTATCTTACCTACCTATTCCTGCCTTTTGATGTCTCGAACGACGGTTCGGGATCGATCTGCGGTCGCCCGCTCTGCAGCATCCCACCTCATTTGCGAAATTTGGTGGAGGAGAGAATTGGTTTCCGTTCTCCTCCTGGCCTCGCATGGCTGGTTGACTTATTGTAGTTTTGTTCGTAAGCAAAGTTGCGTATTGTGCGTAACTTTAGTCACTGTAGAGGAACGGCTCGAGAAAAAATATTCCCTCAGGTTTTTCTCAACATGTCAAATTTATGAAGACAGTATATTTTGTTTCTTAACACTATACTTTGATTCCTTTTAAGATGAATGTCTGGTTGGAATAAATGGCTTTAAATAGTTTTAAGAGGAAAATCGAACGTTCGCGTGGCATTTGAACCCGTCGGCTATTCATTTTCGGTGAAAAATTGAAAGTGAAAAACGTTCTGCAAAACGAAAGGAAAAGTAGTCGTAAGGTAATTGGGAATGAAGCAAAATCGCCTATTATAAAGTCATAAAATATACATGAAGAGACGTATCGATAAAAGAAGTGCCTCTTCAACTGAATAAGTTGTCTAAAATATAGCATTTCCAAGGGGCCAAGGGCGAACGCCCGCAAAAGCGCCCCCGTCCCCCATAGAGGAAGAAGAGTCAAAATCATGGCTCAAGGTTTTCGAGATGCCTGAACAGACTGTGTTTGAAAGTTTGGAGATCATAGATAGGGGAAAAGATGGATTGAGGAAGATTGTTCCAGAGTTGACCAGTTGAGTAGATGAAAGAGTGAAAATACCAATTAACTCTTGCGCTAGAGAGTTGGACAGAAAAGTAACGAGAATGTGTCGAAAGTCCCGTACTGCGTGCTCTCCTTAAAGCAGGAGGCATGCAGTTAGAGAGTTCAGAAGATCAGTGTCGTTATAATATCAATAGTAAATAGGAGAGTGAAGCAACACTGCGGCGAAGAGAGAGCGATTGATGACAGTCAGTAGGATGTGAGGAATTGATGAGACGAAAAGCTTTTGATTCCACCCGGTCAATTACGGCTGTGTAGGTTCAGCCACCCCACACGTGAGAAGCATACTCCATACAGGGGCGAACGAGACCCCTGTACAGAGACAGCAGTTAAGTAGGGATGAAGAAACCGCGGAGGCCGGTACGGCACACCTAATATCTTAGAAGCTGTTTTAGAAAGAGAGTATATGCGATCTTTCCATGAAAGATCACGAGAAAAGGAAACACCAAAAATGTTAAGAGAAGAGGAAGGATTGTGTTGTGTATTGTTGAAGGTAAGGGGATAGTCGTGTGGAAGATTGTGACGAGTAGACAGGTGGAGAAACTGAGTTTTTGAGGAATTGAAAGTCACGAGGTTTTCTCTGCCCAAATCAGAGATAATAGAAAGATCAGAGATTAGTTGCATCATAGATAGCCGTCCCACACGAAGCATGGAGCGACTGTTGAGAGGGACGCTTTGTGAAGAAGTGAGGAGTGGAATCATCGGCATAGGAATAGGAGTGGATAGGACAGGAAGTGCGACTCAATATATTATTAATAAATAAAAGGTGTGTGTGTGTGTTGTGTTTGTACAGTGGCTGATTCAGGGGGCTTATGGGGCTCCAGCCCCTCCATTGATAGAGAGGTTTGGCATTCCCAATGACGTTTCCCGTTTCAATCAACCACATTCTCTGAGCAGACAAGCGTGCAAGAGGTAAATATACAGTAATGCTTAGTGCAAATCATTTTAGAGTGGGTACACGCGTATATATTTCTATGGGTAGTGAGAGTGTGCGCGTACTGTGCCTGCAAGTGAGTGTTCGTGCCTGTGCTGTAAATAGCATTCTCACAAACCAACGTGATTGGCGTGTTGTTTTTCAAATTTTCTTTTGATTTCTAACGACTTACCATCGCTTTAGGCAAGTCTACCGTTGAGAGTTGTTCTTCATAATTAAGTTTGACAGAGTAAATTTGGAGTTCTTTCGTCTGTTTTGTTTGTAGGCTACACAATTTACGAGACTTAAGAATGTCATTCTCCACACTTAGTGCATGAAATGAGTTATCATGCGCTATCAATGATTCTTCGGCATCCCCCAGCACGGTTCGAGATGAGATATGAAGCTTTGGACTATATTTGACAAATTGACGAAGATATCAACTTGAAAGTTGTCGAGATTTGCGTGTCCGCTTATGCCTGGCACCCATCTTGAATCTGTCGCGATCGCGTCCAGTCTGTTGATGTCATTTCATGTCGTGGAGGTGATGCCGAAAAAGTTGACGACATTTTTACCCCCCCCCCCCCAAAAAAAAACCGGTGGACCCTCTTGAAGTGAAGAGAATTTGTTTGGCGGTCTTATGAGGTGGTATGATCCATTGGCACATTTTTTTCATAATTCATTCCTCATCAGAATGATATAATTTACAGTTGTTCCCTCTACAGTAATTTTACAGCATTTCACAGATTTACAGTAATGGCAGCAAGCTACGGAATGGCAGTTATAAATGTAATTTTAGTTATGTTATTAACAAACGGGAGTAGTTTTTTTCTGGGTTTGGTTGGACAGTAAGCTAAAAAGTGGCTGTTCATTATTTCTATTATCAAGTAAGTGTTTCTTGTATCCGGTCGAACATTAAAAGAATTCTAGATTAGCTTTTCTTCTAATAAATTAGTAATCATTCAACATTAAACCTATTACCGAGTGTTTTTGTGGGTTGGGGTGCATATTTTTTTAGGCTGGGTTCAGATCCCCCCCCCCCCCCCCCCCGACAAAAATCTTAGATCCGCCACTATATATATATATCGGAATTACTCGAAATTGTATTTAACTGAAAATGAAACCGAACTCCCTTCACAACTTTTGTAATAAAAAAGTTTGGCTTTAAACAAAAGAAAAAAAACCGAAAATTGTATTTAAAAGATCCTTTTTCTTTTCTTTTATACGCAATTCTTCTTTCCTTTGCCTCCTTTTCGCCGTGATAAACTTCCGTTTTTGTTCGTTGATGAAACTGCCATTGTATAGAATCCTCTTTTATATACAACGTTTTAAATATTTTATAATATTTTAATCTTGGCCCCCTCCCCTTCTATCATTTTTGCGGCAGTCTCCCGTTTTTGTCATTCGTGCGTGAATGCCCGTTGCATCGTGCTTCTATTTCGGGGTTCATTGTTTGAACTTGGATGAGACACACGCGCGCACACAGACAAAAATTTTGTTAAGTGCATTTTTCACTCACTTATCTGATCTCTTCATCAGAAACGAGATAAAAATGGTGTCAACGTCATTAACAGTCCTTTTGTCTGTGTGTATATATATATATATATATATATATATATATATATATATATATATATATATATTTTTGGGGTGTATACGAGATGCATCTACAGTTATTGATGTTCTTTCCATGTAGTCGTTTCATTGCCTGGGTGGAAGTTTGAAGTGTGTGTAAAACGTGAAGATCTGTAATGAAGTTAAAAATTATAATTTATCTATATAAAGTAGGGAGTAAATTTTGTTATTTTCTCATAATTGTGATGAGTATTATTTAATTTAAGAATCCCAAGAGACGTTTTACATGCAAATGTCGGCATTCTGTTTTCATGTCTCGGGATTATTATTATTATGAACTGCAAATAAATGCAGTTTCAAATCATTAATATAATATTGTGTGCTTATTTTTTTGTATTCATTCTGTTGTTTCTTAAATATATTTTATTTATTAAATGTCCCTCGTGTATATATATTGTATGTATATATATAATTATACATGGGATAGAAATCAGAATGGTCCCATGACATCTTTTATATTAGCCCGACGTGGGCAACGAGTCACTCGCAAAGAGGCCCCAAAATATAGCTTCCCTTACCAGCTATCCGCCAAGCAGATAGGATCCAGCTTCGGGACAGGATCTCGGGTTTACAGCTACACCTAGCCTACTATATTCAGAACCTAAATATACGCAAGAAACGCGTTGCATTCACGTCAGATTGAATACATCAAAGAAAAAGGGGTAACTGAATATAGTAGGGTAGGTGTAGCTGTAAAACCTAGATCCTGTCCCAAAGCTGGATCCTATCTGCTTCGTATATAGCTGGTGAGGGAAGCTATATTTTCGGGCCATTTTGCGAGTGACTCGTTGCCCACGTCGGGCTAGCATCATGAAAAAGAAAAACTGTAGTATTTGTCATTTATCATTACTTATTTGAGCTATAGTGGATTTAATTTTCCCAGAAGAGTTCCTTGTTCCATGCACGGTCTCTGTGTAATATATATATATATATATATATATATATATATATATATATATATATATATATATATATATATATATATATATATATATCGCTGATGATAATGGTATACGTTTCTTCTTAAAGGCTGAGGATTCCGAGGATGAGGAGCAACAATGTGCCTTGTCTGGAAACTGGACTTTCCAGAGGCATTCCAGGAGATGGTCCCGCATTGATACGTCGCAGTTGCAAATTCCACAAAAAGGAGGTAAACAGTCAGATAATCAAACGAGCAAAAAGAACATAAAAATAACTTTTTAAAGCTTCAAAGAATAAACAAAATTCAGTTCCTAAACTGAACTAAAACTTTTGCGCGCGAATTAAACTGTAATTAAATGTAATGAGATTTTTTAACATTTAATAATTAATTGTGTTTTGTATGTAATTGGTTCGTCCCTTTTTTATTATGTTATAAATAGGCAAATTTAAATGTAATAAATTCATTTTTTTTTTTTTTTTTTTTTAATAGGAGTGACATTAATTCAATTCACTTTAGTAAATATAAACATACGAACTCTCTCTCTCTCTCTCTCTCTCTCTCTCTCTCTCTCTCTCTCTCTCTCTATATATATATATATATATATATATATATATATATATATATAATGTACAACGACGCAACTTGCATCGCATTCCACGAATACCTCTCTTTTGTGTATTGTAATAATACGGAGTACTAAATTTTGTTAAGGGATTTAGAAAATCCAAAACGATCATAATTTATCCATCATTAGTGGATTTACGAGCGTGTGGATCAGATCGCGTTCGGGGTATCAGCGAGGGATCGGATGAGGTCAACGCGGGTCAGTTTAAGAGGTCAGGGTCAGAGCGGTTGAAAGATGGGGCCAAAGCATTCCTACGGCGAATGGAGTCGCTGAAGAACAAAAAGAAAAGAAGACATAGAGAAGGCATCGTTATAAGTAGTCCTAAGGTAAGACCTTGGGGAAATTACCCTACTGTAGATTTAGGGAAATACAAATTCCCTTTGAAAGGCTGGGGAAAAAGGAGGTATAAACTTTTCCTAAATTGAAGTTTCTACGAATTTAGGCGTAATTGAGGGAACTTTTCTGGAAGGAATTTCGATATATTTTGGGGAATTTTAACATTGAAGGTTGGCAACAAGTGCGGAGATGAAATACAAATACAATACTAATTATTTCCAACTGTTTATTCAACGTCTACAGTTCTTTGCACTGTCCACGCCCTCATTTTTCTTTAAATAAAATTAAGGATTTGCATCAATATACAGGGTGTTCCATAAGTCCGGTATCATAGGAAAATTTATTTTAAATTAAATTTACAAAAGTAATACATTTGAACTAAAACAAATGTTCAAATTGATGTCTTGTTATGGGACCTTTTTTTTTTTTTGCTGCAGGTAGAATAACACGCAGTGGTTAATATGGAAACGAGTTACACTCCTCAGGAAAAGGCGGAGGCCTTTTCCTCATCCTCAAGAGTGCAACTTGCTTCCATATTAGCCACTGCGTGTTATTCTACCTACAACGAAAAAAGGTTCCAAAACAAGACACCAATTTGAACATTTGTTTTAGTTTTAATGTTACTTTTGTAAATTTAAAATAAATTTTCCTATAAGGCCGGACTTATGGGACACCCTGTATATATATATACTTAATCGGCTTTGAATCCATTAAGTTTTTAAGTGTTTTGATCTTGAAGCAACAGTCAACAGTTATCGACCACTTAATGAGTATTTAGGGATTGACAGCAAATCTTTTCAGTCTGGTCTCTCCTAATCCCAAAATCCCCCAAATTGCCTGGACAATAATCGACAGGATTTATATAGATCAAGGATTTTATTTTAGAATTAATACTGATCCTTAATGTAAGAAGATTTAAGTGTATCGTTCAATATGTAACAATACAAATGTAATTACAATATTACGATATGTTAATAAAAACCCACTCTAATAGACAGAGTTTATTTCCAGTGGAAATAAACTCTCTCTATTAGAGCGGGTTTTTATTATCATATTTTGACCTTCACGTAGAAAAAAGTGAAGTTTTTTGCATTTACAATATTCTAAATTGTAATATTGTGTTGGACGTTTTTCTTCTGAGAATATATATATTTTTTTTCTTTATTAATTTTCAAAATCGTGTATTTTTAATGTTATTTTAAAATTAAATTAGACCTCCTTTCCTGTCTTATTCATGCAGATGATTTTTTTTTTATCATCAGTGAAGTCAAATGCAGTTTCTGAAAAAAGTTCGCCTAGGAACGTGTAATTTCTTAAAAGCGTAAAACATTACTAATTGTTAATATTCTGCATATGTTTGGCTATTTTATTCTTTTTGGTCACAGTAATAAAATTTTGAAAACTAAACTAAATTTTTAGTGGATACTAATTTTTTTATGCTTTTTAAACATTTTGGGTTTTTAGGCGAACTTTTTTCCGAAGCTACTAAAAAATTGTTTCACAGATTCACTATTTTATACCTATTTAATTTTAAAAGTTTCAACTTAAATATTTTTAACTTTTTAAACTTGATATTTGTGAGTTTTTAATTTTATTACCAAAATGCCAAATAGCCTGAAGTCTTTCGTTCTCCGAAGGTTCTCGACGAAGCCTTGATGCAAGAAAGGGTAATGGAACTTGGTTGCATCGATATATCCCCCGAGGCTTCCCCAGAAATGTCCCAAAGGGACAAAAGTTCTCACAGGGATACCAGAGACCGTGGGGACTCCAGAGTTGACTCTCATACTTCCAGGGATAGCAGGCAGACAACCCCCGGAGAGGTAATGGACTTGCACCTCCATGTTACGTATATCGTGCGCGTAAAATTTTTATAGAGATGTAGATGAAACAAAAATGCTCCCAACACAGGAAACGCTTAACGCTTTCGCGTGCAGAGGCGTTTTACGATGTTAACCCTCCCGCACTCGAGGTAATGGCAGCATTTAATTCAAATCTCTCTGATATATCACAGGGGGGGTCCCATAGATGGAATAACACGCGTGCTATTCTCTCTCTCTCTCTCTCTCTCTCTCTCTTCTCTATATATATATATATATATATATATATATATATATATATATATATATATATTAACGATACGATAAACACCCACAGGGAAAACGAAAACAATTTAAACACACACACACACACACACACACACTTTCAGGTATTTGAAACAAATGGGTAAAAATTGAAAACATTTGAGTTTTTTTAAGAATCGCTTCATAGACGATTCTGTTTAACGAGACAAATTTGGAATTGGTAACTGGAATCTCTTACGGGTATGATACTTATTCCGAGATTCCTCAATCTGAAATCTTCATTTTTTGGCGAATAACAACGTTTTCCTTTCATCTCAAATTGCTTTATTTTAAATTCATGAGATAAAATTTTGGGTTCTTTTAAGGAACCTTGAAAGGATTTGATGGGAGTGTTGTTATAGACAGAAAAGGATGAATGAAAATGGTTCGTTTTTATTTTTTTTTTATAAATTTCTTAATTTTGTATTATGTATAATATATATAGGCCTATATATATACAGTACATATAATAATAAGCAAGGTTGGGAGAGGAACAGCATGGTTATCGAAAAGATAGAAGTACGGTAGATCTTATTTTTGGCCTCAGTTCTGTTATAGAAAAGGCATGGGAATTTAATACTAACATCTATGTAATATTCATAGATCTTAAAAAAGCATTCGATACAGTGCCCAGAGGAAGAATGTGGAGATGTTTGGAGGAGATTTATGGGGTAAGGGGGACACTTCTTAGGGCTTTGAAAAGTTTGTATCAAGTTAGCGAATGCATAGTAAGAACTGGACACAAAAATGATGAGTGGTTTGAAGTTAGAACAGGGTTGAAGCAGGGCATTGTTATATCACCACTCCTGTTTATAGCCTACATCAGTGGTGGCCAACCATTTTTTGATGCGTGCCATTTTTAGGTTAGGTTTAATTCGGATGCGCCAAAAAAAAAAATTGTGAAAAAATTACTAATAACTTGTAAGTAAAAATAAAAATATAATATAATATTTACCTTAAATAGAAATATAATGTGAAAAATATTTACCTTAATGAGATTTTTGATGTTGCTTCGACTTTACCAACTTCAAAATATTTGGATGTAAGTCTGTTGTAGCAAGCTGCAGTAAATTTTTTAGATAAGAATCAGTGAGTCGGGATCTTTGTTTCGATTTTATCAATTTCATAGACGAAAAGGCTTGTTAACTGCTTAAATCTTTGATTTTTAATATTTAGTGTTAGAAGTGAAAATTTAGCACAATTCATACTAGACCTCGATGCGCCACTTCAAAGTACTTGATGCGCCACCTTTGGCGCAATGCGCCGCGGTTGGCCACCACTGGCCAGGGCCGGATTAAGACCTTTAGAGGCCCTAAGCACTTAAAAGATTTTGGTGCCCCATATATATGTAATTCAAAATATAAACAAAAATAAACCATAAAATAAAATTTTATTTTTTGAAATGAAACAAAACTTACAGTAAGATGGAAAATAATGTTTATTTTTGTATACTTCCACTTCATTTATATTTGAAAAGTTTTCTCCTACTTTTTTTAATTGCAAAGTCTTTGATCAGATCCTCAAAACTAATCTTACGTAACACATCTGCTTCTATACTTAGTAGAGATAAGGCATCCAGCCTGCCTTGTTGCATAGTTGTTCTGTTGGTATTTTTAATATACTTCAACTGAGAAAATGAACGCTCAGCTGAGCAATTTGTGACGAAATATATTTATTCTCTCAAAAGGGTGGTTGTTCACTACAAATTCAAACAATGAAAAAAAAAAATACACTATATGAATATATATAATTCAGTTTTCAACAGCTTATAGGCTATAAGCCGCGATTATAATAGTATAATAAATCCATGGTAAATCCGACAATGGAAAATTTCTGTGGTGCCCCCCTTCCCTTGATGCCCTAAGCACGGGCTTATTTTGCTTAATGGTTAATCCGGCCCTGCCACTGGCCTACATAGACATAGTAATTGAAGCGACGTCATGAAATTAATAATAATAATGGAATAATGGCATATGCGGATGACGGCTTTAATTGATTGGAATGAATACTTGAAGGAGGGGGGAAGGGGAATGGAAATGAATGTAGAAAAGACAGAAATATTAAGTGTATGTCGAAGAGAAGAAGGATAATTCGGAGTTCAAATAGGAGATAAGGAAATAAGAAATGTTGAAAATTTTAAATATTTAGGGAGTATGTTTACTAAAGAAAGTGGTAATATGCAAGAAATAACTGAAAGAATTGTAAAGTTTAGTAAAAATGTCGGAATGTTATACCTGCTACTGAGAGATGAACATATGCCCCTTGGGACTAAGAAAATAATCTTCGAAACAGTTTTAACACCAATACTGATTTATGGGTCGGAACACTGGAAAATGCGCATGCCGGATCGAAGTAGAATTCAGGCGGCAGAAATGAGACCGCTGAGGATTATTCTGAGAAAGACGCGAAGAGATAGGATAAGAAATGAAGAAATAAGAGCCAATGTGGGAGTAACGCCGATTTTGAGAAAAATCGACGCTGCCAAATTGAGATGGTTGGGCCACTTGGAGACAATGGAGGAGGGGAGAACTGCGAGGAGGTGCTGGGAGTGGAGACCAGGGAATGGCAGAAGACCGCGGGGAGACCGAGAAGGAGATAGAGGGACGAAGTAGAGGAGAGCTTGCGAAGATACGACTTGCCCAGCATGCAAGAGCTCGGGGAAACGGAAGTGCTGCTGGACAGGGCGGAGTGCCGAAGGAGGCTGGCTCCACTGACAGGCTAACTAGCCTACCTGGGAGCTGAAGTATAAGTAGTATAAGTATAATAATAGTAATAATAGTAATAATAATAATAATAATGATATGTGTAGCTTTTGCAGTGTCCCCTAATGTTATAACGGTAAAGTGACATTTTTAAAATTTAAATGAAATAAAAGTGTATATCGAATTAACATTTATTTTAATAGATATGCAGTCGGACATCATGGACAAAATAGTTTCGTACGAATCCATTTCCCTTTAAACGAATTTGACATTGAAAACGAGAAATAAATTAAAATTTCCTCCGTTCTTAAGCAAAGATTTATTATAATTGAGGTGCATACTGTATAATGAAGTATGTTCACCTTGTATTGAATGGTAATAAAGTAGTGTAGAGTCGACTTTCATTTCTTGAAAATCATTGTCAAGTTAAATATCGTGGTAATACCCATTTAACGAGTAAATAAGTTAATGCAGGAAACGATAAGAGAGCGAATAAGTGAATAAATAAATAAATAATGAAGAAAATAATTAATTTTGTATTGATAATTTTCATTGATAAGGGACCCCGCGGTTAGTCATTATCCCAAAAGGAGATATTGCTAGTTTTCCGCAATCAGAGCTTATGTATAGGGTCTCTAATATAAATTTCTAGCAGTTTTAATTGTGTATACAGGGTGTCCCATAAGTCCGGTCTCATAGGAAAATTTATTTTAAATTAAATTTTCAAAAGTAATACATTAAAACTAAAACAAATGTTCGAATTTTTTTTTTTTTTTTTTTTTTTTTTTTTCAGTGAGTGTAGCTCGCTTTCATATTAGCCATTGCGTGTTATTCTACCTGCAACCAAAAAAAAGGCCCAAAACAAGATATCAATTTGAATATTTGTTTTAGTTTTAATGTATTGCTTTTGTAAATTTAATTTAAAATAAATTTTCCTGAGACCGGACTTATGGGACACTCTGTAGATAATGTATCTATGATTTTTTAAAATTTATTTATCTTCTACTTTTTCATTTTTAGCTGATAATTTTTTTTTTAACTGTTCATGGGTGGGCGCAATAACATCCGGAACTTGTTTCCCCACAATATGGGGTGAGTGTGCCCCAAAGGTCCCCTGAGACCGAGCATTAACAGGGTGAGTGGCTGCCCCAGCCCAACCCAACCCAGGTGCCAGCAGTCTGGAGGGAACCCAGAACTTCACCGTCCAGAATTCGACACTGAGCTACCGGGAAGGGTGGGCGCAACGCTCAAGTAATTCATTAAAAACCAACCAGATTGCATAACTCAGTTTTTTTTCAAAATGTGTATTGAAATGTATATTTGCAGGACTCTTCTTCTCTCGCCTCTGACCAATCTCAAAATTCTACTCCGAGATTCCGACCTCGAAGGCGGAAAAGGTTTTGGAAAAAAGGTTTCAGTGGCGATGGTGTGAATGGGGAAGATGGAGAAGGGATGGGCATGGGCGTGGGAGCCGCCTACAGCGACTCCGAATGCTCGCCGCCCACTTGGCGCCATTGCATCTCCGACGCCAATTGTAACACCAAAATTGGATCCTTCGCGCAGGTCCGTTTTTTTTTTAAATTATTTTTTATTGTTTTGTATTCTTATTCGAACCCATCTAATTTTATTTCATCATCATCATCATCATCATCATTATTATTATTATTATTATTATATTATTATTATATTATTTCTCTCTCGGATGTACGCTGTGAAATTACTTGCCCAAAGTTCGAAACGGCGTCCGAATCTTCACTAAAATATCATAGAATGTCGGTTGTCTGGTCACATTCGTATCTTCATACGCTAAATGTTTGCCATGCGTTGAAAATAGTAGTCATATTTTGGAAGTGGAAATAAATGTGGAGAGAGAACTATTAATTGTCTCCTTTACACCCGAACGTTTTCTCATCGTGTGTAATTGAATTTCATGGTTAAATTCTCCGTGAAATTGATCCAATTTAATCTCGAGTTAATGCTGAAATTAAATTTTTTATGCTACTGGAGTCGCGGATCAAAATTATTTTATTAATACCTTGGTTGTGTTCCAGTATGTATATTAGGGTAATATGGTATTTCATGTTCATAGTAATTACATCTTTAGGAAACAAAATATTTAAGTTTTGCAGTTTCAAATTTTTTTTTCTTTGGTGGTAAATACTAGTGTTGGAAATAGTTTGTACTTTATTTTGCTTTAAATTTATATATTATACAAAAATTACAACATTTCTAAATTATTTTTGAGATACGGTAATAAATAATTATTTTATTTCTCGAAGCCATTGTGTAATAAAACTACGACATATTTACTATTTTAACTATTTAGATTACAACGATTTCTTCTTAAAAGGACTTATTACTCTTTTGATATTCAGAAACTTAATGGACGAAGTATTCGATGCAAATAATTTTACAGACTGAACGAATTACACTTTAATTAAAAAATCTTCGTTAAGTAAATCAATATTTTTTTAAAATTATATGTTATTTTGGCAAAATTTTACTATCCAGGTAGTGTTCAAAGTCCATAACCGCTCGGTAATATGTTAAAATAGGCTAGATTAGGCTTGGCTGATTAAGGTTGGTTAGGTAAGTAATTAGGTCCTTATGAACTCTGTCTGGGCAGTAAATTTTACCATAATTTCAATTATAAACGGGCCATTACAGTCTAATGACGTCATTCCTTTTAGTTAACCCCCACACTTCTTTGCCCTTCATTCCTTTTCATTATCCTAAGTTACTCTCCGTCGTCTCCAAGTTGCAACACCGCTTCCCGTTAGATCAGCGAGGTTAAGCAACGTTGAGTATGTTCAGTAATTGGATGGGTGACCATCCTCCGCGTTCGCATGATGTAGCTATCTTTAGATAAATCGTAAAGTTGTAGGTTCTTTCCGTCACATGACTTTTGCCGATAGGAGAGTTTAAGCATCCACAACTATTATTGTTATTTCACTAAATTCTGTTTCATCTTTATTTTCCTCAGGATCTAACGCTTCCCAGTCTGGAGAATATTTTGGACAAACCAAGACCAAACTTGCGTCACGCGACCTCTCTCACCTACGGGAAGGAATCGCAGAAAATTAGGGAAAATTTCATCTCCAGCCTAAGAGGTAAAATGCTCGTCATTTTACCTGTTCAGTAATATATATATATATATATATTCGATTCCCAGGTGGTACTTCATTTTTTCATTTGTTGTTTTCTCTTTCTCGTCTTGCGCGGAATATCTCCTATACAAGCGTCGTTCTTTACGTTATTTATACTGCGTGTTCTTTGCAGTTGAATGTATACACATATATATATATACATATATATACACATATATATATATACATATACACATATATATATATATATACACATATATATATAATATATATACACATATATATATATATATATACACATATATATATATATATACACATATATATATATATATATACACATATATATATATATTATATATATATTATACACATATATATAT
This sequence comes from Bathynomus jamesi, assembly GCA_023014485.1. Lineage (NCBI taxonomy): Eukaryota > Metazoa > Arthropoda > Malacostraca > Isopoda > Cirolanidae > Bathynomus > Bathynomus jamesi. The sequence continues at coordinate 219,691 of JAJOZX010004634.1, forward strand.
ATATATATATACACACACACACTGAATGCCATGCAACTCGTACATCCCTGCGCGACAAAATCTACGTGTGTAAAGAGTTGCATGGCATCCAGTTTGAACATTTATCATCATAATAGAAAAAAAAAAATCTCAAATCCCTGTGGGGCCGGACTTTTGAAGCGCGCGTGCACACAATATATATATATATATAAAATATGAACACTTGTTTTTGTATTACACACTTATAATTTCCCTCTTTTAGGTGTGTCCAAACCATCCGATGATGGGGAAGGGGTGAGTCCGAAAGACATTAGAGACGAGAGAGACGAGAGACATTCCATCTATGATAACGTTCCTCTCGTTATCTGTAATAAGAGTTACCATGACTACCAATCCGAAGGCACAGACGTTGGTAAGTGACGCCATGCTGTTGTAGTTGTATCGTCAAAATAATGCAATGTACTGTAGATAACGGAAATAATATTCCCTGAATGTTTATATGCGCAGAAACTTCAACCCAAAGATATTAACTTAAATTACTCATATGATGAGGAGTGTCTCGTGGCTCATCAGTTGGGGCGCCGCTCGGCAGTGAGAGACTCTTCCAAGTCGTGGATTCGGACTCCAGAGCTGGGCGTCTGTCTTTTCTGTATCTCGCGAGCCGGCCATACTCTATTTAATTGACTCTGGCTAAAGTAGCCCTGGCCCGGCCCATAACCCCCAATTCCTGGGGATATTGGATGTTATCTTTTTACCTTTACTCGTATAGTGAATTACAAAAAAGTTTACCAAAGAATTTATTATGAAAGTGAAATACATTTCTCTCTCTGTTTAATAGATTATTGCAATAAATCTTTCCATAGACATGGTTACGCAAGAAGGGTCTGGGAGCAGCGAGTGTACCATGGAAAGCAGAGAATCTCCTCTTCCTTCCAACCATGAAGAAGAAAATGAAGAAAGACCAATCAGACGGTAAGAAAAGTAACAAGATTTCGTAATAACATCACGTAGTTTAATACATTCTGACGAAAGCAATAAATAATGCGAGGAAATGGGTGAAATTGGGAAATTTAGTTTATAAAAGCCGTTTTCGAAGAGTTAAAAGTTAAGTTCTGATGTGATTAAATCTTTATTGAAAGGGTTTTCGGACAGTTTGATTGTTAATAGATAATTATTATGTTCAGAAAATGTAACACTCTCGCTCGTATAATGTATACATTTAATATAAAATCATTTAAATGAATTTAATTTGCTATATAAATAATGCAGTAACCGTATTATTCCATACAATTTCAGAGGTACGGTAGATAGATGGCACAGTTTCAACCGGAAGTCTTCTTCCTTCAGTCTCTACCATCGCATTGGGACGCAAATCAGCGGATTCAGTGTCGGCCAAATGAACCATCTCAGAAAGAGAGCCTTGCTCAAGTAAGAATTTCGTAGTTAATTTAGCGTTTTGAATTTTCTGTTTGTCTCATCGTTCGCAATTTGTGAATCCAGAGTTAATATCAAAAGTTATTATTAATTGGATGTTCTTAATAAAAGTTTATAGATGGTGATTTGTTACTGGCTAACTATTAACAATGCTTCTCATTTTTAGACTAACGGCTTTGATGGAACGTCATTGTCCCACGAACAGAACCACATGGAATTGGGAACTCCCCAAATTCATCCGAAAAATAAAATCTCCGGATTACAAGGACAGAATAGTGTTTGGAGTTCCCCTCCAAGTTATTAATCAGAGGACGGGATACCCGTTACCACCGGGGATACAGCACGCTTTTACCTACCTGAAGACCAATTGTATAGACCAGGTACATTACATTATAGTCATACTTTTTATTGACAAGTTTTCATAAACTTTTTTTCCATGTGTGAATCTTTAGGTTAAATAAGGATACATCAATTTAAATTGAGTCACAGTTTGATATTGTCGGACATCTTCAATTCTAGATTGGTATCTTCCGTAAACCTGGAGTTCGTCCAAGGATTCAGAAACTTCGCGAACTTCATGAAGGTGATGATGATATCCAGTATTCGAACTTTGGACCTTGCGATATTGCTGACATGGTCAAAACTTACTTCAGGGAACTTCCTGAAGTCCTGGTGACAAATAAGCTATCGGAAATCCTTATCACCATTTGTCAATGTAAATCGAGACTCCACTTTTTTACTTTATTCCACATAAAGGAATTTTAGAAATGTTACTAGTTTCGCATATACAGGGTGCCTTAAAAGTCAGGGCACATTAGGGGAAATAATGTTTCACGTTTTATGTTGACTTATTCATATACCATTGTAACCTAACCTTTTCTCTTCTATTTTCGCTTGAGTTTCTTTTTGAACACCCTGTATAATAAATACTGAGACCTATTAACCTCGATACAATTCTCAATTCTTTTTCCGAGTGACATCCTCGCACGTTTTAACATAACAGGGGAAATGGGTCTCACTTTGAGCATTTATTATTGTGTCCTGACCTTTGGACCACTTTGGTATATTTCACATTTACTGTGTGAAGTCTAGTCAGTACAAAATTTGATTGCGAATTTTTTTTTTTTCGTACAATTTCAATTATGAGATAATAACACTGAACAAAAAGTTTTTATTTATTCTGTCTCAGCAACAAACGAAGTCGACGCTGCTGATTCCGAAAATAAGTCATTTTGGTGTATCACGCATAATTTCCATGAAATATATAATTATTATATATAATTAATTAAAAATATTAACATCACATGTGGTCAGAATTGCGAGATAATAAAATAAATGAACAGCTTTTACTACAAAAATTTAATATTTTTTCAAAAAATGGAAACTTCTCAAAAACTATACGTGATAGGAAACTAATAAGACCATTTTCGTAATCAGCGTCAAAAACTATGACATAAAATGTTGCCGGAGCCAAAATCATTGTTAAACAGTGTAATCATACCGTTCTTATAACGTTTCCAGACTTGCCGATTGAGGTTCGCTTGGAAGCGCTTCAATGCGTCATGCTGATGATGCCAGACGAGAACAGGGAAGTCCTAATGGCGCTTCTTTCATTCCTTTCCGACGTGGCTGCAAACGCTCATCTTAACCAGGTGAAAAAGATTTCCCTTCTCTTACCTTCAAATTCTCACTCTCTCTCATTCTCTCTTTCATTCTCTCTCTCTCTAAATCAGAGATCAAACTGTTCCGTGACGAACATTTTTTTTCACGTACAGATGACGGCAAGCAACTTGGCTGTGTGTATGGCGCCTTCTTTATTTCATCTTAACATGGGGGGATCGGGTTCGAGTCCCCTCCGAAGGAAGACTACAGGATCTCCGGAGCAAAAGGATTTACACGACAATAAAGCCGCTCATCAGTGCCTAACTCTAATGATTCAGCAGGTAACAAATGTTAATTTTAAACATTTCTTGTGACAGTGTATTAAATTTAATATTCTCAAAAATGTATAAACAATTAGAATTTATTTTAGAAAGCATAACGGACAGATTTTCGCGTGCCTTAATTTTGTATTGTATTTGGTCCGTGACTCTACATTATTAAATAGCAAAGTTTATTCAGATAAAATTGAACTCAAAACTATTTTTAATGGATTTTTTAGTACGATAAGTATATAACTTTTTTCTTGCAGGTAACAGAGCCCTCATAATTAATTTTTCTTTTCAGGTAAGCAACCTGCAGTGCGTGCCGATGGAGATGCTAGCTAATTGCCGATTCTCCTTCCTCGATTTAAGCCAGCCGGTGGCCCTTGAGGATTTGGGCTCAGCTTCCAACGTGACCCTCTTTCCTTCTCAAGGAGAAGGCGACTGGATGTCCTATATGAATGCCTGCATCGATTCGCTCCTGAAGGAAACAAGGGAAAAGTAAGAAAAACCTGCGTCACCCACGACCTTAGGAAAGTTGTGCTTAAAATTACTGTTCTAAAACTTGTGGTTGGAAAATAATAATCATTGAATGAAATTTTTCAGGTCTCGGGGTTGGGTACATATTAGTTATCCCGATCCGATCGTCGAAGTAGGATACCGCAAAGTTGGAGATGGGCATCCTTTAAGATTATGGAAAGTGACAACGGAAGTAGAAGCACCGCCCACAGAACTTTTAACCAGAGTATTAATAGAGAGGTTGGTTTTTAACTTAAAATATATATTATGAACAACGGTACTAATACTATTTTTTTTTTGTTGTTTTACGTTAATATTTTAAATTGTATCATGGATCTTAAATGTAATATAGTATGAATCCACACGATTTTTGATGATGAAAAATTTTCTCCTACGAGGTGAGGACGCTAACCACTACACTACAACGCGATAAAAGTTAACAACCTGTCATACATTTAAACAACCGAGGAAACGCGTAACGCTTTCACGTGTTAATCCTCAGCATTTCATTCAAATAATCTGGTGCAACCCAAAATCGTGCGTTCATGCATATTTCCATTTATGGGACCCAAGCGTTATACCAGATAGTTTGAATGAAATACTAATCATTACCTCGAGTACGGGTGAGTTAACACGTGAAAGCGTTATGCGTTTCTTCGGTTATTTAAATGTATGACAGGTTGTTAACTTTCAGCCAGTCATAGTGCAGCGGTTAGCGTCCTCACTTAACGTTCCATGGTGAGTTTGAACCATGTTGGGGAAGAGTTTATCATGAATCTTTAAATAAACCTTGTTAATAAGTGAACTTTCCAATTCTTTCCCCCACAGACACTTATGGGATGAGGGTCTTTTGAAGTGGAGAGTGGTTACGAGATTAAATCGACACTCGGAAGTCTTTCAGTACATGTGTAATTCCATGTCTCCGCGCGCTCCTGTTGATTATTGTGTTTTAAGGTTTTTATACTTCGTTTTTTAAATAATTTTAACAGCTTCAAAAGCCTTTTTATCCGAATAAACAAGTCATGTTTTCGAAAAGAACAGAATAAGCTTTATCCTGAACTAAATTTCTACCTTTAATAATTTACGATATTTAACTTCTTTTTGTACTTACGGAATTTCTGACTTACTCTAAACCCTGTAATTACAGTTTTACTTTTTTTGTTTGCAGCGACGTAATCTGTCGAAAACAATTTCCTAAATAACAGGTCTTAATTGTCTTCAACGTTGTTTTTATCTTGCCTTCAATTTTTTTTACCTGCATAAAAAAAAAAATCTTTGCAAGCTCAGCTTGGGCAAGGAACACAATTTATTAATTACACACTTTTTCATACCATTAGGAGGAATTTTCAAAACAATAAATCAAAATCGCGCTTTCCTGTTCCAAGAAACTCTAAAGCCCGATCAATAAATGTTTTAGAAGTATCCTTTTCAAAGGAAAATGTGTACTGTGAGAGTTATCTTTTGTTTAGAAGGAGATAATTGAAAAAGTAGTTGGTTTAATAGGAGGAAAGTTTAATACTACTTTTGAAAATTTTATGTAATCATCGTACATTTTTATTCTCAACAGCTACAGTACTTTATGCAACTAAGTAAATCGGTTGCATAAACCTTAAATCACGGAATTGTTTCCTAGAGGGCCTTATTTTCATGTATATACTGTCCCGAATGTTGAGAAAAATAAAAATGTATAATGAAACACGTACAAATAAAAACCAACATCTAGGAAACTCGGCTGGAGCGGTTGGGAGCGAACCAGCGCCACATCACTCAGTCCGCCACCAGGCGCTCACGCGTACTTTATAAAAAGTTATGTTTTATCTTTAGCATGTTCGATTAAATTTGCTTTGTATTGAGTTGCTGAAAGAAGTTTGCCAAAAAAGAAACTTCGAAGGCGGCAATTTTTTTTTTTTTTTTTCGAAAAGAAAAGTAATAATTAGAGCAAACTTCTTTCAACTACTGTACAATGAAAAAAAAAAAGTTAATAATTTTTCTTATCTGATTAACTTCTTGAACGGAAGCCTAAAAGAAATTCAATTTGTCGCGCCTTCCTTCCACTTAAAGTTTTGTACTTAGTTTATTTCTTCCGCTTGACTACCCTACTTATGACATCATCACAGATTCGAAGTAGTTAAGAGAACCTCATAACCAGGATAGTGAAACGAAAGAACGCCAATTACAAAACTTTAACCGGAAGGAAAGCGGACAAATTAAATTTCTTTTAGGCCAAAGCGGAAGAAAGTTAATTAGATAGACAAAAAATTCTTATGAAAAGACGAGTTGAATAAGTATTTATATATTTGGACTGTAAATTCCTTAGAACTGAAAAGCGCGATCGTTGTTAATTATGGGTACGTAAAATTGTATTAATAAGTTACATACCTTTCAATGGCATCTTTCCCAACTCTAACGTTGCTGAGGACCATCATCCTTTTTTCTTTAACGCGGGTAAAATATTCGCAGCTGGAAAACCCACTGTTTATGAAAATTAAGGTCTGTTTTCTAGCGATTTGTTGTCCGCTGATTGAGTCGTCACAGACAGTAGTACTACATACTAGGGGAAAAAGAAAATAATGGATTTAAGCCGTCGTGTAGTGTTAACAGGTCATGTGAATTTCAGTCCCGAAATACGAGAAATCCCGTAAGCAATTACGCGATTGACAGCTCTAATATTAACTAATACGACAGTCATAAAACCGCGCAAAACGAAATTTTCTATATTTTCACTCTGGAAGCTTCAGTTCATGGTCGAATCGGCGGATCCATCAACGTAGAAAATAAGAGTACAAATTTTATATAGAAACAGAGAATAATTTGAAGATTTACTTTTTTTTTTTCAACAAATAATTTTAAATACCTCATTTTTATCCATTGTTCAGATGTTGGAGAACAGACTTGGGAAAAGGACTTTGCGTTGTCGTGGAAACCTCGGTTGAACACTGTGATGCACCCCTCCTGGGAGGGAGTACAAGGGGCATTGTCCTCGCTTCCAGATACATTATTCAACCCTGCGGGTCGGGAAAATCGCGCATTACGCACATTTCAAGAGTGGATATGAGGTACTGTTGGAGAGTTATATTCGAGGGGAAAATAGATATAATTCATATTTTTCTCTAACGTATTAAATAAATTAGCGACCATTTCCTCATATTGTTAGTCATTGTTAGTCATATATTTTGACAAAGATTTTCAAGGAAAATCCAAGATATAAATTTCAGTGAAAAATTAATAATGCTCTTTATTGTATTCTAAAAAAGAAAAAAAATAATTTTGTCGTTCCAGAGGGAGATTACCTGAATGGTACAATAAGAACTACGCCTTTTTTACTGCCAACCACATCGTAAAATTGCGTCAGAGTTTCCAACATTTTGCCACGGGACCAGAAAGTAAAGTTTAAATTAAATAAAATGTAATTTCGTATCATGTCTTTTTCTCTCTCATTTTAACTAACGTTTGAATTAAGAAAATAAATACATTAGTAGTTAAAACAATATATACTGTATATATTGGGAAACTTATTTTATAGAAGATTTTTAAGAGAAGTACCAATTTATGGAACCAACTAGATTGACAATGTGCCTTTTAATTGAATCGTTTAGAGATATTAAAAAAAAAGAAAAAAAAGTAGGTTAACCTAATCAGATTCTTCCAAGCACTAAATTAGAACGTAATCTATTTCACTGAATGAAAAAGAGTTAGTGGTGATAAACAAAATTTAAAGTTTATTTATATAGTATTGATAAAAGCATAACCTTTTTATTCAGTTTAAAAAAATAAATTAACTTTTTTTTTCCTCTTCTGGTGCTAAGTATGGAGTTGTTTACGAAAAGTCACTGTCAATTTAAAGTAACATTTAATGAAATTATAACGAACTAAGTTGTTTAAAAACGTTCAAAGTAGTCGTTTGAAACAAATTTTGTTCATTGAAATAAGGTTATTTTTGTATACCGTTAATTATAGGCCTAATAATAATAATAATTATTCTGTAAATTCAGGGAGTTGCGCGTTGACACAATTTTCTATAATGTAGAAAATGAAATTTTTGTATACATTTCAAAATATTTTGATAAGTTGTAATTCACATACCTACGTAGTAATTACGCAAAAATTTTATAAATAAAAATTAGTAATTGTTAGATTCTTAGAAATCATTAGAGTTGTTAATAAATTTGAGATTTAAAAGCAGTCGAGAATTTTGACAATGAGATTATTAAGTTGTATTAAAAGTAGGGTTAATGGTAGGACCAACCACTTCTTTATATAGTTTGAGAGAGACGAATTTATTCTATTCACATTCCTTACTTTCGTATCTAAATTTAAATTCCATAATCCAGAAAATCATGCGAGGGTTTAACCTAGGAATTTATTGTATGAACGACCAATCTTTACTTCAAATACTGAAAAATCATTACGGAATAAATATCACATAAATACGAGTAAAATTGACAAAGTTTTGTCATAGATTAAACAATAGGTTCAGCCTTAAAAACTCAACAAGCCTAACAATCTTGCCTACAGATTTCACATACATTATATATAAAACTCAAAATTATAGCAATATCCGCCACCTAATAAGTGCTAGAACGAGGATACATTTATTTGTAGCTGGAAGAAAAAAAGTAAAAAGGTGCATGAATTAAAAAAAGAAAGTTTTGTCAACATTCCGTTATATTATTTTGCCCAACATTTTCATTGTCGACATACGAGAAAAACTGACACATTTAAATTATCCATTTAAACAAAATTTATATATATATATGTAAACTGTCAATTAAATGTCTTAAATACGAATGTTTAAATATTGCCTATATATATATAATTTAAATAAATGTTACGTACTTCTAGTCTCTAACTCTTAATTACTGTAATTATACATGAATATAAATTTAAGTATATCATTATCTTTGTCACCATAATCAAGTTATCTTTAACTTTTTAATAACCAATGTATCAATTAAGGACTTTAACTTTTTAAAACTTTATTAACACCGTTAATCTATCCATCAACATACGATAACCTCCTTTGAGTCATTGTTTTCTATGTTGTTATCTTTACATATATATATATATATAAACATATCATAAAATTTATTTTGGATGTACTGTATAAACTGTGTACTATAATTGTTATATATAAATATATATTAAAATGTCAAAAAATAAATAAATAATAATAATAATGACCAATTATAATGTACTTTTGTGTGGTGCCTAAAAAGATAATTTTTGTAACCTGTATTTCATTTATCCCTTGCGTCTTCATAGATTTCCTAAAAGTGTTCGGATTCGTTCCCCCGACTTCTCCCCGATTAAGAAGTGCCTCTCATTTAAAGCGGGGGAAGTAAATGGAAGAGTCGTGCGTATGCCCTGCCTACTGCGAACCTAAGCTCTGTTTCGCTATCTTTTGACGCTCAGAGGAGTCGTACTTAGAACAAATGGTGCGGGTACCCACTGACCTTCGTTTACTTTTACCTACGTAGGTTTGCGAAAACGAATGTTCAAATGAGTATAAAAAGCTTTAAAACAAATAAATAGAGATGATCGTTCAAAAATAACGTAGGACGTCACGTAGAATAAATCTGAAATAGATTTAGTAGGTACAAAGGAAACCCCAAAACGGTCAATTTCGTACTTGCACCTTTGAATGTATATGTATATCAGCCATTCAACATTTATTCTTCCACAAAGTATTAGAGGTAAAGGAGTATATTATTAAATCAATTGAAAAAAAAATGGTTGATGGGATTGTTTAACCTCCTTTGCAACGTCAAAACTCGTATGACGGAGGGAACCAACAGCTTTACGTGGGATACGAACCGCGGATCGCTACATAATCTGGACGCGGAGGACGGTCCCTCATCCAACTACTAACCAGACCCAATGTTAAACTTCGCTGATCGATGAGAGTATTACGACATCTGCCACAACGTACCCCCCCCCCCCGTTTCCCCCCAAAAGTTAAATACATTGATAAATGAAAGAATAAGTTCATAAATGAATGAAAAATAAACTACGCAGTTATATCGTCATAAGCCACGCACATACTCGCTGAATAATAAATCTTAGATATAATTGATCACCCTCGCGCTACTCGAAGATCTCAGTTAAGCAGTGATGTTCAGCGGTGAAAATGTAATTGCTGTACAGTATAGATTTTCGAACCCTCGACTGCCGTAAAAAAAATAATAAGTCTCAAACAAAGCCTATGTGAGTTCCAGCTTTGAATAATACATTAACCATCGATTAGTTAGATTCGATTTTAAGATTTTAGCCATATTTGTGCTCACCTTCAGTAGGGTGACCCACTTATGAACTTTTTTTTTCAGATCCATTGAACATACCTTTTTTCCTGTTAGAAATGGTTAACTTTTACTAAATATATCAAAAAAAAAGATTCAATTTAACAATTTTGGGGTCCCCGACCCACCCCCGAAAATGGCCCCCCACTGAAAATGCTAGAAATACCCATTTTTTGTATTGTAATCAACCTAAATGAACAAGATTTTTGTCAAATATAAACATATTTGATATCAAAAGAAAAGTAATTCGAAGCTTTATTCAGTAAGGTAGAAGAAACAGTAGTAGGGTGTTACCGCCCCTCTTTAGAGCATCATCCCAATGCAGCTCTGCGGCGATGGGCCTCGAAAGGATAAGACGAGTAAGAACTTTATTCATCTTATCGAAATGAAGTGGGAACAACTTGGTTAACATTAGGTTAAATTATATAGACTAGTACAGTTCCCGCCGCTTCGCTGACGGTTAGACAGGCTAAACTACAAAAAAAGAACCCAGCCGTGAAAATTTTGAGCTTCACATTGTGTCAACATTTCTGAATCTGGTATCTCCCAAAACCTCCTCACCCCACTCATACAACTTGGGGGCTAACCCCCTCCCCCATTACCCCCACCCCTCCCCATTACCCCACCCATCCCCCATTACCCCCACCCCCACCCTTCCCCCATTGCTAAACTACAGAAAAGAACACAGTCATGAAAATCTTGAGCTTCACATTGCCGCCCGTAATACAATTTCTGAATTTTTTTCTCTCAATTTCTGAGTGTGACAGACAGACAGACAGACAGACAGACAGAGACAGACAGACAGCTCTCTTATTATAGTATAGATTAAAATATTTTAAGCTTTTGACAATGTTAACAAAGCCCCATCGCTTTTTTTTTATTTCTCAAAAAAAAAAACCAAAAAAGATCTTTACCAATAACATAAGAAAAAGGTTAAAACAAAAGAAAGTAATCTTAGGAACCTTTTGCACTTAAAACAATGAACAAACTTGTATTCGCTTGAAACAAAGCTTAAAATAAAAAACAAAAACAAATAATCTTAGTTACATTTTAACCTCAGAGCAGTGACCAAATTTTTCTTCGTCATGTTTGGGATTGCAAGTCTATTTTGTTCAACCTTCAACGACCTGCAAAAGTTGTTGAAACTCACTTTCATCTTTACAATGCCCATGAAAATCTTGCATGAGCTTGACGCCACGCTCTCCTGTGTCATTTACTACTTTGGCAGACGAAATAAGGCCCCTCATTCTTTAAAAATTGTCGTCGTCTTCCCATAATGATATGGGTTTTTAATCCATTCCCTAGATGAGTTGAGAAGTCCGAATAGGTACCAAGATCTTGGACCTATGAGGCGATGAAGTCTGACACCCTGCTTCAGAATAGGGAAGATAGGCTGACCTGGTGTGAACTCTTGAGGAGGATTATATTTTGTTAATTCTTAGGCCATCTTAACCTTTTCTTCATTATTAACAGAGCCAAACAAAGCCATAGGGACGAGCTCTTCAGTCAAGTATCAATAATGACCTCGAAAAATGGCTAGGGCAGATTCGGCAACCTCTGTCTATTTTTTTGTATTTTATCAATTCAGTGTAGAATCTAAACTCATTTACAGGAGCTTCGGATGATTTAGTACAGGACAACCAATATTTTCCATAAAAAAGGAATGTAAACTGACAAAATATTTCAAGTTTTGGAATAGTGACATCATCGTAGCCAGCTTGGTGAGAGAAGGCATACATTTTATTGGTGTAAAGGAATGAAGCCATCCGTCTTGCATGATGGAAGGCTCCTGGCAGTTAATGCCAAATATGGCGACTACGCGCATGCGCAAAAGCAACGAAACATTACTAGCATGTGGTCGACTGATATGACAGCTAGCCTCTGAATAAGCAATACCTCATAATTAAACATATTTTATTATCTAAATACCTGAAAAAAATCACAAAATGGTTAATTCCACAATAAACTCTTGCTCTTGCGCCTTTCTTAGTCAAAATAAAAAAGTCCCCTTCTTAGTTGAGAATTTGAGCCCCACTAACCTGATCAAATGCCTTTTACTGTATCTAACCCATAACATATTGAAATTGAATCTTTTTCTGATATATTTAGTATAAGTGGACCATTTCTAATAGGAAAAAAGCTATGTTCAATAAATCTGAAAAAAAAAGAAAGCCATAAGTGGGACACAATAGGTTGATTACAATACAAAAAATGGGTATTTCTAGCATTTTTGGGGGTGGGTCGGGAACCCCAAAATTGTTAAATTGAATCTTTTTTTGATATATTTAGTAAAAATGAACCATTTCTAACAGGAAAAAAGGTATGTTCAATGGATCTAAAAAAAAAAGGTCCTTCAGTTTAGCACAATATTTGCTGCAATTTTAGTTATAAAATTTCTTATTTAATTTGGTTTTATTTGCTTTAAGTTTTAAGTTTACTGATGATGAATAATGGATCTTCCGAAACGTTTAATAAATTGTATTCAATGCATCACTCGTTTCACCATACAGCTTTAAGAGAACGCTGGAGTACAGGGTTGTCCATAAATTATCTTTACAAATTCAAATAAAATTTAATTGAATTTGTAAAGATAATTTATGGATATCCTTCCTATATATCAAATGGAATAATAAAGTCATACCCCAAAACCAGGACTGGAATAAAGTCGAACTGGAAGTAAATCCGATCGTACTGAAATTAAGGAGAATAAAATTGGAATAAGATCAAACTACTATTAGTGCCCGGTTAGGGTACCTTTCTAGCAGCTAGGTGCACGATTGATTAGATAAGGTTAGTTTAGATTAGAATAGGTTGAGTTGGGTTGGATGGTTGGATTAATTAGGTTAAGTTAGATTTGTGGAGTAAATGCCCGACTATCCCCAAATTCCTAGCTGTTAGGCGTACAATGAATAATGGTTAGGTTAGAGCAGTGGTTCTTAACCCCTGCGTAGCGACCGAAAATTGGATCGCCAAGCCACTTTGATTGGGTCATTAAATTGTCATTTATCACTTATTTACGTTATCCTTAATCATTTTACCCATATTTATTTTATTATCTATTATGAGTGAACTGTTTGAAGGAATGGGTCGCCGAGCTAGCCCCGCGACCAGAATTTGGGTCGCAACCTAAAAAGGTTAAGAACCACTGGGTTAGAGGATAAGTTATTTAAAAGTTATAGAGGCAGATTTTAAATAGAATACATAGGAATTCAATCGAACTGGAATAACGACGAATTTGGCCAGACTGGAATAAAGAAGATGGAAGTAAATCGAATGGAACGAAGTCGATTTCGATCTCATTCCACTTCTTTCAAGTTTCGACGTCAAAGCGGCAAGAATGAAATATTTTTTTAAAAATGCATAGTTAAATAAAATAGTTAAATAAAATAGTTAAATAAAATAGTCAAATAAATAGTTAAATAAAATGATCTATCGAGAATTCTATTTTACTATAAGTTATAGAAATCTTTGATATTTAGTAGAGTTAGAGTTAAACCTCCGTTTTAAAGTTCAGTAGCCCTTATTTTTTTTTATTATTTACAACATAAGCAATGGCGCCTTTTAATTAATTTGGAAACCGTCAAGATGCGGATGAGTCGATCGATATACCCTTCACCACAACCAACAATAATTAAGATAAATGCGAACCGACTTAAATTTGATTTGAATTTTAATGTTGAATGAATTATAATCAACTTTCAACTTGAGTTTTACCTTTGACTTCTACTTCAGTTCGTTTCCTTAGCTTCGTCAAAAGACGAAGCTTTGAATTTTATTCTTGAAATTGAAGTTTTTCTTCTTACTTTGACTGACTTCAATTAAAATCACGACTTTTATACATTTTGATGCCAACATTGACTTCTTCACTATGCTTACTTCGACCTCGAACTCCTACTTAAAATTTCGAAAATGACTTAGAATTTTGACTAAATTTAAAATGTAAATCAAAATGTCAATAAAAAATTTAAAAAGTCGTCATTTTTTAAAAATTATTTTGCAGTCTAATTTTAACTAAGTTCAAAAATCGTCCCATAAAAAGGGTCGGGTCCGGACAAAAGCCCCCTAGGACAAATTGCTGGGTAGGGCAAGTCAGGTGTCACATCTACTCTGAAAAGATCAGAAGATATTTAGGTCAAATAACCAATATTAACCTGTTATGTTAATTAAATGCCCAGTTAGGTCAACTGAATGCCCAGTTAGGTCAACTGAATGCCCAGTTAGGTCAACTGAATGCCCAGTTAGGTCAACTGAATGCCCAGTTAGGTCAACTGAATGCCCAGTTAGGTCAACTGAATGCCCAGTTAGGTCAACTGTACGCCCTTGATGATTGGTTAGGTTCAGTTGTGATATTTTCGTTAGTTTAAACGAAAATGACGAGAGCCAAAATACAAACTATAAACATAAACTGTAAATAGTAAAGAATAAAAATAATGATTAAAAAAATTATTATTATTTTTCCTAGGGGGCTTTTGTCCTACACTCAAAGAGAGTCCGTATGAGCACCCAAGATGTACAGCAAGATGCTTAAACAAACTTCGGGGAAAAAAATGTCAAATTCGATTTTCATAAACTATCTCAACATAAATTCCCATAAAAAAAATGCAATCATTAAATGTTAAATTTAGAATGACACGTTAACATCTTTATATAATTTTTGTTAACCTAACCAAACACTGAAAATATACTGAATTCAAATAGTGAAAGGGAAATACTTAAGTGTAAAAAGAGCCGCTTTCGATTTTTGAAAAATATTGATAGCATTCTTCATCAGAAGTAATAAAACTCATTAGAAGTAAAAATCTGGAAAGTACGAACACCAAAGGTTGGAAATAAATTTTCTAAAATGTGAGATAAAGAATCTTAAATTCCAAAAACCACGTTTAGTTGTTTTCCAACTATAAAATAATTTACACCGAAGTTCCGCATAATATAATCTTTCAGAAAATGCAAACCAACAATGGTTAATCAGATATTTAACATATTTAAATTTTACGATAACGACACCTCAACAGACTTAGCTTGTTTAGCAGTATATATATATAAATATACATTCAACTGCAAAGAACACGCAGTATAAATAACGTAAAGAACGACGCTTGTATAGGAGATATTCAAATGGTATCGCGTCTGACCTGCAATCGGAAGATCCCGGGTTCGATTCCGAGGTGGTTACCTCATTTTTTTCGTTTGTTCCGTTCTCTCTCTCTCGTCTTGCGCGGAATATCTCCTATACAAGCGTCGTTCTTTACGATATATAAATATATATATAAATATATATATATATAAATATATATTATATATATAAATAAATATATAAATATATATATATATCTATATATATTTTTTTTTTTACAGTCAAAGTAATATATATATATATATATATATATATATATATATATATATATATATATATATATATATATATCAGTGGCGTGCGGTGATTTTTCGTCAAGGGGAAGCAATTCAAGCAAAAACAACAAAGATTATATAAAATAAAAATAAAACTTTAAAATACTCGTATATAATAAAAACAAAACACATATAATCATCTACTTACTTTACTTATAGGTTAATTCTATTCTTCTTTCTTTTTTATTAAATATATCTATTATTTCTTCGTAAAAGGCATCGGTTTTCATATCCTTAAGAAGCTTTTTCTCAATTGAGATTAAAGCTAAACTTGCAAGCCTTTCACAGCACGTATAAGTTGCCAGATATTTCAAGAAAATTAACTATAAGATCTGGACAGCGAAATCTAAATTGCTTCCTTTTTGACATAGGGAAGGATAAAATAACGATAAATATATATTCTTTTTCGCTTAACATGGCCATGGAATTTTTTAGTAGAAAAACTATATGAAACTTGTTGTATTCAATAAATACTACATTATTAAACATTAAATGAGTTTTTAGAATGGAAAGAAACAATTTGTAACAGTAAAAAAAAGCGAAAGTCATTGGGAAAAAGGATGCATTTCGTCAATTGTTGTCCAACTCGAGATTTTTTGCGTCGGCTTTCTTAAAGGTTCTTGCACGAACGGCAATCAATGTGTATATACTATGTATCCACCTGATTACCAATCAAATGCTATAAATAGTATAATAAAATGATTTTGTACAAATTATTAACACACACAGTATATTACAGTCAAAGTAATTAATATATATATATATATATACACACACACACATTATAACTGCAAACACGCAGTATAATTAACGTAAAGAACGACGCTTTGTATAGGAGAATTATCTGCGCAAGATGAGAGCGAAAGAACGAAACAAATGAAAAAATGAGGTAACCACCCGGGAATCGAACCCGGGATCTTCCGATTGCCGGTCAGATATGATAACCATTACACCACGGGCCTCACTCAATCAAACGTCGTAATTCCTCTACATGTGCGCAGAAACCAATGCCCCAAAGGGGCACCCCTCGCATGCCGTAACATTATATACATTATAACTGCAAACACGCAGTATAATTAACGTAAAGAACGACGCTTTGTATAGGAGAATTATCCGCGCAAGATGAGAGCGAAAGAACGAAACAAATGAAAAAATGTAGAGGAATTACGACGTTTGATTGAGTGAGGCCCGTGGTGTAATCGTTATCATATCTGACCGGCAATCGGAAGATCCCGGGTTCGATTCCCGGGTGGTTACCTCATTTTTTCATTTGTTTCGTTCTTTCGCTCTCATCTTGCGCAGATAATTCTCCTATACAAAGCGTCGTTCTTTACGTTAATTATACTGCGTGTTTGCAGTTATAATGTATATAATGTTACGGCATGCGGGAGGTGCCCATTTGGGGCATTGGTTTCTGCGCGCATGTAGAGGAATTACGACGTTTGATTGAGTGAGGCCCGTGGTGTAATGGTTATCATAGCTGACCGGCAATCGGAAGATCCCGGGTTCGATTCCCGGATGGTTACCTCATTTTTTCATTTGTTTCGTTCTTTCGCTCTCATC
The DNA here is from genome assembly GCA_023014485.1 of Bathynomus jamesi. Classification (NCBI taxonomy): domain Eukaryota; kingdom Metazoa; phylum Arthropoda; class Malacostraca; order Isopoda; family Cirolanidae; genus Bathynomus; species Bathynomus jamesi. The sequence continues at coordinate 236,813 of JAJOZX010004634.1, forward strand.
TTGCGCGGATAATTCTCCTATACAAAGCGTCGTTCTTTACGTTGATATATATATATATATATATATATATATATATATATATATATATATATATTACAGTCAAAGTAATTAATATATATATATATATATAATTATATATATAATATATATTATATATATATATATATATTTTACAGTCAAAGTATGTAACCACTCATTTCGCGTAATGGTTGAAACCTTTAGTCATTTCGCGAAATGGCTGTTTCACTTGGTCATTTCGCGAAATGACTAAAATCTTCAGCCATTACGCAAAATGGCTGAAATTCCACCTTGGTCATTTCGTGCAAGATCATTTGCCCGGTCAGGTCAACTGTATGCCCTTGACAATTGGTTAGGTTAAGTTGTGTTATTTTCGTTAGTTTTAACGAAAATAACACGACTTAACCTAACCAATTGTCAAGGGCATACGGTTGACCTAACCGGGCCTTCAATGGCGAACATCAGAATAACATTAAAGGCCCGGCTAGTATTTGAAAACCTTTATATTGAAAATTCAAATGTGTTAAAATGTGTTCAAATGTTAAAATGTGTTCAAATGTTAAAATGTGTTCAAATGTTAAAATGTGTTCAAATGTTAAAATGTGTTCAAATGTGTATTTGAAGAGAGTTTCTCACTTATTTGAACAGACCTGTGGATGTATGTATGTTTTAGCAGATTAAGTTAATTAAATAAAGGTTTCCAATTTTATTGTGATATTTGTTATTTCTATGAATTTATGACAAAAGTCATTTTAAGTCATTTCACGAAATGACCAAGGTGGAATTTCAGCCATTTCGCGTAATGGCTGAAGATTTTAGTCATTTCGCGAAATGACCAAGTGAAACAGCCATTTCGCGAAATGACAAAGTTTCAGCCATTACGCGAAATAGCCGCTTACACACTTTGACTAACTATATATATGTTAGCCTTGGTTAACCTTGGTTTGGCTTCCGCCCAAATTGTTCATTCTGACAAAGGTCAAGCTTGTTGTTACAGTTTAACGGGGAATCCGAAACACGACCCACCACGGGTGGTCAGAAATTACAAAGTCTTCAATCTCGATCTCACGACCTCCCGATCAGCAGCCGTGTCTTAACCACTAGGATATCCATTTATCTACCAGCCAATTTCTATTGTATGGAAAGATGAACAGCTGGGTTTGCTGCGCACCGACTGCCGTCACCGGGAATCAAACCTGCGGCCGGTGAATTCGTTGTCAGCGATACTAATCACTACACCACCGAGGAGTGTTTATATATATATATATATATATATATATTATATATATATATATATATATATATATATATAATGTAAACCTTGAACCTTGTTTTTGGCTTTCTTCTTCGTTTATTGGGGTGGGGTCGTTTTGGGGCATTCGCCCCCCCATTTTTTTATGTGGGAAGGAGGGGGGGTTAAGGGCGAGCGCTCGCAAAAGTGACCCCTCTGCAGAAGAAGAAAAGTTAAAAAAAGGTCTCCAAGGCTCAGTAATGTCGTTTCTTTTTAATATAAATTTTGAAAAAGTTGCGTAGTATGTAAGATGCATGTATGTGTGGCGAGGAATAAAGGGAAAAGTGTGTGTGTGTGTTTGAGTGCATGCTGGACTGGTCACAGGTAGATGCGATACGGAGAGATCAGCTAAGGAGGACAGTGACAGGAGAAACGGGAGTTCCAGCACTCCCTGTCCCCTGCCTAACATCCCCACCCCGGGAGTACTTCCGTCGTCGATTGGTGTCTGCAATTTCCTACTTAGCCCCTCCTTCCTGCATAAAATAAATAAATAAATAAATAAAAAAAAAAAAATATATATATATATATATATATATATATATATATATATATATATATATATATATAATATATATATATATATATATATATACACGGTGAACCAAAAGTAGGTGGACAGTAGGTTGAATACGGTTTGTGTTATATTATATTATACTATGGTGTTCATTATAACTATGGTGTTTGTGTTTTATTATATTAAATATTATAACTAAATTTATTTAAATTTTATTTTGTATTATAGTATACAAAAAAATTAAATATGTATTCTCAAAATAAACGTTATCATTTACTGTCCACCTACATTTGGTTCACCCTAATATATATATAATATATATATATATATATATTATATATATATATATATATATACATACACAATAAAATACGTGTGTGTGTGTTACACACAGACCGTGCATTGAACAAGGAACTCTTCTGGGAAAAGCAATCCACTATAGTTCGAATAAGTAAGGTTGCCCAATGCCCATGTCGGGCTAACATCATGAAAAATCAAAGCTATAATATTTGTTATTTACCATTACTTATTCGAACTATAATGGATTTAATTTTCCCAGAAGAGTTCCTTGTTCCATGCACGGTCTGTGTATAACAAAGATCTCAGGGGACCATTCTGAGTTCAATCTTATATATACATACATACATACATACATACATACATATACACATATACATATATATACTGTATATATATATTCATGGTAAAAAAGACAAATCATTATACAATCATATACTACAATCACTGCTATATTCATTCGCTTAAATTTAAACAACTTGGCAAGCAGGCATCCACCATCAACACAACTATACTCCCTCATATGTTCATACCACTCGTCTTTCATTAGGAAAGCAACATTCTTTTTACTTTTTCCTCCTCCCCATCAATACCTGATTTCACATCTTTTATTCCTTCCCATACCATACCACCATTCCCTTTCAGCTCCGTTTCATCGAAACCAAGCAAGTCAAAACGTCCATCCAGACAAATCTTGCTCTCTTGTATTCTCTTTGCATCTTCATTTATAACTCTTAACAGTTCACGCTGCCATACAAACCCATAAAAAAAAACTTCCGAGGGTAATGTTGCGGTCACGCCGCCCAAGTCGGAGTCGCATAACGTTGCGCGTTAGAAAATATTTCTCAGGAGATGGAAACCAAACCAATCTCAAACCCTGTTAAGCACAGGGAAGCGGAAGATATAAACCCATCCCAAGGGATCTTCGTACATTCCCTTTTACGACACGCATGAGGAAGGCGGAGAATTAATTCTTAACCCCCCTTATTCTCAGGGGGGAAATGAGTAATAATTTAATATCTACAATTGCTTTTTTTTATAACATTTTTAATAACAGTCAATAAACTAAAAAAAATGGAGTATTCATGAAGATCTTGTAAATTTTCTACAGTAGTTCAGAAACTTAAAAAACAATTTCGTCAGTAAACGACACACACGCACCATTCTGTGTGTGTGTGTGTGTGTGTGTGTTTAGGCCACGCACTTTCTTGGAAACAGATCGATCAGCCGCGCATCCAAAGAGAATTCTTGTCTGAGTATTAACGTTATTGTATTTTATTTTATGTAAACTAACGTCAGACAAGAGGCGATCACACATCAAACTTTTAGAAGTTGTGAATGAAAAGTAATTTAGAGTAGAATAATTTTGAAGTTACTAAGTAAATATTAATTCCAGTATTACCTTCCACGAATAATGTCTTTATCATACATTATTAGCTATAATTTTGTATAATAAGATTCGTAACGTTATTTGTTAGTGAAATTAAGACTGAAATGTAATTAATACAAGAAATTCTGAGTGTAGAAAATGCATAATTCTTTATTTAATGTGGTAGATTTGGGGACGAAAGAAACATCAGTAGATTATAAAATCCAAAATATACTAAACTGGATCACCTGAAAATCAGGGCCCCCAGCCTTCGTTAGTTAGCTTTATAAGGCTAACTAACGAAAATATCACGACTTAACCTAACCAATCGTCAAGGGCGTACAGTTGACCTAACGATTGGTTAGGTTAAGTCGTGATATTTTCGTTAGTTAGCCTTATAAGACTAACTAACGAAGGCTGGGGGCCATTATCTTCAGGTGATCCACTAAACTATTATTAGGAAATAAAGACGTAATGCAACGGCCTGTAATTGTTAATCATTAAAATTATATATTTAAAATCAGAATTTATATTTCTCCGCACTCACCATCATAAAATTAACCGTTAAAAAAACAAAAAATCTAAAACGGGGTAAAAACTTTCGCTTGAGATAAAATATACAACTTTTTAAATGAAGAATTTAATTATATTATTGAGTAACTGAAATTATAAAAAGGAAGACCATAGCCCATAGCGCTAAAAGACGGCGGATCTGGTGAATAGCCTTTGACATACGCAACAGTTTTTCAACTAGGCCTAATCCTAATTTACTTTTTTAACCTTTAGGATTTGATTATTTCTCATAAAATGAAGATCTTTTCCATCTGCAATTTAAAGTTATCCGTTCTGAATTTACTTCCAACCTTACGTTAATTATATCTTTTAATTTATTAAACAAAAGAAAAAATAAAGTTATTCTCCTTCAGCGAGTATTTTATAGAGATTAGCTGTCTGTACATAAACTGAAAAGGCAGTCAGTAAATCTTCTCGGATTCCCAGCTATGAGTACGACAAAACGAACTTTACATTTATTTATTTTTGTTTCTGCAAATCCCATATCTACGTATTCCTGAATGTGTCGCGGAAGACAGTAAGGAATATTGGCAAAATCCATTACTCACCTATTTATTCCCTCGTTTGGTTCAGAGCACACACTATATTATGGAAAACTAATAGATATGTTCCTTCCTCACCCCCACCCGAAGAAATTTTATATTTTAGGCTTAATTTCAGTATAATACCCAACACTATAGAAACCTATTATATGAAATGATACCCCAAGAACGTACAGATAAAGATATTATTTGTGGAAGTAATATAATTATTATTTATTAAATAACTTCCGAGGACGTAATACAGCGTTATTCGAGGCCGGAATTTGGGAAAATATATATATGAGGGGTTAGCGTGTAACGATTCAAAGAAAATTCTTAACATGTACCATCTTATTGCGTAGAAAATATCCTTTCTATAGTAAAACAATCCAATTAACTGTGTACCCCCCCACACCAATATATATACATATGGTGTTTCACAACCGGTCTGCCATACTTTGGGAGGTACTTTGGGAGGTGATTGGGGGGGTGATATCGAGTAAAAATGTTAATACAACATAGGTGCTATTTCCAACCGTTGCGGAGCTACAGACGTTTTAAGATGTGCAAACAACAAATCCCTACTTGTGTGTAATTCGGTAGATGGCAGCATTTATCTTGTTTTTTCTTTCATTTGGTTCTGATCTGTGGTACGAGACACTATGTTGCGCTAAGGTGAACAATCAAAATGAAACAACAGTTCACACCCGCTGAATACGCTGATATCCATTTCATTTATAGATTCTGTGATGGTAACAGTAGAGCGGCAGTTGAGGAATATCGAAGACGTTTTCCGAACCACTAAACACCGAACAGGCAAGTGTTTAGTAACACACCCAGAGATTAAGGGAAACAAGGACAATCGTTCCACGTAACCAAGAACATGTAGCACGGCGTCCCGTTGCTGTGGACGAGCGCATACTGGACCTAGCACAACGTAGCCCAATTACCAGTGTTCGAAGGATTGCTAGACGAATTGCTGAATCCGCATCGCGTGTATGGCGAACCATACATGATGAAGATTTGTATCCCTATCATTTGCAACGTGTGCGAGCTCTTTAACCGGATGATTACGATAAACGTGTTCAATTTTGCCAGTGGATGGTTATGTATCGCCAAATTCTTAATCGCATACTGTTTAGTGATGAAGCACAATTCATTCGGGATGGAATGAAGAATAGACTAAATTCCCACCTGTAGTCTGCCGATAATCCCCACGGTATCATTGAAGGAAACTTTCAACATCAATTCTCGGTGAATGTTTGGTGCGGTGTAACGGACGTTGTTTTGGAACAACGATTAACTGCTGATATTTATCTGAACTTCCTGACGAACGAATTGCCACTTTTGATGGAGGACATACCCTTGGAAACAATGCGCAGGATGTTCTTTCAACACAATGGTGCGCCACCACATTTTGGTCGTCATGTTACGGATTACTTGAATGAGTGGTACGGGAATCGTTGGATTGGTCGTGCTGGTCGAATATCGTGGCCCCCGAGATCTCCGGACCTAACCCCGTTAGATTTCTTTTTATGGGGCCTATGAAAGAGACGATCTACAAGACGAAAGTACAAACGAGAGAGGAACTCTCGCGTCGGATTATGGATGCCGCTGCTTACATACGAGAACACCCCGAAATGATTCAACGGCAGTGGACTCTTGTTTGGAACGAGCAAGGCTGTGCATTGAAAATCGAGGCGGACATTTTGAACATTTATAAGATGTATCTCATAAAATGTAGCAATAAATACATCAGATTAATACTCTCGTTTATTTTTTCCGTGCACCTTAGAACGTCCGTAGCTCCGCAAAGGTTAGAAATAGCACTTATGTTGTATTAACTTTTTTACTCGATATCACCCCCAAAATCACCCCCCAAAGTATGACAGACTGGTTGTGAAATACCATATATATATATATATATATATTATATATATATTATATATATATATATATATATATATATATATATATATATATATATATATATATATTATATATATATATATATATATATATATATATACACAAACTCAGAATGGTTCCCTGAGAACATTATATGTTAAACACAGACCGTGCATGGAACAAGGAACTCTTCTGGGAAAATTAAATCCACTATAGTCCGGATAAGTAATGGTAAATGACAAATACCATAGTTTTTTCTTTTTCATGATTTTAGCCCGACGTGGGCAACGGGTCTCTCGCAAAGAGATCCCATAAATATAGCTTCCCTCACCAGCTATCTGCAAAGCGGACTATAGTGGATTTAATTTTCCCAGAAGAGTTCCTTGTTCCATGCACGGTCTGTGTTTAACATATATATATATGACAACTCAGAATGGTCCCCCGAGAAACGTTTATGTAACACACACACAGACCGTGCATGGAACGAGGAACTCTCCTGGGAAAATGAAATCCACTATGGTTCGAATAAGTAATGGTAAATGACAAATACTAGTTTTTTCTTTCATGATTTTAGCTCGACGTGGGCAACGAGTCACTCGCAAAGAAGCCCCAAAATATAGCTTCGCTCACCAGCTATCTGCCAAGCAGATAGGATCCCTAGCTCCGGTCCCAAAGCTAGATCCTATCTGCTTGGCAGATAGCTGGTGAGGGAAGCTATATTTTGCAGCCTCTTTGCGAGTGACCCGTTGGCCACGTCGGGCTAACATCATGAAAAAGAAAAACTAAAGTATTTGTCATTTACCATTACTAATTCACACTACAGTGGATTTAATTTTCCCAGAAGAGTCCGTTGCTCCATGCACGGTCTGTGTGTAACATATATATACACCTTTTATATACCTACTATATATACATACATATATATATATATATATATATATATATATATATATATATATATATATATATATTATATATATATATATATATAAAATGATGGTAATGGTAGTAATGGTATTAGTGGTGGTGAAAAAACTTGGTTATACTTGTGGCAATTAGGATGGGAGAACTAAATTGGATTAGAGAGATATATAGTGGAGAAATATTAAAATTGTAAGGAAGGAAGAAAGGTAAGCTATTAAATGTTTTCCGAATTTTATTCTTGTTCTTGCTTCTGAAGAATCATGCACCAGGACTGATAACTGGAGGTGTCTGCAAAACAAACTAACGAAAATTGCGCGAAGACAAATGCTGATTTGGGTGTTCTTTGAACTAAGCTAACACGGAGGAATGTCGCTTTCAGTGGTGATGAACCACGTACAGGATTCTTCGTCAGTGCATTGACCCCTATATTTGCTTGGCAATGCTGTTGCAAACTGTTCATACCCTGAAATGGGCGTATGGGCAGAACGATGTTCTATGTGAAAAGATGTTTAACTCTTCATATTTCCATTTAAACTATGAATGCATCGATGATCACTGAGCAACAAATAACTTTTTTTTTCATCCTTCGAATGAATTTGTGCAATTCCACTGTACTTTTAACGCTGATTACGAATTTGAAACAGAATTTTTCTATAATCCACCAATTTCGAAGGAAATGCAAATGAAAATCAAACCAAGTTTGATATGGAGAGGTGGTAAGAAAACTTTTGCTGGATCTACCAAGGGGTTGATGGGCAAAATCTTTCTGTCCCGGAATCAAATTTTGTCAAAGTAGCCACTCTTTGTGTGTGTAATGACTCCCCTTAGCTCGGCTGTCCCACTCGCAGAGGAAACAAGAGAACTTTGTGTATCCTAACTGTAAGCCGAGGAGAAGTGCAATCACTTTCAGATCACCACAGATATGCCAGCAGTGTTTTTCATAGTCAATGTGTTTCAAAAGTAACTGCATATTGTCATAAGATTCTTTCATATGAACTTTATGCGCAATCGGAACTGAAGGATAGACATTACCGTTGTGCAATAGTACAGCTTTCAAACTCAACTTTCATGAATCGACAAAAAACCTTCATTCCTTAGGATTGTGCTCTCGACCAAGTGCCTCCATGAGAGGATTGAGAGCGTTCACATCATTACAATATACCAAATCACTTTCCATAGAGAAAAACGATGTGAAGTGTGTGTGACGCTTACGAAATGATATTTTTAGTCTTTTGTAAGAGATTCCAACCTTTTAATCTTGGACCTAAGAGCTCAGCCTGATTTTTAGATAGATTCAACTATCTGACAAGATCATTTAATTCTGACTGAGAAATTAAACGAGGTTCATCCGATGAAGGTGGTTGAAATTGTGTATCTATGTCATCTTGTTTGTTCAAAGGTTCATTAGGAGATTCATCATAAAGTTCATTATCATTATGTGGCAAATCGTCACAATGTGAAACAGGTGGCATGGGTGACAGTAAATTAGGATATTGAATCGCATGTTTAGAGTTTGAGGAATGTCCACTTATCTTCGTTAAACAGAAGTAGCAATCAGTCGAGTGGTCTCTCTGTTCTCTCCATATCATTGGAACCGCAAAAGGCATTGAAGAAAGAGTACCTTTTAACTACCCTCACAGAGAACTTGCACACGAAACAACATACATAAGGAGCCCAGATTTTGTCTCGATCTCCTACTTTGCAACCGAAATAAAGTTCATACGCCTTCTTAATTAAAGGAGTGAAACCCTGTTTTTGAGATTTTGTTGTAAATTCACACCACAAAAAAAAAACTGTCAGGGCTGTTTGCACAATTACAAGACAGACATTCTCACTTTTATACCACAAAAACACTTTTTTCACCAAACATATACGAAAACAAAATGAATAACTAAATGTACTTAACCAAGTGGTGGGTAACAATACATGAGACAGAGATTAGCACGAATGCGCAATTCTAACATGACAAACAAGAATGTGTATGTCCTGACAGGTATATGCATATTATATATAAACATGCAACTATAAATAATAGTATGCATAATATAAAGATTTTATACAAAATAAATGACAAACAATAAATCTCTTATTATTGATGCAAACTGAGGAATGCTCTCTCGATCTCAAAGGGTTCTAAATTGCAAATCCCTCAAAAACTGTGGTTGATAGAAAAAATCCGTTTTCATTTCAAAAGTCTCCATACATAGGCAAAATGGTCACTTTATTATGCAATCACTTGTAAGTCACAAAATATGCTCTATGTGGGCACCATTACACTGAATGCACATACGGATAGCATACACAAAGGCATCTCAGCGCATCACCTGCAAAAAAATAAAAATAAATAATCATTTATTTATCATGACCATTTTGCCTATGTATGGAGACTTTTGACTCACCCTGTATATAATATATATATGTATATTATATATATATATATATTATATATATATACATATATATATATATACATATATATATACATATACATATATATACATATATATACATATATATATATATATATATATATATATATATATATATATATATATATACAGGGTGTTTCAGGAGGAAAGTTCAATACTTCGGGGGTGATAGTATCGGTCATTGTGAGAAAAAAGTTCATACGAACATGTGTCTAATTCTGAATGGTTACGGAGATAGAGCTGTTTGAATCTGATGCGCGCGCAGCTCTTCCTCCCCCTATAACCTTGAACCATGTAAGCTGTAATGTAAGCATGTAACATACGCCAATCGACAGCTGACTGTTGTAAGTGACATTGTTTGGTGTTTGAAGCAGTGTTAAGAATGCCACACACCTTCACACATGCCGAATATGCAGATATGGTGTATGTCTACAGTTTTTGCGATGGAAGTGCAACAGCTGCTGTTGCAGAATACCGTTGACGGTTTCCGAACCGCAGAATTCCGGATCGAAGTGTGTTTACCAGGGTTTTCAACACATTGCGTGAGATTGGTACACTTCCCAGCGCTCATGTTTCATCTGAACGTGAAGGTCAACAAGATGTGAATAAAGTGGAAAACATTCTTCAGTTGGTAGAGCGTAGTCCTACTACTAGCTCACGAAGAATTTCTACACGTCTCGGTGTACCACACACAAGAGTATGGCGAACATTACGTGAGGAAGGCTTGCATCCATATCATGTACAGCGTATACAACACCGTCAACCAGGAGACGCTGCCATGCGACTGGAATTTTGTCATTGGGTAAATGCTAATCGTCGATTGCTTCGATTAATACTGTTCACCGATGAAGCTACTTTCACCCGTGACGGTATCAACAACACTCGTAACTCTCATCGGTGGTCAGACGAAAATCCAAATGCCACTGTGGAATCAAATTTTCAACATCGCTTCTCTGCCAATGTGTGGTGCGGTATCATCGATGATCAGCTGATTGGCCCTGTTACTTTAGAGAATCGTCTTACAAGACAAAGTTACTTAGAATTTCTGCAAAATGAATCGCCAGGACTATTGGAGAATGTTCCTTTGGCTACACGCGCTGGTATGTACTTTCAGCATGACGGAGCTCCTCCACATTCTACCCGTCTGGTGATGCAATACCTAAATCAAACTTTCCCTGGTCGGTGGATCGGCCGCGGTGGTCCCATTCAATGGCCACCAAGGTCTCCAGACACCTCTCCGTTAGATTATTGTTTGTGGGGGTGGATAAAAAGTCAAGTTTACAAAAGAAAGGTGGATACACGAGACGAATTGCTCACGCGCATTTTGGATGCTGCTGCCCGCATAAAAGGAACGTCAAGATCAACTCAGACGAACAACACGCGATCTTCGCACACGAGTTGTAAAGTGCATTGATGTTGACGGTGGGATTTTCGAAAACGTATTGTAAACTGTAACAAATTTGTTATTTCTGGATCTGATACCATTGAAAATGCCAATGTTTAAACATTAAACGTTAGAAACAGTAATTGGTTTCTCTTTCTTGATTACCATTAACAATGCTTTTGTATATGTAGATTCAAACAGCTCTATCTCCGTAACCATTCAGAATTAGACACATGTTCATATGAACTTTTTTTCTAACAATGACCGATACTATCACCTCCCGAAGTATTGACCTTTCCTCCTGAAACACCCTGTATATATATATATATATATATACAGGGCGTCCCAAAAAAATGTATACACACTTTAAATACTTATAAAGGCAGTGTTTATTAAAATACATTTCATTTTCAAAATGTAATAGAATCTACAGACATTATTTAATTGTTTTGTCAACGCCTGTTTTCAAACTGACGTCCGTTCTGGTCCAGGCACTGCTGATAACGCGAAGCAATGGAATCGCAAACATCACGAAACATTTCGTTTGGTATTTGTGTGCATTCTCGTTCAATGGCTGCTCTCAATTCAGCGACTGTTGCAGGTTTTATAGCGTAGACTTTGTCTTTTAAGTATCCCCATAAAAAAAAGTCTAGTGGTGTGAGGTCTGGTGAACGCGGAGGGTATTCTACGAAACCCCTTCGTCCAATCCACATCCACATCGTGCCAAGTACCACTCGCAATACTCCACTCTTCGGTCCGGATCATCATCTTCATTAATAGCATGGACTAATCTTGGAATGTAACTTTTCCATTGACAGCGCTTCAAAATGCGTTGGACAGACGATTCTGACATTCCTACCTCACGACTCGCTTGCCGCACAGATTTTCTTGGACTTTGGTGATACGTTTCCAGTACTCTTTCTTGCTTTGTGGGGCTTGTCGATGTCCGTGGTCTTCCGGAACGCTTCTTGTGGACATTCTGAACAGTTCCATTGGCTTCAAACTTATCTCTAATTCGAGTGATGGTAAGTCGAGTTGGTGATCTGTTTGAAACTCCCTCCTAAACTGTCTTTGCACTTCAACTGCGTTTTCACACTTCCAGTAGCATTTTAGAATGAATTTCCTTTGTTCAAAGCTTAGTCTGACTGCTATTATTAATTCTAATGGGTTTAACTTGGAAAGAAAGAAACATCAATTGAGCTATCAGCTGTTAAAGTGTGTATACATTTTTTTGGGACGCCCTGTATATATATATATACAGGGTGTCCGAGAATTATCTGTACAATTTTCATATATCAGTGGCGGATGGTGACTGTGTGAATTGGGTGTACAGAATATCATGTGGAGTAAAATTAATAACTGAAATTCATGTTAACTTAGTTATTAATAAATCTTAATAGTAATATGGTAAGCATACGCAATCCACCTTCTCAATATTATACTAAACACTTGGAGAATTTAGGTGAACTGTAAAAAATCTAACACCAATTTCCTACGGGCTCCTTTAAGCATCGAACTTATTTACACAAACTCAGTCTTCTTTTTAGAGAAGAATAGTGAGCAATAACGTCCTCATATAAGGAACTTCTTTGCTTCACATGTATAAGCAGTGTAATATGTTAAGCATATGAACCTGGCGCGGCCAATCCTGGCCGTGGCAACATAGGCCCCGCCCACTTTACCATATATGGAGGGTGTTCTGTCCACAGACCGCACACTCTCCGCCCTGATCCCTCGCTCTCCCTCTTTTCCATTTGATTTGGCATGGTGTAAATGTAAATTCATATTCCCATAGTAGGGGAGAAGAATATATTATACATATTATATATATATATTGCCGCACCGCCATACTGAAATTTTGCGCTTCAAACAAGCTCTAGGGACGTTTCTATCGCTCAGTACCAAAATTTTACCGAATGGTTGTGAAGACAATCTGAACAACTGAATTGAAGTAGCTCATTTCTCATCTCGACTAGTCTAACAGTCGAGCGCGGAATTAAGGGTTAGGGCATCTTTTTCGTCTCGACTAAAGTTGAGAGAGGGAGACAAAGGGTTAATTAAATATTAATTTACAGAAAATATATTGGGTGTGCGGCGCACACCTAGCACACCCTGAATATACGCCCCTGATATATATACTGTATATATACACAGTAAACCCTCGCTATTCGCGGCTTCACCATTCGCGGCTTCATTCGCGGTCACTGCCGTCGGGTGGCGCCACTGTCAAAACAAACCAAAGCCATGAGACGCGCCACTCACGCTGCTTCAGTCTGCAGTTACCACTCACTCGGTCAACATCTAATCGTCCTCATGGGTCCTAAGCGCGCTGCAAGTACTAGTGCCAGTGCAATTGGCAATGCCCCAAAGAGGCAGAAGGTGATGACTCTTGTTGATAAAATCAAATTGCTCGATATATTGCGAGGTGGCATGTCGTATGCTGCAGTAGGCGAATTGTTTAGTGTTAATGAGAGTACCGTACGGTACATAAAGAAGAATGAAAAGGCTATTCGTGCCTCCGTAAGTGATACTGTGCCGGCTACTGCAAAGGTGGCACAAACAGTGAGAGAGACGGCACTAGTGAGGAAGGAGAGTGCTCTATTTATTTGGATGGAGGATAACCGTAAGAAGGGGGTCCCCCTTGACTCCAACGTGATTCGTGGGAAGGCGCGACCTTGTATCATCGCTTCAAGGCCGCCGACGGAGGAGAAGGAACGAGCACCACTCCCGAATCAAGCTTTGTAGCTAGTAAAGGCTGGTATGAAAGATTCAAAAAACGTTTTTCGCTGCACAATGTCAAGATTTCAGGAGAGGCAGCATCCGCCGACCATGTGACAGCTGCAGCATACCCTGAGCAGCTGCAGAAGATAATTGAGGAGAAGGGGTATAAGCCTGAACAGGTCTTTAACGCCGATGAAACTGCCCTTTTTTGGAAGAAATTGCCATCACGCATTTACATTAGTCAGGAGGAGCGTCATGCATCGGGATTCAAAGCCGCAAAAGATCGTGTAACTCTTCTCTTTTGTGCCAATGCTGCAGGTCACATGGTGAAGCCTGGCTTAATTCATAAGGCAGCCCGCCCGCGAACACTAAAAGGCAAGGATATGAACCACCTTCCTGTCTTCTGGTTGCATAATAAGAAGGCATGGACAACAAAGACTATCTTCTAGACGTGGTTCGCCAATTGCTTCGTTAAAGAGGTACGTAGGTACCTGAATGACGAGGGGCTAGAATTCAAGGTTCTCCTCCTCTTGGACAATGCACCTGAACATCCTCTAAAGCATGAGTTCCTGGCAGAGGGTGCTGAAGTTGAGTTCTTACCAGGCAACACTACCTCCCTCATCCAGCCACTTGATCAAGGCGTCATACGCACATTCAAGGCACATTACACACGCCATTGTATAGCGCGCATTGTCAAGGCCTTGGACGATGAAATGGAATTGGACGTGACGCAGTTCTGGAAGAAGTTTACCATAGCAGACTGCCTTAATATCATCGAGGAGGCATGCGGAGATGTCAAACCGCAGACCATTAATGCTTGTTGGCGTAATATCTGGCCTGAATGCGTCAGGGATTGTACCGGATTCACCACCAGTCCATACAAGGAAGCACTGCAAGAAGACCGTCGAATTGGTCAGGCAAGTTGGGGGCGATGCTTTCGTCGACGTGGAGGAGGTGGAGGAACTTATCAACGAACATGCCACTGGGCTGACTGACGCGGATCTCGAGGAGCTAACTAAGTCAGCTAATGAGGAGGAAGGAGAATTAGAGGAAAGAGAAGATCCACAGTCCATCACTCTTGCACAGTTGGTACAAGCTAATTCTAAATTGATGGAGCTGTGCGAGTTCATTAAGGAACACGACTCATGCCTTGTCCGAGCACTGAAGTTTGGCAGAGCATTAGAAACTGCATTCGAACCGTATCGTCAAGTTCTAAACGATATGAAAAAAAGAAAACTTCAGGGGGAAATAACTATGTACTTCCCAAGCATACCACATCAACCGAGGCAGTGCGAAAATGATGAGCCAGAGCATCACTAATCTCATTTTGCCTTACGTACTGTATATTATGTTGTTTATACAGTATTATGTTGTATACTCTATGTTGTTGTATATTATGCTGTTGTATGTTGTCTCCTTTTCCATTTTGTTTCCGTTTTTGGTATTCAAATATACGTGAAGTTAGAAATGAGTTTAGTTTACCGAAGTCTATGTTTACCAAGTTTACCGAAAAATTTACTACGTACATTACACACAAAATCAATGGAGTATGGCGTATTCGCGGATTTCCCTTATTCGCGGCGCGAGTGGAACGCATCTACCGCGAATAATGAGGGTTTACTATATTACTATATATATATATATATATATATATATATATATATATATATATATATATATATATTAGGGTGATTCAAAAAAATCAAAGTTTTTTTTTTTAATTGTTCAACCTGTATTTTTGTTCCCTATGACAAAAAAGTAGTGTATGCCAAATTTGGTGAATTTTAAATAAAATTTACTATGTGCTACCAGGCGTCAAAGTTTCTCTCTTTTTCAATTTGTTTGTTTTTACAACTTATGATTTTATGTTTAATTGTTTATATTTCAGAATTTTTAATTAATGGTTTATATACTAGCTTGCTTTTAATTGTTGCTTGGAACTCGTAATTTTGATACCAATTAATCGATTATGGAAGCTAGGCCTAACTCACCATCACCCAGTTGCTCATTTGGGAGAAGTTCTACAAGAAAAGAAACTGAAGTATGGCTAATTGGGCAGCCCTCTGCAGTACTAAAAACATCCGTATTACCATCAGAGAAGGAAATGATGGCCCTCTTCATGCACTACAGAAATATTAAAAAGCAAGACTTTAGAGAATCATGCTGCTCTACTGCAGATGATGTGCTAGCAGTTTGGAAAAAAGCAGGAATACCAGCAAAACAAAGAATACATGTAATAGATAAAATTCAAGGAATACTGAAAGAATGACAGCTGCTTAAGAAAAACAAAGCAAACAAATTGAAAAGATCACAAAATTTAAATAATAAAGAAGAAAATGGAAAGATAAACTGGAAAACTTATTTGACATTGCTCATGAGAATGCTATGCAGCTTATAAAAATAGAAGATGATAAGAAATTCTTGAAAATGCAACGTGAGAAAGGACGTCATGGAAAAATGGGTACCATTGATAAGGCTGTTGCTAAAAAAGAGCAAAGAGCAGCAGAAAAGCAACAACGTTATGAAAAGAGGAAAGCAGAAGAAGAGATCAAAAGAAAGAAGAATGAAGAGGCTGTCATACCACCAGTACATCATCAGAATCAGAAGAGAGTAAAAGTGATGAATCTGGTTTCTGTGCTGCACAACCTTCAACATGGAAAAGTAAGGTTGGCAAACGTAGAAAATTGTTTGATGATAAATTATTAGGAAGTCTTGATGTTGCAAAATTGAGTGACAGAAATGCTCTCTTTTTAATGCAAACAATCAGACATCGCTTGAATGGGACATCTGCGAACAAATAAAATGCATGTGTTTCAATACAACGGCAGCCAATACTGGTCCTAGAAATGGTGCAGCTATTCTTCTAGAACAAAAATTCGACAACGATTTATTGTGGCTGGCATGTCGACACCATATATTTGAAATTATGCTGGAAGCTGTTGTTTCAAAGTCTTTATCACCATCTTCTGGCCCAGATATAGTCCTTTTCAAGAAGTTCAGAGAAAAATGGTCAAGTATTAATAAGGAGGACTACGAAACAGCATTATCAGATCCAGATATCTATGAAAATATTCATGACATCAAAGATGACAATTATATTTGCAACAAATCAACTAGATACATTCCAACCAAGAGACGATTACCTAGAACTATTGCAGTTAACAATTATTTTTTGGGGAGGTGAACCAAAAGGTGGAATCAAATTTAAACATCCAGCGGGACTTCATCGGGCTAGGTGGATGGCCAAAATTACATATTCATTAAAAATTTTTATGTTCAAATCTCAGTTCAAAATTTCAGTAAAAGACAAAAAAGGACTAAAAGACATCTGTCTATTTGCTACTCGGTTATATGTAAAGGCATGGTTTACAGCTCCTGTGCCATCTTGCGCTCCTCGTCTTGCTCTGGAATTATTACAGAATCTTGTAGTCTACAAACAAATAAATGACACAATTGCATTTGTTGCTATTAAAAAACTGTTAAGTCACCTCTGGTACCTATCAGAAGAACTGGTAGCCTTGGCCTTTTATGATGAAGTGCCTACTGAAACGAAAAACAAAATTGTAAAGGCCTTGCAAAATACAACAGAAACTCTTCCTGCAAAACGGGCTTTTCTAGATCCTGCACTTATTCCAACGAAGAAATTAGAAGATTTTGTCATCAAATAATCAAACATTCTTTACAATAACAGAATTTAGTTAAAAAATTTTATTCAAAGATGCTAAAGAATGGCATAATGATGAAGAGTATAACTCCGCTAAGAAATCTATCAAACAGTGGAAAGTCGTGAATGATATAGCGGAAAGAGGAGTAAAATTAATGGATGAATATAATAAAATACTAACACATGACGAAGATCAAAAACAATTCTTGCTACAAGTAGTGAAAAACTACAGGGCTGTTTACCCTGATAGAAAGAAAGAAACATTGATGAAGTAAGGACAGCTAATGTCTCAAATATCATGCTAGTTTAATTATGCATGCTTGTGGTTATGGTAGGACCTACGGGGGAGCTTTCCACATTAAAAAAAAGCAATGCGCCTTGTACTGTACCCCCTGGGTGGTGTAGAAAAATTTGACAATTTGAGTCGTTCTGTCAATTTTTAATTGCTGGTAGCAACCCCTAAAAATTAAAAATTTGCTAAAATATCTTAGGATAGTTGTTTTTATGCTGAAATGAACCATTTAAAGGGTTGAACACATTAAAATATAAAAAAAAATTTTTTACCCCCATATTTGAATCACCCTAATATATATATATATATATATATATGTATTTGATTTATGAATAGTATACAGGGTGGTCCAAAAGTCTGTATCTATTTTGTTGAAATACAGCATTTTAAGATAAAAATGTAGTAACAATTAAATATGTATTTATTTATCAAGCTTAAGTATTAAGATTCGACGAGAGCACCATCAGTGTCTAAATCTCAAATCTATCCACTGCATTGCGGAACACATTCTCAAACATCTCGGGTTATTTTAGCGACTGTCGTGACAATGCTGGTTCGCAGATCCTGCAAGTCTAACTCTTGTTTTGTAAACCTCAGATTTTATAAAGTCCCACGCAAACAAGTCTAATGGTGATAAATCTGGAGATCGTGCTGCCCATGGCCTGTTTTTACCACGTCCAATCCAGCGATTTGGTAAAAGTTCATCAAGGTACGCCTGAACGATGTTTGCACAGTGACACAGAGCTCTATTTTGTTGAAAGACAACGGTGTCGAGAATACCATCTGAACGAAGTTGGGGTTCAAGAAACTGTTGAAGCATGTCATAATAAATTGGCCCTGTTACCGTAGCTTCTGCAAAGAAGAAAGGTCCGTAAATCTTCGATCTTGTCATACCCAAGCAGACATTAACTTCAGGAAAACCTCTCATCCATTCGTAGAACTCGGTTTTTCACAAGCCCAGATACGGCAATTATGTCGATTAACCTTTCCGCATGTGTGGAATGTCGCCTCATCGCTGGAGAGAATGTGGTTTAATAAATTTTGGGTACGAATTTTTTCAATCAATTTTGTGCACATGGTGGCTCGTCTTGGATAATCCTCTTCGTTTAACTCGTGTAGCACTTGAATCTGTAACTTTTCTTTTTTAATGTTGTCTTTAAAATCCTCAGAACAGTCGCTTTTGGTATGCTAAGATTTTAAGATTTGTTTCAAAGGCATCTCTTACCAATTCGACATTTTCTTGGAGATACCTGGACATCCAGATCTTGTCTCATCATGAACAGATCCTGTTCTTTTAAATTTATTGACCAGCTCGCGAATTGCTTTGTCTGTAGGTCCTGGTATGTGAAATCTTTCGAATTTTTCTCGAATTTCTTTGCACCTCTTCCCTTGGATACGTAGTGTTACTACCATCACACGTTCTTGTACATCCATCATCATCTATGGCCTGCAGAAAATAAAATATAACTATCATTATTTCAGCAAAATAGATAGGGACTTTTGGATCACCCTATATATATATATATATATATATATATATATATATATATATATATATGTGTGTGTGTATATATATATATATACTCTTTTAATGCAGAAAGGAGGGTCCAAGGGCGAATGCCTGCAAAAGCGCCCCTCCTCTCCATTGAAGAAGAAGAGAGCCAAAATCAAGGTCTAGGGTTTTCGAGATGCCTAGATACTCTGCGTTTGAGAGACGAAGTCATAGACAGGGGGAAAGATGGCTTGAGGAAGATTGTTACAGAGTTGACCGGTTGAGTAAATGAAAGATTGAAAATACGGAAAAAGAATGAGAAAGTATCGGAAATCTGGTGCTGCATGCTCTCCTTAATAGAGGAAGCATGCAGTTAGCGAGTTCAAAAGAGCAGTGTCCGTTATACTAGCGATAGTATAGAGACTGAGGCAACATTGCGGCGGAGAGAGAGGGATTGAAGACAGACAGAAAGAGGCGAGGAATTGATGAAACGAAAAGCCTTTGATTCCACCCGGTCAGGTAGGGCTGTGTGGGTTGAGTCATCCCATACATGAGAAACATACTCCATCCAGGGGGCGTATAAGACCCCTGTACAGAGACGGCAACTCAGCATGGGTGAAGAAACTGCGGAGGCGGTACAGCACACCTTACCTCTTAGAAGCTGTTTTGGAAAGACAGTATATGTGATCTTTTCAGGAAAATTCACGGGAAAAGGAAACCCCAAGAAAGTTAAATGAGGAGGAAGGATTGAGTTGTGTGTTGTCGAAGGTAAGGGAATAGTCGTGTGGAAGATTGTGACGAGTAGACAGATGGAGGAACTGAGTTTTTGAGGCATTGAAAGTCACAAGGTTTTCTCTGCCCCAATCAGAGATAACAGAAGATTAGAGATCAGGTGCTCCATAGCCGTACTACGCGAATCATGGAGTGACTGTTGAGAGGGACGCTTTGGAAAGTGGGTGAAGTGAGGTGGAATCATCGGCATAGGAGTGAATAGGAGAGGAAGTGCGAATTAAAAGATCATTAATGAATAAAAGGAAAAGAGGGTGAGAGGGCGGAACCCTGAGGAACACCACTATTGATAGTTTTAGGAGAACAGTGGCCATCTACAACTGCAGCTATAGGTCGGCCAGAAAGAACATTAGAGATGAAGGCACAGATAGAAAGACAGAAACCGAAGGAGGGCAGTTTCGAAATTAAAGATTTGTGCCTGACTATCAAGAGCTTTCGATATGTCTAGCGCAATAGCAAAGGTTTCATTGAAATCCCGAAAGGAGGATAACCAATAGTCAGAGATATGCAAGAAGATCGCCAGCAGAGCGTCCCTTGCGGAACCCATGCTGACAATCTGAAAGAAGATTGTGAGAAGAGAGGTGGTTTAAGAATCTTTCTATTGAGAATAGATTCAAAAATTTTAGAAAGGCAAGAAATCAAAGCAATTGGACGATAGTTAGAGGGTTGAGAGCGGTCACCCTTCTTTCGAAGAGTCTGAATGAAAGCGAACTTCCAGCAGGAAGGAAAAGTACCAGATGAAAGACAAAGACGAAAGAGTTTGTCTAGGCGGTGTCAGCACTCAAGCACAGTTCTTAAGAATAGGAGGATCATCATTAGGACCGTACACTTTCCTAGAGTTGGGCGCAGATAGGGCAGAAAGAACATCTTTGGAAGAGATTCTAATTTCAGACAAAGTCAGAGGGAAGAGGAGGAACGGCACCGGAATCGTCCATGGTTGAGTTGGAAGCGAAAGTGTGAGCGAAGAGTTCAGCTTTGTCAGGAGAAGAGACGGCAACTGTGCCGTTGGAATAGAAAAAGAGGGGGGAAAAAAGAGGAAGTAAAGTTGTTGAAGAGGTTCTTAGCTAAATGCCAGAAAAAACGAGGAGAATTAAAATTGGCTAGGCTTTCACATTTTTGTCGGGTGAAGGAATTTTTAGGGAGTCGACGAACAGATGTTACACAATTACAGGTGGAAATATAAGCTGAGTCAGAGTCAGGAGTTATATGGCGACGGTAGCTTCTGAAAGTCTCCTCTCTGTTGCGGATAGCATTAGAACAAGTAAAGTTAAACCAAGGTTTTTGCATTAGTAGTAGGAAGAGAATATAGAATATACACCAGTAGTATAGCCGCAAAAGGGGAGTGTGCAAGAATGTTGCAAGTGATGACGTAATGTTGCAAAGGAGGGTGTGGGTTGTTGCAAAAGGGGGAGGGGTTGCAAAAAAAAATACAAAAAAAGAAAAATTCCCCCAAAGGGGGGATGCTGCAGGTGCAACAAGGAAAACTTGGAGGCGGCGTTATCCCCCAAGAGAAAGGAGAGAAAGGAGGAGGAGAGGTGTTCACCTGGCAGGAGCCAAGTGCACATTAAGACTTCAGCCGAGTAGGCGTTGTTTTATAGGCTCCTAATCAGCCAGTTGGCTGTAAATGGCTTGAGTTGCCAGATACCGCGATACCATTGTATACATTATTATAGACTCCTAATCAGCCAGTTGGCTGCAAACGGCTTGAGTTGCCAGATACCTCTTTTTAGCAGTATTATTGTATACATTATTATATACGCCTAATCAGCCAGTTGGCTGTAAATGGCTTGAGTTGCCATACACCACTTTTACCCATTATTATGGTGAGTTGTCTCCAATTAAAAGATTTCGTTCCATCAGATACCATTGTATACATTATTATATTTCTTAAAAGTTGGTTTAGAAGGCGTAACAATTAAGTAAAACAACATTGCATCATTCTGTTTATTATAAATATATAGAAAGTAAATATACATTTCAATTGAGGAATATGCATATAACAGTACAGGAAATATATACACACAATTATGGATATATATAAAATAAAATATACATTTCAAATAGAGATAAATATACACTTCAATAGAAATATGTACATAACAGTACAGGAGAAATATCACGCAAAATATATATATAAATACAATTCAATAGAAATATGCGTATAATCAGTACAGGAGAAATGTCAAGCAAAATATATATATAAATACAATTCACTTTTTTTTCAAAATACTAAACTCGGTCTTAATCGAGTTTACAATTACATCATTATTGCTCTGCATTACGCAGTATATGCGGCTTAATAATATTTCACCGCTTAAAGTATAGGGAAACCTGTACTCGATATGAAGGGCTTTCATATCGTTTAGTACTATTTTTGTTCCACTTTACAACCGGTTGGTAAGTCATCTTTAAATACGTCTAGAATACAATCAAAAGCACGCACAAAGAGTTCATCGTTAGCTACATTATTAAACACAAGTTTATAAACACGCTTTTCCAATCGAGGGTTTATTTCTACCGACTCGAGCTTTTCAATCGTGAACTCACTCAACATAGCGGCAATTGAAATAATCTTCTAAATCGTTACGACAACTGCGCGTTTATAAAGAAATAGTTCTTCAGGGTGAACGGTGTAGGTGAGCTCAGCCTTGTACCGATCAATTGCTTTGTACCAAAGTTCATGGTATTTCAAAGAGGCTAAACTTTTTAAATAAACGTCCAGCTCTAGACCATTCTCACCAGCCCTACACTCGGTAAACCCATCGAGCAGAGCGGTGTAGGCGTATTCAAGTACTGTATCAAAATAAAGCATGTCCGTAACACGTGCGTCTAATATAGGTTTCAGTTTACGGAATCCGACGATTTCAAACATTCTGTCGAGGATGAAACGGTTTCGCGTAGGAACAAGAGCGTTATTATCAGAAGCATTCTTCCACATCAGCCGTATATCAATGCACAGCCGATCGTTATTTATACACAACGTACATACAACGGCGTATGAGGGTGCGTCACTAATCTGCTCTCTTCTTGTACCTACGTTAGCAGGTATTTTATAACGATCTTCACTCCACTTCTCAACTATCACAAAGATTCTATTCATCTCCTCGATACTTAAATAAACCCGTTTGTTTGTCGGTCTACATTCCGTTTCCAGTACATAGCTAATGGTACCGGAATTACGCCTGAACACGCGCAACGATTTCGTCACGGACACATCGTACGAGGCGTTGAGAATGCTGCTCAAAGGAAGTTCCATCGTATTCGAGGAGCGCACGTCCACTCGGTTCAAGCTCTGAGATAACTATGAGCCGTGTGAGGCACGCAGGTAGGCAGGAATGGTTCGACGGGCGGCTGACTCGATGATACGTGAATGGGCTTGTTCGTATGACCGCGAGTCGAATTGTTGTACATATTTCGGTACAAGAATTAATTTCATCACTACCAGCCTACGCACCAGACAGTTTGGATAAGAACTAGGAACATTTTATGTTTTACTAAACATCTCCACACTCCGGCGCACTATTTGAGAGGAACATATGTTCATATTTTTCCTTTCTGCCCATCAAACGATACTCGTCTCTAAACTCTGTTAAAAATTCACGCAGGGAACTAGCCACAACCTCACTACGAACCTCATCATGATATACGTTAATATAGTGATAAAAATACTTAAGATTGTCCATGATCACGAGATTCACATTTTCACTCGTAGGGTATGAGTAATCGACATGGTGTAGCATGACGTAATACCGCTTGTCACACCACCCATCAGCAAGACTCATTATCTATACCTGCTGCTTCTCTTCTGCACGCGTTGTTTCTTTTACTTCACGGTGTATGTGAGACTTTATAAAGTTTAGCTCTGCTGTATACTTCAGCACATCGTCTGTGCAAGGAAAGCCTTCAACGGTCTCACCAGAACATCCGTAGAGTATTTGTACATCTTGGAACTTCGCACAATCCAATGTGTTTTTAAAAGAGGCATAGGAGGGAGGAATAGGAAGTTTTTCGGTATCCACCACATCCTGGCACTTTACTGAATACCATTTCGTAAACGTTGTACAAGCAATATTAAAGGTAGCCATTTGAATACACGTCTGATCTCTCGGGCTTACTGCGGTCGACTGACCACGCAGGGATTCCCAGATAGTAGCATGACTCACGGTCTTACAGTGGGCGGAGCTTAGAACTTTCACCTACACCTACACACACACACACACACACACACAGGAGAAAGTGAAACGCTATTTGAAACATGATTTATTTAATAAACGAGATATTCAAGTTATATATTTACAAATACGATTTAATAAACGAGATATTCAAGTTATATATATATATATTTACAAATAGATACGATTATATACAAGACGTGTGAGTTAGAAGCATCATTGGTATCCAAAGGGTACGGTATCATAGGTACCAGGTAACTGGTAACGTTTCCTATAGTGTTACGGCACACCATCGTACCCCTAAGTTCCTTCACGCCCCCAGCTTCTGCGCCCGAAAATTGTGGGTGCCTACAATTAGTTGGTGAGGTTGTTCATCCAAACATACTAGATCCTTCAACGACTCAAAGTTAACAACCTCCCGATTCGCATGGTTGAGCGTAATACCCTTTGCCTTCACGATATATTTCATTTCCTCCCCCACCCTGACCCGTACCCCATAAGTCTTAGGTCCTGTTGAGGCAAAAGAGTCGGCGTATGCGTTGTCCCCATACTCATCCTTGATCTCATCAGTGAGCTCGCCGAGGAACTCCCCAATAGTGGGCATGTATTCACCCTCCCTCTCTGTGAATATCACGCTATCTGTATCGGCATACAATACTCTCCGCCCAAGAGAATGCAATAGACCCCAAAGTTTTATACGGGCGTAGGCTGTTGTGAAGCTGGCCACAGGTATGTTTGTAACCCTTGAGGTATCTGTGGCAAATTCAGTGTTGTTGTACTTTATTACGTAAGTATTACCTACATTTACGATCTCCATGACCTCTTTATCGGGGGCATTGGCATAATCCCAGACATCGCTATAACTTTGTGCCAAATGAATGCTCCCTCTGCCGGTATTCTGCGCAAATTTTCCCATAGACTGTTTAGACACAACTTTGCACTAAAGCGCTTGCCAGGATTCTTTACAATTTGGACACGATCAAGTTGTATACCTTCGCGGTCGCGGTAACGTTGAATATAGGCAGACTTTTCATCTTCGGTATCAACTCCTCGCGGATACCCTGATGCCTCAACCTTATTCTTCAAAAAGGTGTTTATATATGGTGTGAAAAGGTTGGGTAGCTTCTGAAACCTCCACACCTCATGTATCTTCAGTATTCATAACCATGGCGTACGGCTAGGGCCAACTCAGGACTTGTATATACCTCTGATCTTACGCTGGTGGGGTATATGGTTACATTCGCCGTTATCCTCTTCCGCGCACTTCACGCACAGGGGAAACATGAGCTTGTCGTCGATAACGACAGGTAAGATCGGCATCCATAAATTGCGTGGGGGGAGTACGTCTACGAAAGAGAGCCCAAAGTAACGATCATTCAAATTTTTTGAAAATTCATTGATGGAGGGTAGGCTAGGTCCCACCAGTTTCTCAGGAGCGCCCACGGAGTACGGATTGCTCTTCATCACGTATGGGTATAAAGAACAGAAATCGTAGTAATGGAGCTTCACGCCCTCCGTAGGTGGAAAGTATAGTCTGAAAGGATTTGTACGTCCTCCAAACAAGCTATCACCACATTTGAGAGGATCCAGCACCATTGAACGCTTGATCGTTTTTATTTCCTCACGGTACACCTCGTCTGTCTCCATCCGTGCATCATATTCATGCTCCCACAAGACTTTGTGAGTGAACTGTGATCCTATAAGTTGATCGCGGGTGCGGGTTGATGCGAGACAGTCGGCAGGAGAACTACCGTGTATATCATAGGTGACTCCGCACTCAGGACGGGGGCATCCATGCCACCAGCAACCGTTAAAGGAGTACACAGTCTTCACACCAGTGACACGGTTTTCACTTAACCCATCAACCCAAAAAACACGTCCATTAATCTTAATGGGTACTTCACCCGTGTTGCGGGCGTGCTTTATGTATACACCTGTCTGTTGCTGTAGGTGTATGAGCCAGTAAATAGCCTTGTGCCCGTAACTGCGGGGATTGTTTCGGTGAATAATGGCTGAGGTGTCTTTCGGCATGAAGTTATTCTTGAACACCGTAAAACATAATGATGCGATGGTGGTTGCGACTTGCAGTGGATCGCATTTGAAACGGGCTATGTACATCCTTCTAAAGGCCTGGAAACATACTCTAAGCACGCGCACATCATTCACGCAATAACGCTCACATTCATCAGCTATATTATAATGGTTACTTTCATTAAAACTGTCGTAGTATCGATCAAATCTTCACGTTCATCCATACAGTCAAAATAATGTTTGGGGGTGGTGGGCCTACGTAGTTTAAAGTCTCGTTGGTGAGGAAAGTGTAAGGGAAGTATCCTTTAGAAACTTCAGCTGCTACTCCCATCACCTTGGGTAGCTTTGCTAATTTACAAGGTGTGAATAATAAAGTATCTTTAAATTGTACATTGCCTCTTATCTGCATCTGTATTAATTTGTTGCCTCTTTTCAATGGATCACCTGTAAATATCTCAGAGGATTCGT
The DNA here is from genome assembly GCA_023014485.1 of Bathynomus jamesi. NCBI lineage: Eukaryota > Metazoa > Arthropoda > Malacostraca > Isopoda > Cirolanidae > Bathynomus > Bathynomus jamesi. The sequence goes on from JAJOZX010004634.1 coordinate 263,670, forward strand.
GTTCAAGCAACTCCTTATAAAGGAACTGCGTGTCAAACTTTGCCCCGTTATGGGCGAGAATATACACAGTCATTTTTTTTAACTTGTCGGCTAACTTGACAATATAGGACACAAATAGTTTCACAGGACTATCGCTGACATTCGTTTTAAAAACGTTTGTCCGTTTACCACATTTGGGGCACTCGTCACATTCGATATCCATACACTCATCACAGATAGTCTGGCTCACAAGTAAATGTGGAATTACCTCTTTGGTTTCAGCGTTCGTATATGTTTCTATATCGTAGTATACAGTTATACAAGGGTTATTTTTAGGCTTAGCATCTTTCATATAACATACATGCTTTACTCCATCCGCCTTATATTCCTCCTGGCATGTAGGACAGTGAATTACGTCACACTTGTGCTTAAATTTTCCCCAATTATCCATTGTGTGAAACATACCACATTCACAGATTCTCATTTTCCTGCACGTGCCAATTGATTTATGGAAATCAAAACAGCTATTATTGAAAAATGTGCGTCTACACACATCACAGTCTCTCTTCTCAGCTTCAACTACACGTCTTTCACATTTGGTGCTTTTACACTGCTCACATACCGTGTGACATTCTTTACAATGTCTCACTATATCATCCGCAAACTCGAGGCACCCCTTACACAAATCATGATGTCTCCCATATTTTCGACTTTTGTCATAACTCGCGTAAAGCCACCTTATATTACGGATGGGGAGATACGTTGTCCCTGACAATCCTAAAATAAGTAGGGGCCTTGTACGATCTCTCACACAGCTTTTAAAAACATACACAGTCCTACGACGATCATCCAACCCAAACACAACTATGCGGACATTCATTTCCTGTTCTACCCTTCTCAGCTCTTCAGGACCCATATTACAGTCAAATTCAAGTTCACAGTCTACAGCTAGTTTACGGGCACGCTCCACGACTGTAGGCAACCAAATTTTTTGAGTTCGTGTATTTTGTACAGTAAACATACGTGCTAAGAGTACTGCTATAAAGCCGCAACCACGATCGACATTTATATGCCGTCTATAAATAGCTTGAGAATTGAGGTTAAGAGTATACGGTATGGCACTATGACCCGCAACACGGTATACATGGTCAATATTTACCGTGAAGTTGTCCATATTGAAGGCTATACTACTTTGGGCGGCTTGCATTATACGTCCTAATATATATTCTACATCTTCAGCCGCCAAACGTCTAAATGGCACTATCACCCAATAATCGTCTACATCACCGTCATCTGACCCGAATCCAAAGGACAGACTCGTCCTGACTTCACGCTCGTCGCGATTCTGAAGAGCAAACTCTATAATACGCTCTACAACCCGGCGTAGTCCGCGCTCAATACCATTGCTATACATGACTCTAGGGTCGACCCTGACTCTATACCGATTTCTAGTCAAGGCTGGGGTGGGGGCTGCGGAGCGCACCAATTCGAGCGTTATATCTTCCTCAACAGAACGGGGGGCGGCGGATGAATAAGGGGATATATTAGGTGCTGCTGGGGGGTTGTTGCGTAAGAGGTTGAGGGTTGGGGATCTATTACTGGTGCAACAGGCGCGTATTTCGGTCGCTTTATACCTGACGTGGGTATCTCATACCTCCGCTTTGGACGTGTTACCGGTATCGCTGGTGAGGGTTCAGGGGAGGAGATCACAACTACACTGTCGTCGAGGTCATCCGTAATGATGGGCTGCTCTACCTCATCGTCATTCACGGTTCTGTGGGAGAAGAAATATAAGGAACAGCACTCAAAATTTGTAATATTTTGTAAATGACCCACTTAGGAGTGTGACGTGTTAGAAATGGACTCTGTAGAAAAATTCAGATTCACGAGTCCATCCACATGTATTATATCTGGACTTACAGGATGTGGTAAAACTGTATTTATGCTTAAAATCATTAAAGAAAAGGGAGAGATGTTCTCGAAATTTGTGCATAAAGTTATATGGTGCTATTCGACGTATCAATCAGTGTTCAACGAGTACCAAGATATTTTTGTTCCACAAAGGTGTATATGACGTTAATTCGTTAAAGGGAAATGAACATACAATCATTGTAATCGACGATCTCATGTTGGAGATGGATAAAACGTTTGCCGAGACATTTACAGTATTCTCCCACCATCTTAACATAAGCGTGTTCTTCATCAATCAGAATCTATTTTTCAAAATAGATACATGCGCGATGTGTCGTTAAATACGCAATATCTAGTCTTATTCGCGCAACGTAGAGATGTATCACAAATTGGGGTATTAGCCAATCAAATGTTCCCGAATCAGCGTAAGGAGTTTTTGGAAGTTTATAAAGAAGCTACAAGCACGCGTTACGGATATTTGCTTTGCGACCTTCATCCGCGAAACACGTTTAGAGTGCTTCTGCGAACGAATATATTTCCAAACGAGCCTGAAACGGTGTATATTCCAGAATGACAAAGAGACTAAAGAAATACCGTGAATTAATAAAAATCTACCATCGACTGCCCCGGGCAATGCAGCAGATGTTTATTAAAAATATCGACGCTGACTTTTTAAAATGCATCTGTGAAATCTGTCTTAACGTTATAAATTGCAATGTATCAATGAAAACCCATCAGAAGGCTCGCCTACGCCGCTACAAGAACATAATACGTGGACTCGCTCGTAAAAGCCAAACTGTAGCGAAGAAAAAACGAATTATTGTACAAACAGGAGGGTCATTTCTCCCCATCTTATTTTCAGTTTTGGGTCCTTTACTAGTAAACTAGATTAATATAATGAAGAAAGTGGTAGTGATTCCCCACGAGGTGTACGCTTCACTGCAAAGGAATCCAGACACGTATCTAGATCCCCGTAAAAGCAGACTTAAAAGAATGGAAAGCGAATTGTTAGCCCTATTAAACAGTGAAAAAACACCTGATGAGAAAAGAATCTTATACCAAGAAGCTCTGCAGAAATTTCTTCACGAGTACGAAAATTATAAGAGCCCTACAGAGATTCCTGTGGTTATTAGGCACAGCACAGGGGACGATGGTGACATAGGATCTGTGCCCGACGACACAGCTGACCAATCAAAAGATTAGCCACACAACATATCGAACATGTATTAAAAATACCCTCCCACTTACATTGAGGAGTAAAGGCTTAAGTCTTTATAATCTATTGAATGAGGATCCCGCCGTACAATGGACCGATACAGGGGAGATCATTGTGGAAGGATCAAAGGTACAGGGATCGAATATCGTAGACATTGTCCATGATCTGGTGAGAAAGTGGGATAGGCCATCACCATCAGGATGGAAGCATATTAAAGCAAGACTACAACAAATAAATGTCCCTAAAACGTTGATAGGAAATCTGAACAGGTTAAAAGACTTGGAACATGCAACGCCTGTGACACAATTGAAGGCGCCGTCACCCCCGGCGGTAACACCTTTGAAGAGGAGCAAGAAGAGGTTAAACCAACCCTACCCACGTGCCTCTAAAATACGCAAATGGCTAACGTATTAACTAAACGCCATTATGACATTTCTACCCCATCCTCTTACGGCGGCGTAGATAGACTGTACAGAAGTGTTTACGGAGTAGGAAAAAAAGATGTTGAAAGATTTTTGAGGGAGCAGGACGCTCATACGCTTCATAAGCCTGTGAGAAAAATGTTTAAAACAGCCAAGACAACGGCTTCCTCGATTGATTCTATTTGGCAAGCAGATTTAACAGACATGCAAAGATATTCTGTGTATAACGATGGTTACCGCTACATTCTATTCATAATAGACGTATTCTCTAGATATCTGTGGCTAGTTCCTCTGAAAAATAAATCATCTGAAACAGTTGCTAAAGCCACCAAAACGCTAATGTTAAAAGAAAACAGGGTTCCTCGCTATTTTTGTACGGATATGGGGAAGGAATTTATAGGCCGTGCTTTTCAGAACATGTTGACAGAGTTTAATATCAGCTATTACACAACCAATTCTATACATAAGGCTTCTTTAGCTGAAAGAGTTCAGCGCACCATAAAGGAACGCATGCACCGTTATTTTACACATAAAAACACACACAGATTTCTAGACATTCTGGAATCATTGGCATCATCCTACAACCTCTCACACCATCGCACGATTGGGACAACACCTAACGAAGTTTTAGAAAGAGGTACGCTCCCGAGAAGAGATGGATCACCACCACCACCACCACCACCACACTCTGCGCGCTTCAAAATCAATGATTATGTAAGGCTGTCGCGTTCGGGGAATAAATTCGCAAAGGGTTTTGAGCAAGGATGGACACGCGAGATTTTTAAAGTTAGGGCTGTGAGACCTAAAGGTGAGATAATGATGTATTACATTGAAGATTTGAATGGGGAAGAAATCTCAGGAGGCTTTTACCGCGAGGAATTGCAGAAAGTTGCGTTTAATTTAGAAAAAAATGTGTTTAAAATTGAGAAAATTTTAGGAAGCAAAGGTTCAGGAAGGAGAAAAATGTACCTGGTGAAATGGCTAGGGTACCCAGAAAGCTTCAACACCTATATAAAAGCTGATGCAATAATGAAGCTTAAATAGTATGCAACATGGCTCCTAACCATTTCTACGTCACACTCCCGTCCTCCTCGTCCCTGTCTGTACACCCTAACAACACACTAGCCAACTTTGTAACAGAACTCCATGGGCACATTGAATTGGGTCGTGATTCGTATGAGGTGGGGATATGCGAAATTCAGCTGGACACCGTCTTTTTAAATATTGAACAAAGAACCGTTTTTACGATTCTTAGAGACATTGACGAGTGTGAAAAAGCTGGGGTAGCTATGGATGAAACTATGCGCATCGCTCGGACTAAGATTGCACGGTATTACAGTACAGAAGTAAGACTAGGGCCGGGTCAATATGGTTCGGCCGAGGATGTTGTGAGAGGCTTAAACGTAAGTTTAAGAAACTCAAACCTTACGAATGATTTAGTATATGAAATCGTAAACAACCCTGCACATACACTAATCCTAAAATCAAGACTAACAGACGTCTTAAAGAACATAGAAAGTTCAAAATTCTAACCAACGGCCGATATAGCGCAGCCTTCCAAAGAGAGACATTTCACGAGACACAGTATAACTTGTCCAGATTAATGTATCAATTGAAGATGGAGAAATTGGCTGAAAGGTCCCCAGACATGTGCTATATTTACAGTAATATAGTGGAGCACCAGTTTGTTGGGGATACCCAGGCACGCCTGCTGCGCATTGCTCACATCCCCAACCATAGAGGAAGGAGTTTGAGTATTACATATGACAGACCCCATTATGTGAATGTCGCAATTAATTTAATAACCAATATCACAATATATATAAGAACGATTGAGGGCGAAAACTTCCCATTCGGTAACGGGAGCTTAACAGTGAAGCTACACTTTCGACGCACTGAGTTATAATGGATAGAAAGCCTTTCACCGTCTATCGAGGGGTGAGATACCAGCGCGGTAGTGGACTTGGATCCATTTTTTCATCCATACTACGTACGGCTGTTCCTTTGCTGAAGAGGGGTGCCAGATACCTTGGAAGGAAAGCGCTACAATCAGGCCTTAACACTGCAGAAGACATATTGGCCGGGGCTAAACCTAAAGAAGCTCTAAAAAAACATTTAAAGCGTACACGGAACGAAATCATCAAAGATGCAGAGAGAAAAATGCGTGGTGGCGGGAAGAAGAAGAGGGCTCCCCGGAAGAAGAAGGGGTCACGTGGTATTAAACGTAAAAGGGAAAGGCTATCAAAAAAGAAGTGCTGTAAGCGAATGAAACCTATGGTTGACCACTTTTTTGACTGATATAAGCTAAGGATATTGATCTCATGAATCATAGTTTGTTTACCACTTGTCGAGAGAGGAGTCACTATTTCGCCATGGCACGCTTCATCCACCCATGTAGTTCACAATGCTGTAAATCGGAGCTGTCCCTTTTTGAGCTCCCGCCAACCCAAGTTTCTATTGAGCACAGTGACTTTATTACAATTAACCCTTTAAACACAATTAGTTCCCCGAGTGCACCTATAGAATTCGTGATACCCAGCTCAGGTCCTTACTTTTTTGATCCAAGCTGTGTGCACATGTACGCTAAGCTACGTATAGCCCATTCTGATGGAACGGTCTGCGATGACAAATATGCTGTATACCCTGAAACAAACTTTCTGCACGCCATATTCAACCAGTGTGACGTATATTTAAATCAGACCAACATATCGGCAGGCACGGGGTACTATCATCTACGAGCCTATTTGGAAAATGTCCTCAACTTTTCCAAAGAAGCGAAGGCTACCTTTTTAAGTGCGGAGGGATATTATCAAACTAAAGATGAAAATATAAAGGACAAATTTAAAAATTCTAAAAAGAAAATATACGAGTGTTTTGGACGGTTGCACACAGATTTCACTTTCCAGGAGAAGTTGCTTGTGAACGGGGTGGATATGAAAATAAAGCTCACCCGCACGAGTCCTGAGATCTGCTTAAATCTGGATGCGAATCAAGAAGAGGGTGCAAAGCCCGTTGTGGTTCACATTATGGACACATACCTCCGCGTACGGCGAGTGAAATTAAGTTCATCAAAACAACTAGAAATTGAGAAAAATTTACTAAACGCTACAGTGAAATATCCTATTAACAGAGTGCAGATCAAACTATATACGGTTCCTGCAGGGTTGGCATCGAAGCATAGAAAACATTGCCCTGAGAAATCTTCCTAAAAGGATATTAATCGGCATGCAGGACCACGCTTCGGTGAATGGAAAATATAAAAAGAGTGCCTTTAAATTCGAGAATTTGGACTTAAAAATATAACTCTCTACGTTAATGGCACTGCTTTGGGTGGAACAATGGGTACGGACTATTCATCAGACGCTGTGTTACCTCTTTGTGCCAGAGCCTATAGTAATCTGACCCATATTGCAGGTGATTGTGATGAGCTTGGTAATGGGGTAACGCAGGAAGAATTCATTGATCAATTTAACCTTTACCCGTTTGACATTACACCTGACTTATCTGCTAGCGTAAATACCCATTTAACCCCACAGCAGAGCGGAAACATCTCAGTGCGGCTGGAATTCGCCAAGCCTATAGACGCTCCTATTAGTGTACTAGTATATCTCGAATCGCAAGCCCTAATAGAAGTAGATAGATTTAGAAGCGTTATCACTGACTTTTAAAATGGATGCTAATACACTTCAGAAAGTAATGGAGCGAGTCACACGTTCCAAATTTATCGGCGTGTTTGCGAAACATTGAGTTTGCCAAGTACGCGAGAATGCGGTAGTCGAACACAGACATCATCGGTAATGAAGGGATTCACTGGATCGCTGTCTATTTTAAAAATAGACAGCGCTTGTACTATTTTGATTCACTCGGTACTCAACCCTGGAGTGACCCTATTATTTTAAAATTTCTCGCTCAGTTACATATCCCCGAAGTTGTGTGGACCCCCATTTCGCATGCAAGGATATTTTACTAATGTTTGCGGAATGTACTGCGTCTCATTTCTCATGCATATGTCAAATGATAAAGAATTTATAAATTTTTTAAATTTATTTGACCCGTGTCACACTCGCCGAAACGATGAAATGGTATGCAGACAGATAAAAAACCGTTTTCCAATTGTACGTACTCGTATATTATAATGTTTTTGTTCGTATATTTGTAACGATATATTCTGTAGTTGTTTATTGTACTGATTTCTTTCATTTAATAAATTTATGAAAATATATTGTCTTCTTATCCCAAAAAGATCGAAAAACACTTACATTATTTCGGTGTGACATTGTTGACTGATCAGTATATCCTCCCTATTCCGAGATTCTTCAAAAGATTGTATAACACGTGTCAAATCCTCATCGGACCTTAAAGGAATAATGCTTTTAAAACATATACAGAGTATACAGACAGATCCCCATTATGTGAAGATATCTTTGGTTCGAGGAATAACATTGAATGCCATAAAAATTTCGATTTTAGCATAATGGGGATAACCAAACAACATTGATTGACATTTTTGGAGAGTATCTATTTGACGAGATACTACAACTCTCCATATATATATAAAAATTCTAATTATAGACACTTACATTTCTATGGTAGTCCCTTGCGTCGGATTCTAAGGAGCGTCACTGCAAATATCTTCTACGGTTTGCGTTGAAAATAATTCGCCACGGTCAATCGCATTGAAAAGACTAATTGCGGTTAATGCTGCAGTATCACGTTCTTCATACAATTCCGGGGAGACGTACAGGTCCATGGTGGAGGATGTGTGACATTGTTGACTGTTCAGTATATCCCCCGTATTCCGAGATTCTTCAAAAGATTGTATAACACGTGTCAAATCCTCATCGGACCTTAAAGGAATAATGCTTTTAAAACATATACAGAGTATACAGACAGATCCCCATTATGTGAAGATATCTTTGGTTCGAGGAATAACATTGAACGCCATAAAAATTTCGATTTTAGCATAATGGGGTAACAAAATAACATTGATTGACATTTTTGGCGAGTATCTATTTGACGAGATACTACACCCCATCCATATATATATATAAAATTCTAATTATAGACACTTACATTTCTATGGTAGTCCCTTGCGTCGGATTGTAAGGAACGTCACTGCACATATCTTCTACGGTTTGCGTTGGGAATAATTCATCACGGTCAACCGCATTAAAAAGGCTAATTGTCGTTAATGCTGCAGCGTCACTTTCTTCATACAAGTCTGGGGAGACGTACAGGTCCATGGTGGAGGGAATGATTATTCATTTCCGTTCGTTTTCCCCCACTGATATTCGAATGTTATAATGAAAATTGTGTGTGTAAAATTATTTATTTGATAAACAGAATTTAATTGGATTCACCCCAACGTCAGACCATTACTTCGGTCTTATATAATTATTTTAGGAGAATTTAATAAACATAATATTAAAGGTACATTTCTTTCTCATTAAATGTTCAGGGTCACGCGGCCTGTTTTGCTTATTTTTTTGTTTCACTACAGATTTGTTTGTGGGTACTTCTTTTATTTATTTCTTGTAGTACTTGTGTTACCTTATTTCTATACAATAATGTCTTGAAGTGCTATTTTTGTACGGATATGGGGAAGGAAATTATAAGCCGTGCTTTTCAGAACATTCGAAAAGTTTAACTAAGTTTAATGAAGTTCAAGTTAATGTTATATTTGATTTTAATCGTTAAACACTATATACATCTATTGTAAAACCCTATATACATCTAGAGTGAAACACTATATATATATATATATATATATATATATATATATATATAGCTATTTTTGTACGGATATGGGGAAGGAATTTATACGCCGTGCTTTTCAGAACATGTTGAAAGAGCTTAATATCAGCTATTACACAACCAATTCTATACATAAGGCTTCTTTAGCTGAAAGAGTTCAGATATATATATATATATATATATATATATATCATAAGCTGTTTAAAAGACTGTATATATAAATTATAGTAAACGAAATAAACTAGTTAACCATAAAATTAATTATTTTCTATTATGAAGTTTTCGAATTATGTGTGGTAAACTATGTTATTTGTTTCGAAAAGTTTAGCTTCAAGTTCAATGAAGTTCAAGTTAATGTTAAATTTGCTTCTAAACGTTAAACTAAAATTAAATGTTATAATATGAAAAATAAATTAATATATATATATATATATATATATATATATATATATATATATATATATATATATTATATAATATATATATATATATATATATATTACCTAACATAAGATGTTTAAAAGAATGTGTGTATATATATATATATATATATATATATATATATATATATATATAGCATAATAATATATCTAGCAAGAGCAATCCGATCATTGCAAAAAAACTGGAAAGGTATGCAATTAATAAAGATTGAGTGTGTATTTATTTAATAAACAGAATTTAATTGGAATAACTACCGTCATATTGTGTTACACAATGGATGATTAATATTTCTGGGACACATGGCGCTATCTGGCAACTGAACACATTGCGCTATCTGGCAACTCAGCCAGAATAGAGGCTTATAAAAGACCGAGAAGTTGATGAAAGACTCATTCAAGCTCGGCTCCCAGCCGAGCAAGGACCTCTGGTCCTTCTCTTTCAGGCCCTTTGGTAAAACCCCTTAGTGGCCTCGTAGGTTAGGAAAACGAAAATAACTTGGGGGAGAACTCCTCTCTCTCCTACAGGTGTCTCTCTCTCTCTCTCTCCTTCAGGCGTCCCTCTCCCCCCTTGGCTCAGTCAACTGGCTGATTCAGCCATCTGGCTGATTCTGGCTGATTAGGAGCCTATAAAACAACGCCTACTCGGCTGAAGTCTTAATATGCACTTGGCTCCTGCTAGGTGAACACCTCTCCTCTTTTCTCTCTGGCCCTTTGGGGGAATAGCTTGGGGGAGGCCCCCAAGTTGCATGCCCCTTGCAACCTAGGTTGGCAACAAAGGCCACTACTCTTTTTCTTTTTTTGCAACCCCCTTTGCAACAACCCCCACCCCCTTTGCAACAACCCCCATCCCCCTTTGCAACATTACATGATAACTTGCAACATTCTTGCACTCTCCCCTTTTGCGGCTATACTACTTACACCTCCATGCCCGAGAGAATCAGCTCCGTGATGCGCTCAGCACACTGGGAAGTGCTCCGGCTACGGAAGCAGTAATTATTCCATAGGAAATCACAGAAGTACTGCCTAAGGGCCTCCCAATCATTGGCGCCAAAGTGCCAAATGCGCCTCCTCTTGGGAGGATCCAAAGGCCGGATTGAAGCGATAGGACAGGAAACAGATTCAAGATTGTGGTCGGAGGAGCCCAACAGAGAAAAAAGTATATATATATTATATATATATATTAGGGTGTCTCTTATTTTCGAAGTGTTGATTTTTTTAGGTTGCGCGCCCTCAACCAGTTCCATTGGTTGAAAAAACATCACATATAAAAGTTTTTTTGGATTGAACAATTTTTAGAGGTCGCCCCCGCTTATTAAAGTTCATAAAATATAGCTATTATTTATGCAATTAATATTTGAAATTACTAGCAGTTGTCAAGTATACTAAACATATGTTTTTAATTAATTAATCATCATATTTATGATGAGCCAGAGCCATAAAACCAAGGAGGCTGATTTTGTAGGCGATTGGAAGATCTCTTTGACATCGCCCATGGAGACGCTGAGAAGCTGATCAAGAATCGTGAGGACTGGGAGTTCCTTCAACTGCAAAGACAAAAAGGTCGTCCTGGCTCAATCGGTGGTGTGGACACTGTACATCTTCACCGCACAAAAAATGCAGTCAAACGGTTGGAAGCTGAGGCAGAGAGAAAAAGAAAGTCAGAATCTTTGATGGAGGCGTCTTCTAGTCAAGTTGTACTGGCTTCTTCCACATCTTCCAGCAACACTGATGAAAGTGAGAATGAGGAGGAGGAGCCCAAAGGAGCTTGTGCTTTACCAAAATCTAAGAAAAAACGAGGCATGAAAAACATCATGACTATTCAGATGTCTGCTGCCCTGGATCGTACACAAATTTCCTCTAGAAAGGCAACATTTATCCTCGCAGAGGCAGCTAAAAGCTTTGGTTTGGACGCTTCAGATTACAACATAAACCAACATTCTATCCATCGCCTTCGAAATAAGAACCGAGCTCGTCATGCTAAAGAACTTAAGGAGCATTTCCATGGAGAATGTTCTATGACAGTCCACTGGGATGGCAAGATGATGGAGGACCTCACCTCGCACAAGCACATTGATCGTCTCCCAGTACTTGTGTCAGGACCTGGTGTTGAACAGCTGCTTGGTGTCCCCAAAATCCCAAACTCAACTGGAGAAGCACAAGCTGAAGCCGTCTTTAACTGCCTGAATGAATGGGGAATTACAGAGAGAGTAAAAGCAATTTGTTTCGATACAACAGCTTCAAACACGGGTCAATATAGTGGAGCCTGTGCTCTCATCGAAGCAAAATTGGGACATGATGTTTTGTACTTGCCTTGTAGACACCATGTTTTAGATTTATTGTTGGGAGCTGCATTTGAAGCAACATTGGGATCTACATCAACTGGTCCAGAGATATTGATCTTTAAGCGTTTTCGTGACAATTGGACTTCTGTTGATCAAAGCCAGTTCCAAACAGGTGAGACAGACACGATTACTAAAGAAGCAATTATCCCGTCTAAAACTGAACTAATTCAGTTTGCTAGATCCCAGGCACCTATGCTACGGGATGACTATCAAGAACTTTTGGATCTGTCCATCATCTTTCTTGGAGGTGTCCCCAATAAAGGCATCAAGTTTCGTGCACCAGGTGCCATGCATCGAGCTCGCTGGATGTCCAAAGCGCTCTATTCTATCAAGATGTGGCTTTTTCGAAACCAGTTCAAGATGACTAAGACTGAAGAACGAGGAATTCGAGATCTTTCCCTTTTTTCTGTTCTCATCTATATGAAGGCTTGGACAACATCCTCACTCCCTATTGAAACCCCATTTAATGACTGGCTCCTTATGAGGTCATTGATTAATTATCCTAACAAAAAGATTTCTGATGCAACTAAAAAAAGCTCTCTAACCACTTATGGTACCTGTCTGAAGAAGCAGTTGGTCTTGTTTTCTTTGATGAGCGAATTACTACAGATGTAAAGAAACGCATGGTAAAGGCATTAGAAGATGAGTCCACTGATAGACCACCCAAGTGTCCTCGGATTCCTGAATCGACCTTCTGCTCTGGTGAAGGACTACACCAACTTGTTACAAGAAATACTAGAGAATTCTTTACTAAGCTGAATTTGCCAGAAGGATTTCTGAACAAGGCACCCAGCACTTGGACATCCAACTGTGAATATTTAAGGGCCAGAGCTATTGTTGCAGCTCTATCTGTTGTAAATGACGGGCAGAACGTGCAGTAGCTTTAGTTCAAGAGCTGAATAAGAAATTGACAATGGGGGAAGAGCAGCTCCAGTTCCTGCTCCAAATTGTTGCAAAACACCGCCAGAGTCACCCAGTTCCATCAAAAACTGTTCTCAAAAAATAACCATCAATGAGGTCGCACCTTAAAATACACCATATTGTAAATCATTGTATATTAAATAAATGTTGTATAAGGAAATAATGCTAATTAAAGTAATTAAAGTATGTAATAGCACTGGCATTTTGAATTTATCTCTATATAATAAACTAATGGTTTTTTTTTGTAGCAATGCTTCATTGCTGATTGTATATAAAAAAAGAGCCAGGAAGGATTTTGGATAGGAGAAAAAGGATTGGGATAAAGAAGGATTGAGGACCAAAGGATGGATTATAACAACATCAAGGATAGGTTAGAAAAGGATCAATGATAAATAAGAAGGCCTATACTTATAAAAACGAATCAAACTAAAAAAAGAAGGAAGGAATTATGTGTATAATGAGCATAATCATGTCAGGAGCTATTATGCCATGGTCACCATTTTTATTAGCCGGGGGCGACCCCTAAATATGAGCCAATTTGTTCAAACTTTCAAGTTTTAGTTTTTATGCTAAATGGAACTATTTTAGGGGGCGCAGATAAAATAATTCAACATTTCAATTTTTGACTACCCAATAAGAGACACCCTAATATATATATATATATATATATATATATATATATATATATATATATATATACCTTACCTTACCTTAAAAGTTCCGCGCGATGATTCTCTTATTTCGAAGGTCAAGCTTGTCCTCTCGAGTTGGCCTGGTGAAGTAGTGAGTTGGATTCTTGCTCTCCACCTCACATAACCAGGTACGCCCGGATCATCGGGGATTGTTCTGAGCCAGGCGTCTAGTCTTTTAAGATTTCCACTGCAACTCCCTTCGTGTTCTTAGGTCTTTGGGCAACTGATTAAACAGTTTGGTCCTCTCACTACAAAACTATTTTCTTTCAGGGTTAAGGATGTTCCCTGTCTCGCCTTCAATTTGGGAACACGACACAGTCTACCGCTTCTAATTTCCATCGTTGTTTGGGGAGTTATGGGTTCAGAGTAAGATTAGGGTAGTTTTCCATTATTTTCCAAGTGTAAATAATGGTGTATCTCTCTCTTCTCCTTTCCAGAATATAGGTTAGTTCTCTAACCTTTCCCAGTAATTTAGTTCTTTGCACCCATTGATCTTGGCTGTGAAGCTTCTTGGATCCCTCTGCTGTCTAATCTTCTTTTTTATATGGGGTGTTAGGACCGAGCAGTATTCTAATTTGGTATGATCAGGGTTTTCAGTAGAGGAATCATTACATTCCTATCCCTTCGTTTAAAGGTTCTCAATATCTGACCCGTTATTCTCTTTGCTCTGTTTACTGCTACTTATTTTGTTTCAAATTTCGCATCATCTGTCATTACAACCTAAATCTTTTGCTCTGGAATTTCTCTGAATTTCCTGTCCATTTGGGGTATAATATTCCATGGATTTAGGTCTTCTCTTTTCCGTACCGTAACTTGAAATTTCTCGTGTTAAACTTCATATTGTGTCTTCAGTCCACTTGTAGATTTGTTTATGTCGTTTGTAGAGATCCTATATCTTTGGTTTCTTATTTTTCTACTGATCTTTGTCTCATCGCAAAGGATGTTACTGTGCTGTCTCTGGTAACGTCCTCATCTATGTCAGTTAGCATGATTATGAAGAGTAGTGGAGCTAATACTGTTCCTTGTGGTACTGAGCTGAGGACCTCTGATTCTGATGAAGATACTCCTTGTACTGTAACGACTTGCCTCCGCTCACTAAGGAAATTATATATCCATTTCCCTACTTTTCCTGTTATTCCCATATATTTCAGTTTATGTTTATGATTCTGGTCACACTTGTCGAACGCTTTAGCAAAGTCTGTGTATAGTACATCATAGTTTTCATTACTTTCAAGTGAATCATAATGTTGTTGTAGTGTTCCATTAGTTGTGATAGGCATGATCTGCCTGACGAAACCCGTGTTGGTTATCATTGAATTTTTTCTGAGTTTCCAAAAAGTCATAGATTTTCTGTCTAACTATTCTTTCAAATATTTTAGTGAGAGATGTAAGCGACACTGGCTATAGTTTTTGGCCTGGATCGATCTCCTTATATATTGGGACTATGTTCGCTCTTCAGGATGCCCGGTATTTCTCCCGTGTCTAATGATCGTCTCCATATCCAGTATAGGGGTTCAGCGATTGCATTCTTGCAGTTTTTGATCAGTGTAGCATTCCATTTACCCGGTCATGCTGCTGAGTGTGCTTTCAGTTTCCCTATAGCTTGTGTAATATCATCTGTCGTAAAGTCGAAGTCCGTTATACTTTCCTCTTCAAAGAACGAGTTTCTATCGCATATCAGTTTGTCAGTTTTTGGGATACTGAAAGGTGATTCGTACTGAGCTCTTAATATTTCAGATACTTCTGTTAGATCATCAGATAAATCACCGTCTTCGTTTCTCAAAGGTCCGATGGCCGTGTGATTTTTCGACTTCCTTTTTGCAAAATTATAGTAGTACTTTGGTTTAAACTTTATCGCTTCTATAGCGTCGTCGTCTTTTTCTGTATGCTTCTCAATTAGTTCCTGTATGACGCCATCGACGCTCTGCAGTTTATCATTTAATATTTTCTGTTGTTGTCATCTCTACAGTTACTTAATTTTGCAGTCACTCTTTTTCTCTTTCGGAACAATGACCTCTTGTCTCTCAAACCTGCTTCTCTTTCCTCTTTGTGGTATTTTTGGGACGCCTCTCCACAATTTCCTACGTCTTCTCCTCTAAGGTTATTAGCATCTCTTCCATTGTCTTGGCATTGAAGGTGGTTTTCCAATTTATTACTTCCATGCTGGATGCAACACCTTCCCAGTTTATAGCTTTGGAATGAAAATTAAAAATTTCGAATACATCTCCTTTCCTATTGCTTTTATATTGGTTATTATTTCAATAATGTTGTGATCCGATATTATAGGTGGGGATATTTCTACGTTATCGATTAGGTTGCTGTTGTTTGTGAATACCAAATCTAGGCAGTTGTTTTTTCTTGTGTTTCCTGTTATTTTCTGTGTTAACAAATTCATCAGCTAGAGCTAGTAGCATTTTTACCTGCTCCTGGTCTTCTCGTGTGGCCCCCTTGTCCTGGTGTATACATATATTTTTTCCTATTCTTTTATGTTTCACAAATGGAAAATTAAAATCACCACAGAGAAAAATATTTGGGGTTGGAGAATGTAGATCTTTTACCCAGTTTCTTACCTCTGTAATGGAATCTGAGAATTTTGAGGTTGGCATGTTCGGGGTTTGTACATTACAATTAGTACCATATTAATTTTTCAACTTTTGCTGCTACACATTCTACGTAGCTGTTTGAAGTACTTATAGCCATTTCTGCCATATGCCTTTCGCGTATGTAAAAAGCACATCCTCCTTTACGTCTCACCGTTTTGTCGGCTCACGGTTCTGTCTTTTTTGCCAATACAGAACTCTCAGTTTTCACAGTTCGCCTGGCAGTCCTTTAGATGGGTTTCCGTGAGGCATGCAAAATCTGCTCCGGTTTCTTGCACTAGTCCTTTCAGGTATAAAACTTTGTCCGGAGAATGGTTTGATTTAAGGCCCTGAATGTTGGCTAAGATTATTTTTATTTTTATTTTTTCCCCTTTCGTTTTTACATACTGGTGTTTCCGATTCGTTTTCCAATGGTGGTGCCAGTTTCGTTGCCTTGTGATCCTCGGAGAATTTTTCTCTCTATCTGTTTCGATAACCGTTGTCCCGATATCGCATGTAATATCTTTCTGTATGCCTTCTGTACGGCTCTCGAATCCCTGTATTTGTCAGTTAGCTTTGTATTTGTTGGATGGTATTCAGTAGTTGAATTGTGTGGGCTACATCTAAAAAATTGGTAGCCCTCTTTGTTGCTAGTTTCGTCTGCTCACCTGTCGGGTTCCTTTGAGGGTGGTGGTAACGACATTTTTGTCCGTATTTGCATCTCCCATATCTTGTATAGGCGTTGCAGACAGTAATATGGTGGAACTTGCACTTTTTTTCAAATTTGCATTATCCTCTTGTATAATGTGTGTTTCATAATGTGGGATGTGCATAGATGCATTGCCCATCCCGATATCTGCAGTACCCTTTTGCGTAGTATTTACAGACGGTATTTTCTACGCTTTTATTTCTTGTTGTCTGATTATTTTCTATGTTCTTAATTTTGATCATACAATTTTTTTCTTCGGTTGTTTTTTTCCTACGTTTTTAGTTTTTATTTTTCTATCATTTTGCTCGTTGGGCAGTTTTACTACATCGCAACTTTCATTTCTCTTTTCTTTCTTTTATGTCTTCATTCCGTATTATATTGTTATCCTGAAACAAAACGCCAATCCATGGAGTGGCATCACGCAGACTCCCAACGCAAGCAAAAGTTCAAAATGGCTCCCTCTGCAGGAAAGGTTATGGCCACCATCTTCTGGGACATGAAAGGGGTGATTCTGGTGGACATTATGAAGAAAGGACAAATAATCAACTCAGTCATATATTGCTACCCTACAGAGACTCGAGAGACGTATAAAGCGAGTTCGACCGGAGAGAAAACTGGAAGACGTCCTTCTTTTGCACGATAACGCAAGACCACACAACAGTTTGCAAACAAGAGAGGCCATCACAAAAATGCGCTTAACTGTTTTACCCCACCCCCCATACAGCCCGGATCTGGCACCTTCAGACTTTAATTTGTTTGGGCCAATAAAGGATGCTATTCATGGAAGAAAGTTTCAGAGTGACGATGAGGTTATTAAGGAGGTTAAGAGGTGGCTCCAGTGGAACCCAGCGGACTTTGACCAGCAAGCAATAAAGGCCCTTGTTTCGAGGTAGAGAAAAGCCGTAGAAAAAAGATGGAGACTATGTGGAAAAATAAAAACTTGTAAAAAAGGTATGTAACTACTTGTGTACAAAATTTCTGGAACTTACAAGGAAACTTGGAAAGAAAAAAAAGGGGCAAAATATATTGAGTGGCCCTTGTTATATTATATTATATATATATATATATATATATATATATATATAATATATATATATATATATATATATATATATATATATATATATATAATAATTTTATATATATATACATATATATATATATATATAATTTTATATATATATATACATATATATATACACATATATATATAAAATTATATATACAGTGGATTCCGGTTAATTGGACCACCGTTTAATGGGACCAGCCGCTTATTAGGACCAAATGCGCAAGAACCGAATCAAACGTATGATTTTATCACAATTTACTTCGTTTATTATGACCAGCGCGCCGTTTAATCGGACCAGTAAACGCCACCCTTACTATACTCGAAAAGATAAAGAACCAACCAACCAACCAACATAGTGTGATAAACAAAGATAAACAAGTGTGACAAGATTAAGAACCATTGGACATGGGTATCATTAAGAATTTGAAGACAGCATATCGGAGCAAACTGGTGAACTACACACTTGAGGCCATCGAAGAAAATCTCTTAACATCATCCTCAACAGCAAAGGAGGTTAGTTCAAAGGTGACAATTTTGCAAGCAATACAGTTTGTCGCAGATAGCTGGCGCAAAATTGAATCTAATACAATTCGGAACTGTTTTGCTCATTGTGGCTTCAAACATTCAGAGATTGAAAACAGCATCAATTGAAAATAGCTCTGTGCAGTCAGAGCAACGAGTTACAAATGCAGAAGAGTTTCTCGGTGTTGACGAAAATTTGCAATGCTGCGATGATGGTTATGAAGACATTGTTGACCAAATTGCAGCAAAGCGTCGCAAATGTTCAGAAGAACTGAATAGTGACGAAGATGACACATCTGAGCCTGAGCGGGTGAAACACAAGGATGCAAGAAAATGCATTGAAGACTTACGGCGCTACTTTATGCAGGAAGGCAACGAAAAGAGTCCCATGTCTGCTCTTGACCAGTGCTACGATTATGTTTATTTGAAGTCTATCGAATCAACACAGCAATCAACCTTGGATAAATATGTACTTAATTATGCCTAAATAAATACATACCTATTATTTTATATATCTGTAAGGTTTTAAACAATTTCATGTAGTTTAATAAAGAGATTTTGCTTTAATTTGTTGTTTATTGTCCATTTCAGGGAACATCGTTTAATGGGACCAGCCGCTTAATGGGACCAAATTGCATTTTCCCGATGTGGTCCCATTAACCGGAATCCACTGTATATATATATATATATATATATAATATATATATATATATATATATATATATATATATATATATATACACATATATATATACAAGTAAAAAGTAAAAAGAGGTAAATTCTCGGAGGACCACAAGGCAACGAAACCGGCACCCCATTGGAAAACAAATCGGAACCACCTGTATGCGAAACGAAAGAGAAAAAAATGAAAATAGTCCTAGCCAACATTCAGGGTCTTAAATCAAACCACTCCCCGAACAAAGTTTTATACCTGAAAGGACTCGTGCAAGAAGCCGGAGCAGACTTTGCATGCCTCACGGAAACTCATCTAAAGGACTGCCAGGCGAACTGTGAAAATTGCGAGTCCTGTATTGACAAAAAAGAAATACAAATTGACAACTATAACATCCTCCGAGCCGACAGAACAGTGAGACGTAAAGGAGGATGTGCTATTTACACACGCGAAAGGTATATGGCAGAAATGACTATAAGTACCCCAAACAGCTACGTAGAATGTGTAGCAGCAAAAGTTGAAAAATTAATATGGTACTAATTGTAATGTACAGACCCCCAAACACGCCAACCTCAAAATTTTCAGATTCCATTACAGAGTTAAGAAACTGTGTAAAAGATCTACACTCTCCAACCCCAAATATTTTTCTGTGGTGATTTTATAATTTCTCATTCATGAAACACAAGAGGATAGGAAAAAATATATGTATGCACCAGGACAAGGGGAGCACACGAGAAGACCAGGAGCAGGTAAAAATGCTACTAGCTCTAGCTAGTAATATAAACTAATATACAACTAATATAAAGGGAACAGGAAAGGAAAGAACACGCACAACAGAAAGAAGCAAATTCGAACTTTTTAATTTTCACTCCAAAGCTATAAACTGGGAAGATGTGACATCCAGCATGGAAGTAATAGATTGGAAAACCATTTTCGAGGCCAAGACAACGGAGGAGATGCTAGTGACCTTAGAGAAGACGTTAGAAATTGTGGAAAAACATGTCCCAAAAATACAGCAGAGAGGAAAGAGAAGCAGGTTCGAGAGACAAAAGAGGGCATTGTTTCGAAAGAGAAAAAGAGACTGCAAAATTGAGTAACTGTAAAGATAACATCAGAAAAATATTAAATGATAAACTGCAGAGTATCGATGACGTCATACAGGAACTAATCGAGAAGCATACAGAAAAAGACGACGACGACGCTATAGAAGCGATAAAGGCTAACTCAAAGTACTTCTATAATTTCGCAAAAAGAAAGTCGAAAACCCATGCGACTATTGGACCTTTAAAAAACGAAAACAGTGCTTTATCTGACGATCTAACAGAAGTATATGAAATATTAAGAGTTCAGTACGAATCATCTTTCAGTATCCCAAAAACTGACAAATTGGTGTGCGATAGAAACGCATTCTTTGAAGAACTACAAGCCAAAAGTATAACGGATTTCGACTTTACGACGGATGATATTACACAAGCCATAGGGAAACTAAAAACACACTCAGCGGCAGGACCGGATAAATGGAATGCTACACTGATCAAAAACTGCAAGAATGCAATCTCTGAGCCCCTATACTGGATATGGAGACGATCACTAGAGACGGGAGAAATACCGGGCATCCTGAAGAGTGCGAACATAGTCGCAATATATAAAGGAGGAGATCGATCCCAGGCCAAAAACTATAGGCCAGTGTCGCTTACATCTCATCTCACTAAAATATTTGAAATAATAGTTAGAGAGAAAATTTATGACTTTTTTGGAAACTTGGAAAAAATTTACTGGTAACCAACACGGGTTTTGGTCAGGCAGCTCATGCCTATCACAACTACTGGAACACTACAACAACATTATTAATGCAATTGAAAGTAATGAAAACTATGATGTAATATACACAGACTTTGCCAAAGCGTTCGACAAGTGTGACCATGGAATCATAATACATAAACTGAAATATATGGGAACAACAGGAAGAGTAGGGAAATGGATATATAATTTCCTTAGTGAGCGGCGGCAAGTCGTTACAGTACAAGGAGTATCTTCATCAGAATCAGAATCAGAGGTCCTCAGCTCAGTACCACAAGGAACAGTATTAGCTCCACTACTCTTCATAATCATGCTAACGGACATAGATGAGGACGTTACCAGAGACAGCACAGTAACATCCTTTGTCGATGAGACAAAGATCAGTAGAAATATAAGAAACCCAGAAGATATAGGATCTCTACAAACTGACATAAACAGAATCTACAAGTTGATGGAAGACAACAATATGAAGTTGAACACAGAAATTTCAGCTGTTACGGTACGGAAAAAAGAGAAGACCTAAAATCATGGAATTTTATACTCCAAATGGACAGGAAATTCGGAGAAATTCCAGAGCAAAAGATTTAGGAGTTGTAATGACAGATGATGCGAAATTTGAAACACAAAATAAGATAGCAGTAAACAGAGCAAAGAAAATAATGGGACAGATATTGAGAACCTTTAAACGAAGGGATAGGAATGTATTGATTCCTCTACTGAAAACCCTGATCATACCCAAATTGGAATACTGCTTGGTCCTAACATGCCCATATATAAAAGACAGACAGACAGCTAGAAGGGATTCAGAGAAGCTTCATAGCCAAGATCAATGGGTGCGAAGAACTAAATTACTGGGAAAGGTTACGCGAACTAGACCTATATTCACTGGAAAGGAGGAAAGAGATACACCATTATTTACACTCGGAAAATAATGGAGAAACCAGTCCCTAGTCTTACTCTGAACCCTATAACTTCCCAAACAACGGTGGAAAGTAGAAACGGTAGACTGTGTCGTATTCCCAAATTAAAGGCGAGACAGGGAACATCCTTAACCCTGAAAGAAAATAGTTTTGTGGCGAGAGGACCAAAACTGTTTAATCAACTGCCCAAAGACCTAAAAAACACGAAGGGAGTTACAGTGAACATCTTCAAAAGAAGACTAGACGCCTGGCTCAGAACAATCCCCGATGAGCCTGGCGTACCTGGATATGTAAGGTGGAGAGCACAAGAAACCAACTCACTACTTTACCAGGCCAACTCGAAAGGAGGGGCGACAAACTTGACCTTCGCCAAATGAGGAATCATCGCGCGGAACCTTTGTAAGGTTGTAAGGTAAGGTAGTATATATATATATATATATATATATATATATATATATATATATATATATATATTTATTAATGGAGTGGATGTTCTGCCCGCAAAGAAAAAAGAAAGAAATAAGGTTCGTGTGTGTGTGTGTGTGGTATATATATATATATATATATATATATATATATATATACGAATAGATGTTCGCCCCACAAAAGAGAAAAAGAAAAGGATCAATTGAGAATTTTCTCCTTGGTAATCAGAGTATATATACACACACACACACATATATATATATATATACACACACATATATATATATATATATATATACACACACATACATATATATATATATATATGTAAAAAATGAACAATGAATAATCAATATTCATTTTTACATAAGAACCAAAATCGCTTAACGCGAGTTTGGATAATAATTTTACTTGTAGCTTCCTATTTTTGTTCGTGTCACAACCCAACGATCTACCATATCTATGGTTTAGTCGTATCCATTTTCCATTTGTTATAGAAGTTATTATAATTAATTATGATTGTCTTGCATCTCACCCTCGACCCTAGATTATGCATACACATTGCATGTAACAGGATTGGAACCCGTAGTTGTACTTCTTAGTCATCAATACCCACTCTTTGTCTCTAATTCGTTCTTGTAAATCTTCCTAATAATGATTTGTACTATACATACAAATTCAATAACTATGACGTCACATTTTCCCGTTATTAATTTCCCTTCATCATATCTCTAGTATTCAATGTATGAAAATTCTTTATCATAATAAAAACTGTACACTCTATAGAAGTCATTATTTATATGTTATGTAGTATAAATATTATTATTCAACCATATTCATCCATACAGTATGTGCCCATGTACTTTGTATTATATTTCTAACATCTTAATTGTCTATTAATATGAAACACTGTAACAAAACAAAATTATAGTAACTGTTTAATTATAATTAACTGCAATACTTTAATTTAATATAATGTAATGTACTAAATGACGTAGTCAATGTACTTTAATGGAATTGTAATTAAACAATAATAAGTGAAATGAATTAATTGGTAATTGTAATCGTAATGTAATGAACCAAAATTAATACGTATACAGTCATGTACTCAAATTGTACTTATGCACTAATACGAAATTATATCGCTTTCAGGAATGTAGAATCAGCGATAGTTGTTATTTTTTATTATTATTTTTCCGTTGGCATAAATTTTGATGTGCTTTCTACTTTGCCAAATAATTGATGACCTGTTGTTTTTTTAAAATCTCGTAATCATTTTTAGATTTAGCTTAATAATGAATCCTGAGTAACTTTTGCCATGTCATGTTTTGTATACATTCTTTCTTCGTTATAAAAGATGAAGTCATGTCTTGCCTAAGCATTTAATTGTAAATCTTAAAACCTTTAATTTTACTCATATGCATATTTTAGTGTAAAGATGCATAGTTCAATTTCCACTTTTAGTTAACTTGGCAGATCATATCATCATCAGATCTGAAAATACGCAATTTAAGAAAAAATATGACCATCTTCAAATATCTTGTTTATTCGTTTAAACCTTACCACAGCTAAAAGATTTACTTATTTTCAAATATTGTGCAAAAACAATGCAGCCTCTTCAACATTTAATAATGATGATGTTAATAGAATCGGGTATATAAACCCCACAAATTTCTTCCATTTTATTCTGATTCCAACTACGAGGCTGAGCATTACCTGTAACAGTTTAGGAGTAAAAACACAGTAAGAAAAAGTCTTTATCTTCTCCTTCGAGCCGTGCTCTCTTCAGAAAACTTAGTCATTAGAATCTCCCGATAAGTTACAAGAAGAATCGGGGAGAAACCTCAAAGAATTTAATAAGCCTCTCAGAATCCTCCGAGCCACTAAAGAAGAACTAGGAGAGTAGTATAGAAGAAAGTACTGCAAGTAACAGATCCGTTGCTGCCTCACAACAAGAACGCCTCGTCGATACGAAGCACCCCAGAGGGACATATAAGAAGGACGATAACAGTCTGGCGACCTTTACCAGGATAACAGTCTGGCGACCCTGCATCAGGAATTTAGTCAGTTAAGTAAGATATTGGCATAACAGTCTGGCGAGTCTGTAGCCAAGAGTTTAACAAGTGGCGACCCACCATTTGACCGGCGTGTCACGACTTCCAGTTCGTAACATCCACCCTTGAACCGGTGCGTCACGACTCCAAGTTCTCCACGCCTAGTTTTCATCCAAGAACAAGTGGCCAGCAAGACACGTCTTCAGGACACGTCTCTAAGGATTTCGCCGTAGGAATCTTGTTAAGTACAAAACTCTGTTTTAAATAATCTCTAAAACATTTGAAAAGTCAGTATTATTAACAGTTAATATTTAATATTGAGCCAGAATTAACACAAAACACAGTGAACACTTCAGACACCAGTGATACATTTTTTTATTGAAAACAATATTGTCAGAATAATTGTCACAGAAGTTAATTGTCACAGAAGTTAATTGTCACAGAAGTTAATTTAAGTTATTTTCACTATTATATTCAGTATAGAATAATTTTATTTTATGTACCAAACATAATAGTACCGTACTTTCACGTACATTCGAGTGAAATGTTGTTTACGATTTTTTTGAAATTATTGAATTGAATTGACTTGCAAATTAAGAGAGAGAGTTTACAGAGAGTTCAAGTTAGTTTCAAGAATACTTGATAGAGTTCAAGTTAGTTTCAAGAATACTTGATAGAGTTCAAGTTAGTTCAAGAATACTTGATAGAGTTCAAGTTAGTTTCAAGAATACTTGATAGAGTTCAAGTTAGTTTCAAGAATACTTGATAGAGTTCAAGTTAGTTTCAAGAATACTTGATAGAGTTCAAGTTAGTTTCAAGAATACTTGATAGAGTTCAAGTTAGTTTCAAGAATACTTGATAGAGTTCAAGTTAGTTTCAAGAATACTTGATAGAGTTCAAGTTAGTTTCAAGAATACTTGATAGAGTTCAAGTTAGTTCAAGAATACTTGATAGAGTTCAAGTTAGTTTCAAGAATACTTGATAGAGTTCAAGTTAGTTTCAAGAATACTTGATAGAGTTCAAGTTAGTTTCAAGAATACTTGATAGAGTTCAAGTTAGTTTCAAGAATACTTGATAGAGTTCAAGTTAGTTTCAAGAATACTTGATAGAGTTCAAGTTAGTTTCAAGAATACTTGATAGAGTTCAAGTTAGTTTCAAGAATACTTGATAGAGTTCAAGTTAGTTTCAAGAATACTTGATAGAGTTCAAGTTAGTTTCAAGAATACTTGATAGAGTTCAAGTTAGTTTCAAGAATACTTGATAGAGTTCAAGTTAGTTTCAAGAATACTTGATAGAGTTCAAGTTAGTTTCAAGAATACTTGATAGAGTTCAAGTTAGTTTCAAGAATACTTGATAGAGTTCAAGTTAGTTTCAAGAATACTTGATAGAGTTCAAGTTAGTTTCAAGAATACTTGATAGAGTTCAAGTTAGTTTCAAGAATACTTGATAGAGTTCAAGTTAGTTTCAAGAATACTTGATAGAGTTCAAGTTAGTTTCAAGAATACTTGATAGAGTTCAAGTTAGTTTCAAGAATACTTGATAGAGTTCAAGTTAGTTTCAAGAATACTTGATAGAGTTCAAGTTAGTTCAAGAATACTTGATAGAGTTCAAGTTAGTTTCAAGAATACTTGATAGAGTTCAAGTTAGTTTCAAGAATACTTGATAGAGATCAAGTTAGTTTCAAGAATACTTGATAGAGATCAAGTTAGTTTCAAGAATACTTGATAGAGATCAAGTTAGTTTCAAGAATACTTGATAGAGATCAAGTTAGTTTCAAGAATACTTGATAGAGATCAAGTAGTTTCAAGAATACTTGATAGAGATCAAGTTAGTTTCAAGAATACTTGATAGAGTTCAAGTTAGTTTCAAGAATACTTGATAGAGTTCAAGTTAGTTTCAAGAATACTTGATAGAGTTCAAGTTAGTTTCAAGAATACTTGATAGAGTTCAAGTTAGTTTCAAGAATACTTGATAGAGTTCAAGTTAGTTTCAAGAATACTTGATAGAGTTCAAGTTAGTTTCAAGAATACTGATAGAGTTCAAGTTAGTTCAAGAATACTTGATAGAGTTCAAGTTAGTTTCAAGAATACTTGATAGAGTTCAAGTTAGTTTCAAGAATACTTGATAGAGTTCAAGTTAGTTTCAAGAATACTTGATAGAGTTCAAGTTAGTTTCAAGAAGACTTGATAGAGTTCAAGTTAGTTTCAAGAAGACTTGATAGAGTTCAAGTCAGTTTCAAGAAGACTTGATAGAGTTCAAGTCAGTTTCAAGAAGACTTGATAGAGTTCAAGTCAGTTTCAAGAAGACTTGATAGAGTTCAAGTCAGTTTCAAGAAGACTTGATAGAGATCAAGTCAGTTTCAAGAATACTTGATAGAGATCAAGTCAGTTTCAAGAATACTTGATAGAGATCAAGTCAGTTTCAAGAATACTTGATAGAGATCAAGTCAGTTTCAAGAATACTTGATAGAGATCAAGTCAGTTTCAAGAATACTTGATAGAGTTCAAGTCAGTTTCAAGAATACTTGATAGAGTTCAAGTCAGTTTCAAGAATACTTGATAGAGTTCAAGTCAGTTTCAAGAATACTGATAGAGTTCAAGTCAGTTTCAAGAATACTTGATAGAGTTCAAGTCAGTTTCAAGAATACTTGATAGAGTTCAAGTCAGTTTCAAGAATACTTGATAGAGTTCAAGTCAGTTTCAAGAATACTTGATAGAGTTCAAGTTAGTTTCAAGAATACTTGATAGAGTTCAAGTCAGTTTCAAGAAGACTTGATAGAGTTCAAGTCAGTTTCAAGAAGACTTGATAGAGTTCAAGTCAGTTCAAGAAGACTTGATAGAGTTCAAGTCAGTTTCAAGAAGACTTGATAGAGTTCAAGTCAGTTTCAAGAAGACTTGATAGAGTCAAGTCAGTTTCAAGAAGACTTGATAGAGTTCAAGTCAGTTTCAAGAAGACTTGATAGAGTTCAAGTCAGTTTCAAGAAGACTTGATAGAGTTCAAGTCAGTTTCAAGAAGACTTGATAGAGTTCAAGTCAGTTCAAGAAGACTGATAGAGTTCAAGTCAGTTTCAAGAAGACTTGATAGAGTTCAAGTCAGTTTCAAGAAGACTTGATAGAGTTCAAGTCAGTTTCAAGAAGACTTGATAGAGTTCAAGTCAGTTTCAAGAAGACTTGATAGAGTTCAAGTCAGTTTCAAGAAGACTTGATAGAGTTCAAGTCAGTTTCAAGAAGACTTGATAGAGTTCAAGTCAGTTTCAAGAAGACTTGATAGAGTTCAAGTCAGTTTCAAGAAGACTTGATAGAGTTCAAGTCAGTTTCAAGAAGACTTGATAGAGTTCAAGTCAGTTTCAAGAAGACTTGATAGAGTTCAAGTCAGTTTCAAGAAGACTTGATAGAGTTCAAGTCAGTTTCAAGAAGACTTGATAGAGTTCAAGTCAGTTTCAAGAAGACTTGATAGAGTTCAAGTCAGTTTCAAGAAGACTTGATAGAGTTCAAGTCAGTTTCAAGAAGACTTGATAGAGTTCAAGTCAGTTTCAAGAAGACTTGATAGAGTTCAAGTCAGTTTCAAGAAGACTTGATAGAGTTCAAGTCAGTTTCAAGAAGACTTGATAGAGTTCAAGTCAGTTTCAAGAAGACTTGATAGAGTTCAAGTCAGTTTCAAGAAGACTTGATAGAGTTCAAGTCAGTTTCAAGAAGACTTGATAGAGTTCAAGTCAGTTTCAAGAAGATTGATAGAGTTCAAGTCAGTTTCAAGAAGACTTGATAGAGTTCAAGTCAGTTTCAAGAAGACTTGATAGAGTTCAAGTCAGTTTCAAGAAGACTTGATAGAGTTCAAGTCAGTTTCAAGAAGACTTGATAGAGTTCAAGTCAGTTTCAAGAAGACTTGATAGAGTTCAAGTCAGTTTCAAGAAGACTTGATAGAGTTCAAGTCAGTTTCAAGAAGACTTGATAGAGTTCAAGTCAGTTTCAAGAAGACTTGATAGAGTTCAAGTCAGTTTCAAGAAGACTTGATAGAGTTCAAGTCAGTTTCAAGAAGACTTGATAGAGTTCAAGTCAGTTTCAAGAAGACTTGATAGAGTTCAAGTCAGTTTCAAGAAGACTTGATAGAGTTCAAGTCAGTTTCAAGAAGACTTGATAGAGTTCAAGTCAGTTTCAAGAAGACTTGATAGAGTTCAAGTCAGTTTCAAGAAGACTTGATAGAGTTCAAGTCAGTTTCAAGAAGACTTGATAGAGTTCAAGTCAGTTTCAAGAAGACTTGATAGAGTTCAAGTCAGTTTCAAGAAGACTGATAGAGTTCAAGTCAGTTTCAAGAAGACTTGATAGAGTTCAAGTCAGTTTCAAGAAGACTTGATAGAGTTCAAGTCAGTTTCAAGAAGACTGATAGAGTTCAAGTCAGTTTCAAGAAGACTTGATAGAGTTCAAGTCAGTTTCAAGAAGACTTGATAGAGTTCAAGTCAGTTTCAAGAAGACTTGATAGAGTTCAAGTCAGTTTCAAGAAGACTGATAGAGTTCAAGTCAGTTTCAAGAAGACTTGATAGAGTTCAAGTCAGTTTCAAGAAGACTGATAGAGTTCAAGTCAGTTTCAAGAAGACTTGATAGAGTTCAAGTCAGTTCAAGAAGACTTGATAGAGTTCAAGTCAGTTTCAAGAAGACTTGATAGAGTTCAAGTCAGTTTCAAGAAGACTTGATAGAGTTCAAGTCAGTTTCAAGAAGACTTGATAGAGTTCAAGTCAGTTTCAAGAAGACTTGATAGAGTTCAAGTCAGTTTCAAGAAGACTTGATAGAGTTCAAGTCAGTTTCAAGAAGACTTGATAGAGTTCAAGTCAGTTTCAAGAAGACTTGATAGAGTTCAAGTCAGTTTCAAGAATACTTGATAGAGTTCAAGTCAGTTTCAAGAATACTTGATAGAGTTCAAGTCAGTTTCAAGAATACTTGATAGAGTTCAAGTCAGTTTCAAGAAGACTTGATAGAGTTCAAGTCAGTTTCAAGAAGACTTGATAGAGTTCAAGTCAGTTTCAAGAAGACTTGATAGAGTTCAAGTCAGTTTCAAGAAGACTTGATAGAGTCAAGTCAGTTTCAAGAAGACTTGATAGAGTTCAAGTCAGTTTCAAGAATACTTGATAGAGTTCAAGTCAGTTTCAAGAATACTTGATAGAGTTCAAGTCAGTTTCAAGAATACTTGATAGAGTTCAAGTCAGTTTCAAGAATACTTGATAGAGTTCAAGTCAGTTTCAAGAATACTTGATAGAGTTCAAGTCAGTTTCAAGAATACTTGATAGAGTTCAAGTCAGTTTCAAGAATACTTGATAGAGTTCAAGTCAGTTTCAAGAATACTTGATAGAGTTCAAGTCAGTTTCAAGAATACTTGATAGAGTTCAAGTCAGTTTCAAGAATACTTGATAGAGTTCAAGTCAGTTTCAAGAATACTTGATAGAGTTCAAGTCAGTTTCAAGAATACTTGATAGAGTTCAAGTCAGTTTCAAGAATACTTGATAGAGTCAAGTCAGTTTCAAGAATACTTGATAGAGTTCAAGTCAGTTTCAAGAATACTTGATAGAGTTCAAGTCAGTTTCAAGAATACTTGATAGAGTTCAAGTCAGTTTCAAGAATACTTGATAGAGTTCAAGTCAGTTTCAAGAATACTTGATAGAGTTCAAGTCAGTTTCAAGAATACTTGATAGAGTTCAAGTCAGTTTCAAGAAGACTTGATAGAGTTCAAGTCAGTTCAAGAAGACTTGATAGAGTTCAAGTCAGTTTCAAGAAGACTTGATAGAGTTCAAGTCAGTTTCAAGAAGACTTGATAGAGTTCAAGTCAGTTTCAAGAAGACTTGATAGAGTTCAAGTCAGTTTCAAGAAGACTTGATAGAGTTCAAGTCAGTTTCAAGAAGACTTGATAGAGTTCAAGTCAGTTTCAAGAAGACTGATAGAGTCAAGTCAGTTTCAAGAAGACTTGATAGAGTTCAAGTCAGTTTCAAGAAGACTTGATAGAGTTCAAGTCAGTTTCAAGAAGACTTGATAGAGTTCAAGTCAGTTCAAGAAGACTTGATAGAGTTCAAGTCAGTTTCAAGAAGACTTGATAGAGTTCAAGTCAGTTTCAAGAAGACTTGATAGAGTTCAAGTCAGTTTCAAGAAGACTTGATAGAGTTCAAGTCAGTTTCAAGAAGACTTGATAGAGTTCAAGTCAGTTTCAAGAAGACTTGATAGAGTTCAAGTCAGTTTCAAGAAGACTTGATAGAGTTCAAGTCAGTTTCAAGAAGACTTGATAGAGTTCAAGTCAGTTTCAAGAAGACTTGATAGAGTTCAAGTCAGTTTCAAGAAGACTTGATAGAGTTCAAGTCAGTTTCAAGAAGACTTGATAGAGTTCAAGTCAGTTTCAAGAAGACTTGATAGAGTTCAAGTCAGTTTCAAGAAGACTTGATAGAGTTCAAGTCAGTTTCAAGAAGACTTGATAGAGTTCAAGTCAGTTTCAAGAAGACTTGATAGAGTTCAAGTCAGTTTCAAGAAGACTTGATAGAGTTCAAGTCAGTTTCAAGAAGACTTGATAGAGTTCAAGTCAGTTTCAAGAAGACTTGATAGAGTTCAAGTCAGTTTCAAGAAGACTTGATAGAGTTCAAGTCAGTTTCAAGAAGACTTGATAGAGTTCAAGTCAGTTTCAAGAAGACTTGATAGAGTTCAAGTCAGTTTCAAGAAGACTTGATAGAGTTCAAGTCAGTTTCAAGAAGACTTGATAGAGTTCAAGTCAGTTTCAAGAAGACTTGATAGAGTTCAAGTCAGTTTCAAGAAGACTTGATAGAGTTCAAGTCAGTTTCAAGAAGACTTGATAGAGTTCAAGTCAGTTTCAAGAAGACTTGATAGAGTTCAAGTCAGTTTCAAGAAGACTTGATAGAGTTCAAGTCAGTTTCAAGAAGACTTGATAGAGTTCAAGTCAGTTTCAAGAAGACTTGATAGAGTTCAAGTCAGTTTCAAGAAGACTTGATAGAGTTCAAGTCAGTTTCAAGAAGACTTGATAGAGTTCAAGTCAGTTTCAAGAAGACTTGATAGAGTTCAAGTCAGTTTCAAGAAGACTTGATAGAGTTCAAGTCAGTTTCAAGAAGACTTGATAGAGTTCAAGTCAGTTTCAAGAAGACTTGATAGAGTTCAAGTCAGTTTCAAGAAGACTTGATAGAGTTCAAGTCAGTTTCAAGAAGACTTGATAGAGTTCAAGTCAGTTTCAAGAAGACTTGATAGAGTTCAAGTCAGTTTCAAGAAGACTTGATAGAGTTCAAGTCAGTTTCAAGAAGACTTGATAGAGTTCAAGTCAGTTTCAAGAAGACTTGATAGAGTTCAAGTCAGTTTCAAGAAGACTTGATAGAGTTCAAGTCAGTTTCAAGAAGACTTGATAGAGTTCAAGTCAGTTTCAAGAAGACTTGATAGAGTTCAAGTCAGTTTCAAGAAGACTTGATAGAGTTCAAGTCAGTTTCAAGAAGACTTGATAGAGTTCAAGTCAGTTTCAAGAAGACTTGATAGAGTTCAAGTCAGTTTCAAGAAGACTTGATAGAGTTCAAGTCAGTTTCAAGAAGACTTGATAGAGTTCAAGTCAGTTTCAAGAATACTTGATAGAGTTCAAGTCAGTTTCAAGAATACTTGATAGAGTTCAAGTCAGTTTCAAGAATACTTGATAGAGTTCAAGTCAGTTTCAAGAATACTTGATAGAGTTCAAGTCAGTTTCAAGAATACTTGATAGAGTTCAAGTCAGTTTCAAGAATACTTGATAGAGTTCAAGTCAGTTTCAAGAATACTTGATAGAGTTCAAGTCAGTTTCAAGAAGACTTGATAGAGTTCAAGTCAGTTTCAAGAATACTTGATAGAGTTCAAGTCAGTTTCAAGAATACTTGATAGAGTTCAAGTCAGTTTCAAGAATACTTGATAGAGTTCAAGTCAGTTTCAAGAATACTTGATAGAGTTCAAGTCAGTTTCAAGAATACTTGATAGAGTTCAAGTCAGTTTCAAGAATACTTGATAGAGTTCAAGTCAGTTTCAAGAATACTTGATAGAGTTCAAGTCAGTTTCAAGAATACTTGATAGAGTTCAAGTCAGTTTCAAGAATACTTGATAGAGTTCAAGTCAGTTTCAAGAATACTTGATAGAGTTCAAGTCAGTTTCAAGAATACTTGATAGAGTTCAAGTCAGTTTCAAGAATACTTGATAGAGTTCAAGTCAGTTTCAAGAATACTTGATAGAGTTCAAGTCAGTTTCAAGAATACTTGATAGAGTTCAAGTCAGTTTCAAGAATACTTGATAGAGTTCAAGTCAGTTTCAAGAATACTTGATAGAGTTCAAGTCAGTTTCAAGAATACTTGATAGAGTTCAAGTCAGTTTCAAGAATACTTGATAGAGTTCAAGTCAGTTTCAAGAATACTTGATAGAGTTCAAGTCAGTTTCAAGAATACTTGATAGAGTTCAAGTCAGTTTCAAGAATACTTGATAGAGTTCAAGTCAGTTTCAAGAATACTTGATAGAGTTCAAGTCAGTTTCAAGAATACTTGATAGAGTTCAAGTCAGTTTCAAGAATACTTGATAGAGTTCAAGTCAGTTTCAAGAATACTTGATAGAGTTCAAGTCAGTTTCAAGAATACTTGATAGAGTTCAAGTCAGTTTCAAGAAGACTTGATAGAGTTCAAGTCAGTTTCAAGAAGACTTGATAGAGTTCAAGTCAGTTTCAAGAATACTTGATAGAGTTCAAGTCAGTTTCAAGAATACTTGATAGAGTTCAAGTCAGTTTCAAGAATACTTGATAGAGTTCAAGTCAGTTTCAAGAATACTTGATAGAGTTCAAGTCAGTTTCAAGAATACTTGATAGAGTTCAAGTCAGTTTCAAGAATACTTGATAGAGTTCAAGTCAGTTTCAAGAATACTTGATAGAGTTCAAGTCAGTTTCAAGAATACTTGATAGAGTTCAAGTCAGTTTCAAGAATACTTGATAGAGTTCAAGTCAGTTTCAAGAATACTTGATAGAGTTCAAGTCAGTTTCAAGAATACTTGATAGAGTTCAAGTCAGTTTCAAGAATACTTGATAGAGTTCAAGTCAGTTTCAAGAATACTTGATAGAGTTCAAGTCAGTTTCAAGAATACTTGATAGAGTTCAAGTCAGTTTCAAGAATACTTGATAGAGTTCAAGTCAGTTTCAAGAATACTTGATAGAGTTCAAGTCAGTTTCAAGAATACTTGATAGAGTTCAAGTCAGTTTCAAGAATACTTGATAGAGTTCAAGTCAGTTTCAAGAATACTTGATAGAGTTCAAGTCAGTTTCAAGAATACTTGATAGAGTTCAAGTCAGTTTCAAGAATACTTGATAGAGTTCAAGTCAGTTTCAAGAATACTTGATAGAGTTCAAGTCAGTTTCAAGAATACTTGATAGAGTTCAAGTCAGTTTCAAGAATACTTGATAGAGTTCAAGTCAGTTTCAAGAATACTTGATAGAGTTCAAGTCAGTTTCAAGAATACTTGATAGAGTTCAAGTCAGTTTCAAGAATAC
The DNA here is from genome assembly GCA_023014485.1 of Bathynomus jamesi. Lineage (NCBI taxonomy): Eukaryota > Metazoa > Arthropoda > Malacostraca > Isopoda > Cirolanidae > Bathynomus > Bathynomus jamesi. The sequence continues at coordinate 297,612 of JAJOZX010004634.1, forward strand.
TTGATAGAGTTCAAGTCAGTTTCAAGAATACTTGATAGAGTTCAAGTCAGTTTCAAGAATACTTGATAGAGTTCAAGTCAGTTTCAAGAATACTTGATAGAGTTCAAGTCAGTTTCAAGAATACTTGATAGAGTTCAAGTCAGTTTCAAGAATACTTGATAGAGTTCAAGTCAGTTTTATTCAGTCATTTTTATTTCGAGTCCCAAGTCAGTTTTTAAGTCCCAAGTTAGTTTTCAATGCAGTCAATTGAATTCAACTTTTTCTTTGTAATTTAAGAAAATTTAATTTAAGAAAATGTAATCTAAGAATTTAATTCAACCTTTTTTTGTTGTAAAAGAGAATTAAATTCAACCTGAATTGACCGATTTGCATCTTTAGTTTAACCTTTTTTGTTTGTTTGTAAGAAGGAAATTGACCGATTTGTCTTTTCTTTTCATCCCATTGTTGCGTATATAAATATATAGTTATGTAATTTATTATTTGTAACAAAACCGTTTTTACAAAAGTTGTAACGATTTTGGTAATTAATTATTGTAATGTATATGAGGAACATGCTGTCCCTCCGTTTGTTGAACTCTTTTCATTTTTGTTCTAAGTAGTGTGACAAGCAATCTTTTTTTTAAAGAGCAAAGTGCTCACGAAAGACGTATTGACAATTTCAAACTTATACCCCCTGCTTAGTCACTCAATTCCCCCGTATGATCGCACATACCCTAAATTTCAGTTGTTTGTTCTTTTTTGTCATTTAATTTTAATAAAACTTCTACACAATAAAACATATGTATTTATCATATGCAAACAAGTTTTCAGACTAAAATATCAAATAATTCAAAATTCTATCAACATTTAACGAAAGAGTATAATTTTTCTACTTAACATGCAAAAATTATTAAACCTTTTTAATATTTTTTTATTATTATATAAAAATAATTTTTAATGTAAAATTTACCTGAAATTATTAAAAGAAAAGATTGTTCGAAATGCTTTCCTTCCATTTCAATAACTTTTTTATTCTTTGGTCGAAATTCATCTATGGCTCGATTTACTTTTATTTTTTTTAAATATTATAAAATTATGTTTAGCTCGTTGAAATGCATAATTGATTTCTATTTTTAATCTGTATTCTTAATTTTCTTAATTAAATTATCGTACCGATACTTCTGGTTAATGTTAATGGTTATATAGTTCATATATAGCTAGGAATGTTACTAGTCGAATTTAATTCCATCTTCAAAATTTAATTTTTAATACCGCTAGATTTACTTTCATTAATTGTAAGGTCCTCTAAGTTCGTTTTTTTTTTTAATTACCTTATACGTGTAACTGATTAATTATGTAAAATCTATAATCCTAATTGAATTTTATTACTTTTGACACATTCGAATTAATTTACGTTCCGTCCCTTCAGTCACTTTTGCATTGAAACTCGTATGCAAACATCATTATTATAATCTTAATAATTTTTGCTTACTATATATAAATTCTCGTTCATGCATTTATTAAGTTATTTTATCTGTTCCTTAAAGTAAATATATATATATATATATAATCCTAAGCCACCAATGACCCCTAATGATCTAGTTCTTCACAGGATGAACAAATTACTCTCATATTCTACATACTATTGTACCGACTCACTCATCTACAGATGCTTCTTACCAATATTTATAGATACATATGCACACTGACGTACAACTTCAACTATAAATCCCTTTCTCCTTTTGGACGTATCACCAACCACTACAATCTGTACCCAATAAACAAAAATACACACTTGACCACAGGTCTATACATCATCCATTATGTAATTCGATTTTTTTTACTTACAATAGTCAATAAACATTAGCTTATAGATTGTACGATTTACATTTTTCCCTTTTATCTACTCTATTCATTATGTACATAATTTTTCCCACAGAAAAATAAAATTTTGTAAAATTTTTTAACAATATCATTGTTTGTCTAACTTAATTGTTTGTCTAAATTAACGTATTAATCCTTTTATTCTGTTTGCATAAAATTAAAGTTTTAATCTTTGAATTTTTTATATTATATAATAACTCGTTCTGTATAAAAATTTGTAATGTAAAGAAAAATTCGCCATCTAACTTGTAGTAGTTAGGATGTTATTTTCTCATTTGTATTGTATTAATTGTACCCTATTCTATTATTGTATAAATATCATTTTAAAAGGGGAGAGCAATGTAAAAAATGAACAATGAATAATCAATATTCATTTTTACATAAGAACCAAAATCGCTTAACGCGAGTTTGGATAATAATTTTACTTGTAGCTTCCTATTTTTGTTCGTGTCACAACCCAACGATCTACCATATCTATGGTTTAGTCGTATCCATTTTCCATTTGTTATAGAAGTTATTATAATTAATTATGATTGTCTTGCATCTCACCCTCGACCCTAGATTATGCATACACATTGCATGTAACAGGATTGGAACCCGTAGTTGTACTTCTTAGTCATCAATACCCACTCTTTGTCTCTAATTCGTTCTTGTAAATCTTCCTAATAATGATTTGTACTATACGTACAAATTCAATAACTATGACGTCACATTTTCCCGTCATTAATTTCCCTTCATCATATCTCTAGTATTCAACGTATGAAAATTCTTTAACATCATAATAAAAACTGTACTCTCTATAGAAGTCATTATTTATGTGTTATGTAGTATAAATATTATTATTCAACCATATTCATCCATACCGTATGTGCCCATGTACTTTGTATTATATTTCTAACATCTTAATTGTCTATTAATATAAAACACTAACAAAACAAAATTATAGTAACTGTTTAATTATAATTAACTGCAATACTTTAATTTAATATAATGTAATGTACTAAATGACAGTCAATGTACTTTAATGGAATTGTAATTAAACAATAATAAGTGAATATGAATTAATTGGTAATTGTAATCGTAATTGTAATGAACCAAAATTAATACGTATACAGTCATGTACTCAAATTGTACTTATGCACTAATACGAAATTATATCGCTTTCAGGAATGTAGAATCGGCGATACTGTTGTTATTTTTTATTATTATTTTTCCGTTGGCATAAATTTTGATGTGCTTTCTACTTTGCCAAATAATTGATGACCTGTTGTTTTTTTAAAATCTCGTAATCATTTTTTAGATTTAGCTTAATAATGAATCCTGAGTAACTTTTGCCATGTCATGTTTTGTATACATTCTTTCTTCGTTATAAAAGATGAAGTCATGTCTTGCCTAAGCATTTAATTGTAAATCTTAAACCTTTAATTTTTACTCATATGCATATTTTAGTGTAAAGATGCATAGTTCAATTTCCACTTTTAGTTAACTTGGCAGATCATAACATCATCAGATCTGAAAATACGCAATTTAAGATAAAAATATGACCATCTTCAAATATCTTGTTTATTCGTTTAAACCTTACCACAGCTAAAAGATTTACTTTATTTTCAAATATTGTGCAAAAATAATGCAGCCTCTTCAACATTTAATAATGATGATGTTAATAGAATCGGGGTATATAAACCCCACAAATTTCTTCCATGTTTATTCTGATTCCAACTACGAGGCTGAGCATTACCTGTAACAGTTTAGGAGTAAAACACAGTAAGAAAAAGTCTTTATCTTCTCCTTCGAGCCGTGCTCTCTTCAGAAAACTTAGTCATTAGAATCTCCCGATAAGTTACAAGAAGAATTGGGGAGAAACCTCAAAGAATTTAATAAGCCTCTCAGAATCCTCCGAGCCACTAAAGAAGAACTCGGAGAGTAGTATAGAAGAAACTACTGCAAGTAACAGATCCGTTGCTGCCTCCTAACCAGAACCCCCGTCGACTCCGAACCACCCCAGGGCCATAGACGGAGGGGTTAACATATATATACACACAACATATACACACACACACACATATATATACATATACATATATATACACATACATATATATATATATACATATATACACATACATATATAATATATATACACATATATATATATATATATATATATATATATATATATATATATATATATATATATATATATATTAATGGAATAGGTGTTCGACCAACAAAGGAAAAAAAGGATCAATTTGAGAATTTCCTCCTTGGCCTCCTTTAGAAGACCATGATCTTTCGTGAGAGAAATTTAAAAAAAAGAAAAAACATTCCAGAGGCCGGGGTTCGGTTAATCTAAGGTTGATTTGAATAGAAAGAAAATTTAATTGCTCTTTTTACGCAACGTTTCGCCCCTTCTAGCTGTATTCGTACAGAGGAACGACATACCCATTCATCAGACTGATATTCTGTATATATATATATATGTATATATATATATATATATATATCAGTGGTGGGCACCGTTAACCAAAAAGTTAACTTCGATAACGATAATCCGTTAACCCCAATTTTTAACTCCGATAACGATAATCCGATAATTTTACTACAAAGTTAACGGAAGTTAACGATAATCCGTTAACGATAACTATTTCTTTACTAACATTTAAAAAAATCAAGGAAAAAAGCTTTAAAACCCATAGAAAATGTTTATTTATGCAAAATCCAACAATAAATAGGTATTTAACTATTTTTAAGTTTTGCAACTTTTTTGCTTAACTTTTTTTTTATTTTTAATAAAAAATGTACTGATTACATGTTTTGAAACCCTTGTAACCACTAACCATTAACTAAATTTTAATTTACCAGAGAATTATTATGGCGGGAACTGAAAGGTAAAATAAATTTTAGGCACATTTATTAAAGACTATGACACAATGTGCTGGTTGCCCTTCAGAAAGACCAACTTCTCAAAGTTAGGCCCAACTGCCAGTCTTGACCTCTTGGCCTCAGGATGTCCTTGCCGAGAGAGAAGAGCCGTTCCACTGCGGCAGAGGACGGAATTGGCAGACTGAAGTTATGGCGGTTTGAATTTATTCGCGGAGCGGTGATCTTCCGTGAATGACTCCTCGTAGTTAACGTGTTAACGGACTTTAACAGACTAAATATCGAATTATCGGAAGTTAACTGGTCCGATAACGATAAATGGAAATTAACTTCCGTTAATAGTCCGTTAAAAAAAGTTAACTTCGTTAATTAACTGTTATCGGATTAACGCTTTAGTGCCCAACACTGATATACACACACACACACACACACACACACACACACACACACACTACTTTACACAGGTAGAGGTTAAAAATATCCGAGTTTGACATTCAATTTTGAATCTTATACCCTTAAACAAGAGAATGAACAGAAGAAATGAATGTAGTCGTTTAACTATACGATGAAAGAGGACTTAATAGATAGAAATAGACTTACACGAAAGGATGTACGAGATTCCAAACATATAGCAACTTAAGCTGTGTTCTCGGTGCCTTTTTTTATCGTATAGTTAATCGACTACATTCATTTCTTTCTTCAGGTTAAATATAGATTTTACGAAATTAGTTTATTATATATATATATATATATATATATATATATTTTTTTTTTTTTTTTTTTTTTTCAATTAATGTCATGTAAATTCAACTAATAAACGCACAGTTTATATCAATAAGTCATTAAGCTCAAACAAAGATCAGAAAATATTCACTTTGTTTTAACCATATGTCGTCTTGAACCAGATTTATTGCACAGAAAACACGACTATATACTATATTCTCTTAAAACGCATATCTATAAACTTGATCGCTAAATAGTCAAATATATTTCTAAAAAAATTTTCGGAATAAGATATACAAAACAAACACAACGGAATCAACTAAGAACGATCGAGTTTTTAGATATACCTTGGCTCCAGGAGGACGCGTTGAACACCTGGATTCGGGAACCGAAGCGATAAGAGATCTTGTACTACTGACAAATGCTCGGATTTATGGTCTACCTTGGGCCATACCAGGCACCTGCTACCCAAAACACCTGTGTTTCGATTTCAGAGCGACTTATCGGCACCTAATTTCCCTACTTAAGCCCGTTCTCAAATTTATTTTCCAAGTCGCATTTCTGCCGCTAATAATAATAAAACAAATTTAAATAGAGAAAAAAACTTATTTTTGCATATATATATATATATATATATATATATATACAACACACTGTGTGTGTGTGTGTGTGTGTGTGTGTGTGTGTGTGTGTGTATATAAAATGTTCTATCAAGGTGAAAACGTCTGCATGCACCCCGGCCTCGACATTGCTACATTATTTTTAATATAATTTTAAACCTATTTCAGAATCATACTAAATCTTACTGTTGAAGATGTACAAAAATGTTGATGTAAAAATATTTAATTGAGCAAAGTGTATACATTTTTTTACTTCATGCAATACCTGCGCCTGAAATGTTGAACGTCCACTTATTAATTTAAAAAAATCTGTGGAGTGCTTAAGCGGATATTGATAAAGGTACATCCACAATCAGAAAGCCGCGAGCTCGCGATTGGCCCCACCCCCCCCGCATATAAAAAGGGGTCCAATTTCAGCTCGAGACCATATTAGCCGATATTTCCCAGTGAATAACCACGCATTGCTAGTCGCCATAAATACAGACATTCAAACAGAAATCTTTTCGACACCAGACGTTTACGAAGTTGGAGATATTACGAAAGTTACATTTGCGAAGTGAAATGTGTGTGTGTGTGTGTGTGTGTGTGTGTGTGTGGTGTGTGTGTGTGTGTGTGTGTGTATAAAATGATTGAGATGTCTATTGCCATTTAAAATAATGCGTTGCTGACTACGAATCCATCGGGCCAGGGTCGAGACCCGGTGACGGCAGGCGGCGCGCAGTAAACCCAGCTGATCATCCTTCCGCACAATAAAGAAAGTGGTTAGCAGATAAATGGGTCCTGGGTTTATATGATGAGAATGAACATTGATTACATCTGAAGCAAGCGGAAAATAAATATTCATAATTCAGAGCCCGGGGGAACTTTCTGCAGAAAAAATATATGAAGTGACCATAAAATAATTTAACATTTTCTGTCTACATCCGTACCTTTTTTCCTTAAAGGACGCGGGCGAAGCTGGATCGTGTTATAGAATCTTTTCGTAATAGCTTTGAAGAAACTCAAATCGTGGACGAGGATTTATTTGGACACGGGGGTTGAATTTTTATTAGACACTTAGTTCTACGACTGCCTTGTCGTCGGAGAAGTGATGCGTTTTTCTTTTTCTTGTGTGTGTGTGTGTGTGTGTGTGTGTGTGTGTGTGTGTGTGTGTGTCGAGTAAGAATAAGCCTTGTATTTCCAACATTTTATTAAATGATAAAGCTGTGAGGAATGTTTTATAAATTAATACATAATAGGGTTTACTGTATACGACACATTTTTACATTATTTAGCTTTCAATGTTTCTCACACGTATAGGGGTGACAATAATATCATTTTTTCATATATATATATATATATATATATATATATATATATATATATATATATATATATATATATAATGTTATAATGTTATAATGTTTCAGACCAACAAAGACCCTAGGATCCACTCATGGCTGGTCTACCTAACTGTGTTCGTAATCGTGTATTGTGTATACACATACGAGGAAAAGTGTAGGTGTGGCTGTAAAGACTGTACAGTAATGTAGAAATGTGTGTGCACCCATTATGGGTCTCCCATTTAAAGGTGTTTGTGGGGCAAGTGAAGATCATGAGTTTTTCAATACCTCACAGTATTATGGGGGGCACCGCTCGGCAGAGGAATCTCTTTAAATGGGGTGTGTAAGGACAGAGAGTATCCCCTAACCCAAGACGCTGCCTCCCTATATCCCACAACACTTGTGTTAAGCTGTGGGATCTATCCCCACAAAGCCTTAATTTTACTACCTTAAACTATACCATTTCTATCAACATGCGCGTCCAATCGATTCTTAAACATGTTTATAGACGTGCTACTAATTACTTCTACCGGCAAACTATTCCACCTATTTACTATTCTATGCGTAAAAAAGTTTTTCGCAACTGCTGTCTCGAACCTTCTACTTGTCAACTTACACCCGTTATTTCTAGTCCTATTATATTGAGATATTTCGAAAAAGCTATCTCTATCTACGTTATCAAACCCATTCATAATTTTGAAAACCTGGATTAGATCACCCCTCAACCTCCTAGTCTCGAGTGTAGTCAATTTTAACTCCTTAAGCCTATCCTCGTACGACTTTGACCTAAGAGACGGAATCATCTTAGTTGCTCGTCTTTGAACTCTTTCGATTTTGTCTATATCTTTGCGCATATGCGGATTCCAAAATTGGACCGCGTACTCCAAATGGGGTCTAACTAATGATTTATAAAGTGGAACTATAATATCGCGCGATTTGTACTCAAAATTTCGAGCTATAAAACCTAACACTTTGTTCGCCTTATTGACCGCCGCTGTACTTTGTTTCGCTACTTTTAAATCACCAGTGACTATAACTCCTAAATCTTTTTCCTGCTCTACGCTTGTTAAATCTTTCCCTGACATACTATACGCAAAATTACCGTTACGCGAACCTATATGCATAATTTTGCACTTATCCACGTTAAATCTCATTTGCCATGTGACTGACCAAACAACGATTTTATTCAGATCTTCCTGAATTTTACCTCTATCTTCGTCATTAATCGCCCTACCACCCAGCTTCGTGTCATCCGCAAACTTTGAAACTGTACTGACTAGGCCGACATCTAAATCGTTAATATATATAAGAAAAAGCAAGGGGCCCAATACAGAACCCTGAGGAACGCCACTCGCTACATTAGCCCAACACGACTCCGCTCCATCAACGACCACCCTCTGTTTCCTGCCTCGCAACCATTCTTCTAGCCAATTTATTACTACACCCCTGATTCCATGAGCCTTAGTTTTTTCAATCAGTCTTTTGTGCGGCACGGTGTCAAACGCTTTTTGAAAATCTAAATACACTACATCAACCGCCCGATGTCTATCGTAAACGTTAACCACGCTTTGGAAAAATTCTAAAAGATTAGTTAAGCAAGATTTGTTTCGCCTAAAACCGTGCTGCGTATTTCTGACCAGATTATGCACTTCTAAGTGTTCGACTATACGATCCCTAATTATTGATTCCAGTAGCTTACCTACAACAGACGTTAAACTGATTGGCCTATAATTTCCCGCCGCACCTTTATCGCCTTTCTTAAAGATAGGTGTTACGTTCGCTAACTTGAAATTATCTGGTACGCACCCCTCAGAAATAGACGCATTAAAAATCTTTGTTAGCGGCACAACAATGCTATCTTTTAATTCTTTTAGTTGTATGGGATATATGGAATCCGGCCCCGGTGATTTACGCGTTTTCATTTTATCAATATAGCGCATTACTTCCCCTTCACTAACGACAATATTATCCAAAATATTACCATTATCAAAAGGTATTATGTCTATGACCGTAGGGATATTCGTTACATCTTCTATAGTAAAAACTGACGTAAAAAATTCGTTTAGCAAGGTAGACATTTCCTTGTTTTCAGAGACTAGATCCCCATTTCCATTTTTTAATGGACCTAAGACACTTTTTACTGGATTTCTATTATTGACGTATTGAAAGAATCGCTTGGGATTTTCTTTACCGTCACGAGCTATGGATATTTCAAATTCGCGTTTTGACTTTTTTATTACGCTTTTAGCTTCACGCCTTAGAGATATGTAGTTGTTTCGTAACAACAGATTATCTTTATCGGACTTGTATAGCCTATAAGCCCTCCCTCTACTCTTTATAATGTCTCCTACTCTAGAAGTAAACCACAAGGGTTTGTTGTTTACTTTCGCACGCTTAATTTTGTACGGTACACATTCCTCATTTATAGTCCTAAATACCTTTACGAACGATTCCCACATTAGTTTTGCGTTGGAGTTCCCCATTATGTTTTCCCAATTGACGTGTGAAAATTTATTTCGAAATTTACTAAAGTCTGCGTGCTGGAAGCTAGGAATTTTAGTCGAGTTAGTTGGTTTCGAGTGACTTACTGAGAGGACAAACTCTACCATATTGTGATCGCTATTGCTCAACGGTTCTATTACTTGAAGATCAGTAATTAGCCTATCATCCGTAGTTATTACTAAATCTAAAATACTGTCCAACCTCGTAGGTTCCCCAACCTTTTGAATAAGAAAGCTATCCTCGAGAAAATTAACCAAACGATTACCTTCCGCGTCTCCCTGCATTGTATCGTAATTCACGTTGGCGCAATTAAAGTCACCCATAACTAAAGCCTGCTCACTACCGATTATTCTCTTTAGTTCACGATATAACGCTTCGTCCGTAGCAGCTGTTTGATTTGGGGGCCTATATATAACCGCAACAAGAAGTTTGAAATCGTTGAATTTAAGTTCTGCTATAGTCGAATCTATCGGTTCTGGAATGAGTGCTTTACTTCTATAACGTTCGCAATATTATCTTTGATATACAACATAACACCGCCTCCTCGCCTACCTATTCTGTTTTTAACAAAAAGTCTATAACCTTTAATTTGATACTCCCCTACAAAGTCACGTGTTTCAGTGCTAAGCCACGATTCATTTATCGCAATTAAATCATAGTCTTTACAAGCAATTAAAGAAAAAAATTCACACATTATATATATATATATATATATATATATATATACATATATATATACACAGGGTGTCTCAAAAGTCACTATCTATTTTGAAAAATAATGGGAATTACGAAAAACTGGTTTAAGACATGAAAAATATATTTATTTCAAAGTAAGTGCCACAAAGAATTAGTGCTATTTATTTATCTGTCTCCACATGGCGACCATCAGTGTCTCTACGGAGCTCAAAGCGATAAGTTGTTTCCCTGAACACACTTTCCAGCATTTGAGGTGTTATTTTCTGAACTGCATCGGTAATACGATTTCGAAGTTCGGCTACATCACTAATTCTTCTACCAGTGTACACCTTAGACTTAATGAAACCCCAGGCGAAAAAATCTAATGGTGTTAAATCGGGTGAACGTGCTGCCCATGGTTGTGTTCCTCCACGACCAATCCAGCGACCGGGGAAGCGTCTGTCAAGATAACCACGTACAATTATTGCATAATGGCACGGTGCTCCATCCTGCTGAAAAACTACTGTGTCAAGAATGCCATCTGTAAGAAGTTGAGGTTCGAGGAATTGTTCAAGCATGTCAAGATAATAAACCAATTAACTTTTTTGAAATACACAAATTTGCACCAGAAGTACATATCTTTATGCCAGCATAGCATTTAAAAAAAAAACATCTAATGTCACCGAAATAGTGTGTGACTTTTGAGACACCCTGTATATATATATATATATATATATATATATATATATATATATATATATATATATATATCAAACTTAATTTATTTACAGAATTAGCATCCATTTGCATTTTTAAATAAACTACAGAACATAAGCCTCATCCTTAAACGCTACGCAAACTAATATTATTGGGTACATTTTATAATTTTGAACAATATTGTTACAATTGATGAAGCTACAAATATATATATATATATATATATATATATATATATATATATATATATATACCGTGTGACCACAAAAATTGTCCCTGTTTTTAATCGCTTATTACTCAGTCATTATTGCAGCTTCACAAATGAAATAAAAACCTTTCGAAAAAGAATATTTAAAAGTTTTATTTAATTTTTTCGATATCCTGGATACGAAGTCAGTACTTATAAAAAAATGACAGTTTTATCCACCACAATCATGGGTTATTTGTCGGACATGCAACGTGTTTTCATCGCAGAAGAGATGATCAAACATGACTCGGTAGTTGCCACCCAACGGTCTTTCAGACGACAATACGGTCAGCAAAGGACCATAGATCCTAAAACGATTCGCAGGATTTTCGCAAAATGGAAACATCACGGCTCAATCAAGAACATGCATAAAGGCAACTCTGGGCGCAGCAAAGGTGTGCGAACCGCTGAAAACATTGATTCAGTCGCAAATCAGCTTGAAACGGATAACAAGAAATCTGAGACGACTATCAGCTGTGATAGGAATCAAACGGGAGAGCATTCGGAAAATAATCACGTTGGATTTGAGAATGAAGTCATTCAAAATTATGTGTTTGCAACAGCTTAGCGAACAAGACTACCAGCGTCGTTTGATGTTTTGTGAACGCATTGAAACAATAACACTGGTCAACAACAATTTTGTCACAAGGGTTTTGATGGGTGTTCTAAGTGTACTTTTTCATGCTGAATCTAAATATGAAATCAGATTTTTTCTATCAGGCTTAGTTTACTTGTGACGCATGTTCGTTTTTTCCTCATTTAGCATGATCACCGGATAAAAAAATAACAACATTATATATAATTAAGTATATAACAATATTATAATATAAAACATTATAAAAATAATAATAATAATAATATATTATATTAATTAATATAACTATAATAAAATATATCAATATTAATATATATGTTGTATTAATTTTTCTGTAAAATTAGTACAATTTATTCCTTTGGGGAGAAAGTTCTGATAATGCTGGCAGGATAAATTTGGTCGGAGCAGCAGACTGTGCAGGTTGAAACATGTTTGTACCTGTTCAGACATGAGCCTAGTTTCTGTGTGTAGAGCAGCTCCAAGTCAGTCTGCTTGTAAATGTCACAGTGTTAACAGCTAGTGTCTGTTGCTTCTTGTTAATTTTACACCAGTGTTGTATTCATATAGATGTTTTGTAATGCCACGGAACTGTCTGAATCACCCTAATTCCTTTTGTTATGTATGTGGTGATCTAACTTTAAAATCCCAGAAACGTAACTTTACACCATTAGTAAAAAAATGCTATGAACTTTATTTCGGATGTAAAGTAGGCGATCAGGACAAGAGTTGGGCCCCTCACATTTGTTGTGTGACATGTGTAAGACTACTTACAGGATGGCTAAACGGTTCACGTCACATGCCATTTGCTATTCCAATGATTTGGAGGGAACCCAAAGATCACACAACAGACTGCTATTTCTGCCTGGTAAATACAAAGGGGATCACTTCAAAAACAAAGAGCCTTATGAAATACCCTAATCTACCGTCTGCAATGAGACCAGTTCCCCACAGTGCTCAACTTCCAGTACCAAATCCTCCTGAACATGCAAGTTTAAGTGATGAGGAATCAAACGTAGCTGTAGCATATCACGAGGAAAAAGATGAAGACATTTCTGATCCAACATTCCAGGCTACCTGTTCCTCCAATGAACCACATTTACTGTCACAAGGAGATCTAAATGACCTAGTTCGTGATTTGAAATTATCTAAGAAGCAGGCTGAACTTTTAGGTTCAAGATTAAAGGGTTGGAATCTACTGCAACGTGACACTAAAGTTTGTTTTTTTCCGCAGCCGCCATGATGAATTCAAAGAATGGTTCTCCCATGAAGATGGACTTGTGTTTTGTAAAGATGTTAATTCAGTCATGGGGGCTCTTGGTCATGAACATAACGTGGATGAGTGGCGATTGTTCATTGACTCCTCAAAAGTCAGCTTGAAAGCAGTCTTTCTTCACAACGGAAATAAATTTCCTTCTGTGCCTATTGCACATGCTGCAAACATGAAAGAGTCATACGACAACATGAAGTTGCTTTTAGAAAAGTTTCAGTATCAGAAATATAAGTGGAATATCTGTGGAGATCTGAAGGTCATTGCACTTTTGCTAGGGTTGCAGCTAGGTTACACCAAGTACTGTTGTTTTTTATGTGAGTGGGACAGTAGGGACAAGCAAAACCACTACGTTAAGAAGGATTGACCAAAACGCACCTCACTTGTTCCAGGCAAGAAAAATGTTGTGAATAGTTCACTTGTTGACCCTGAGAAAGTGTACCTTCCTCCTTTGCATATCAAGCTTGGACTTATGAAAAACTTTGTTAAAGCGATGGATAAAGCGCAAACAGGATTCACATACTTGAGAAATAAGTTTCCCCGGATCAGTGATGCCAAGATTAAAGAAGGCATTTTTGTAGGCCCTCAGATCAGAGAATTGTTAAGAGATAAGAGATTTGAAGGAGAGTTGAATGAAGTTGAGAAAGCTGCGTGGCAGAGTTTCAAAAGTGTCTGCACAAATTTTTCGGGAAATCACAAGGCCGAAAACTATCCTGAAATAGTAGGAGATCTTCTTAAGTCTTACCAAGCAATGGGGTGCAATATGTCATTAAAGGTTCATTTCTTGGACTCTCACTTGGACTTTTTTCCGGAAAACCTGGGTGCGGTAAGCGACGAACATGGTGAGCGTTTTCATCAGGATATTTCTGCCATGGAAAACCGTTACCAAGGCAAATGGAGCCCCAGTATGCTGGCTGACTATTGCTGGACTCTTAAGAGAGACATGCCTGAGGCAAAGCACAGCAGAAAATCAAAACAAGCTACTTTTTAAACTACAGGTATGTCTTTTCGATCATATTTTAATAAGTATGTAACTATATGGGTTTTTAAAAATTAAATTGCATGTCACACAAAAACCAGACCTGATAGAGAAATTTTACAAACTTATTTGGATTCAGCACAGAAAATACTATAAGAATAAGGTATTTTCATTCTTGGGACACGAAAAAAAAAATGTTTGTTGCCCAGTGTAATTGAACAAAACCAGATAAGATTAAGTGACATAATATTCAGTGATGAATGCCACATCTATCTCAATGGGTTCATCAACAGACAGAATTACCGGTGTTGGTCACAAAACAAGCCAAATATACACTTGGAGAAACCTCTGCATTCACCAAAAGTTACTGTCTGGTGTGGTTTGAGTAGCAACAAGGTTTATGGTCCTTACTTTTTTGAGGACCCAGAGACAAGGAGACCGCTTTCAGTACTTCAGAAAGATATGTAGAAATGCTGAACACTGTTTTTGAACAAGAAAACTGCAGTAACAAGTGGTTTCAGCAAGACGGAGCAACAGCCCACACAACTAGGCAATCACTGGAATGTTTAACAAGATTTTTTGAACAAAGATTCATTTCTCATCGCTCGCAGTTCCCTGGCCCGCAAGATCTCCCGATCTATCACCTATGGACTTTTTTCTCTGGGGATTTGTCAAGGACAAAGTATTCAGGCAAGAGCCATCCTCTATCGAAGAATTAAAGCAAGCGATGGTAGAGAGTGTACAGTCCACTGAATGCAGCGTTTTGGAAAATGTAATAAATAACTTCCTTTCCCGTTGTGTGAAATGTAAGAATGTCCAGGGACGTCACTTTGAACACATGTAGAATAAATTAAAACTTTAAAATGTTCTCTTTCGAATGCTTTTTATTTCATTTGTGAAGCTGCAATAATGACTGAGTAATAAGCGATTAAAAACAGGGACAATTTTTGTGGTCACGTGGTATATATATATATATATATATATATATATATATATATATATACGCATAAAACTTCACACAATACAACGAGTGCATACAAACGGGAGCCGGGTTTTTATGTGGTTGCATACCATTTCATCATTTCGTTCAGTGTCACACAAATAGAATAATTTTAAAAAAATTTTAAATCGTTCTCGCAGGCCATATGCATAAGAAAGGATAGGTAGTACATGCTGCAAGTATCGCGAGAGTAGCCCTGGAATTGGTGAGGGTCCCAGACAATTTGGGGAATGTGCAATTGCTCGAGAAATTTTACAATAATAGCATCATTCCAAGGATGGCCCCTCAGTGAATTAAAATAGTACATTCGCTCCCTATTTTTAAAATAAACGGCTAGCCAATGAATCCCTTCTTCGTCACTAACATCCGTATTTAGAATAAGTGCGCCGCAGTTTCTCGTAGCTGGAAGCTTCAGCGTGTCATTCTTCGCAAACACACCGATAAATTTGGAGCGTGTGAATCGGTCACTATTCACTCATTACTCTCTAGAGTGTATTCGTGTCCATTTTTAAAAGTCTGTGACTACACCTCTAAACCTATTAATCTCTATTAGGGCTTGCGATTCTAGGTAAACTAGTACTAAGTACACTAATAGGAGCGTCTAGCGGCTTGGCGAATTCCAATCTGACCGAGATGTTTCCACTCTGCTGTGGACTTGTGTATGTGTTTATACTAGCAGGTAAGTCAGGTGAGATGTCAAACGGGTAAAGGTTAACTTGTTCGACGAATTCCTGTGTTACGCCGATTCCTAATTCGTTGCAGGTACCGGCAATATGTGCGAGATTACTATAAGTTCTCGAGCAAAGCGGGAACACGGCTTCTGTTGAATAATCCGTTTCTAATGTCCCCCCTAAAACGACTCCATTGACGTATAGGGTTATATTTTTAAGGTCGAAATTTTCGAAATTAAATGCGCTCTTTTTATATTTTCCATTCACAGAAACGCGCTCCTGTATTCCTTTGAGGTAGAGCTCCAAAAGCAGCATTTTCTATTTGCTTCGATGTTAGCCCTGAGGGCACCGTATATAACTTGATCTGTACTGTTAATTGGGTATTTTACTGTGGCGTGTAGTAAATTTTTTTTCATTTTCTATTTGTTTAGCCGAGCTTAATTTCACTCGGCGCACGCGGAGATATGTCTTCATAACATGAATCATCACAGGCTTTGAGCTCTCTCTTGGTCAGCCCCCAGATTTAAACAAATCTCAGGGTTCGTACGAATGAGCTTTATTTTCATATCGACCCCATTCACAAGCAGCAGCTTCTGGAATGTGAAATCTGTGTGTAGTCGCCCGAAGCATTCATATATCTTCTTTTTAGAATTTTTGAACTTGTCCTTTATACTGCTTTCATCTTTAGCCTGATAATAGCCTTCGGCAGTTAAAAAGGTATCCTTCGCTTCTTTTGAAAAGTTGAGGACATTTTTCCGATAGGCTCGTAGGTGATAGTACCCAGTTCCTGCCGAGATGTTGACCTGATTTAAATACGTCACACTGACTGAATATGGAGTGTAGAAAGTTTGTTTCTGGGAATACAACGTTTTTGTCTTCGCAATCCGTTCCCTCTGAATGTGTTATTCGTAGTTCAGCGTACATATGCACACATCTTGGACCAAAAAAGTAAGGGCTTGAGCTAGGGATCACGAACTCTATAGGAACACTCGGGGAACTAATGGTGTTTAACGGATTAATTGTAATAAAGTCACTGTGCTCAATAGAAACTTGAGTTGGGGGCATGTCAAAGAGGGCCAGCTCCAATTTACAACATTGTTAACGACACGGATGGATGAAACGCGCCATGGCGAGCCAGAAATAGTGACACCTCTCTCGACTAGTAAACAGCCTATGATTCATGACAGCAATGTCCTTAGCTTATATCAGTTTAAAAAAATGGTCAACCATAGGTTTCATGCGCTTAGAACACTGCTTTTTTTTTGTCCTTTTACGTTTAACGCCATGTGCTGATAACTACTTTTTCCGGACAGGTCTCCTCCTCTTCTTCCCACCACCACGCATTTTTCTCTTTGCATCTTTGATGATTTCATCCCGTGTACGCTTTAAGTGCTTTTTTAGAGCTTTATCCTTAGTCCCCGCCATTATGTCTTCTACCGTGTTAAGACCCGATTGTAACGCTTTCCTGCCGAGATATCTGGCACCACTATTCAGCAAGGGGACAGCCGTACGCAGTATGGTTGAAAAAAATTGATCCAATCCCACTCTCGCGCTGGTATCTCACCCCTCGATAGACTGTGAAAGGCCTTCGGGTCATTATATCACAGTGCGACGAAAGTGAAGCTTCACTGTTAAGCCTCGCCACCGAATGGAAAACTTTTCCCCTCAATCGTTCTTATATATATTGAGATATTGGCCAGTACTCAGTAGGTTGGTTGCGACTGAAATAATGGGGCTCCTTCCTCTATGATTGGGAATGTAAGCGATGCCAGCAGGCGCGCCTGGGTATCCCCAACAAACTGATGTTCCACGATATTGCTGTAAATATAGCGCATGTATGGGGGAGGGTAGCCATCGTTCAATTTCTCCAGTTTCAGCTGATACATTAAGCTGCACAAGTCGTGTGTTTCTTGAAAGACATCTCTTTGGAGGGCTGCTCCATATCGGCCCTAGGTTATAATTTTGAACAGCCCTTTGTCTTTAATATTTCTGTTAGCCTCTGATTTTAGAGTCAGAGTATGTGCCGGGGTATCTTTGCTTAAGATTTCGTATACTAAATCATCCGTAAGATTTGATCTTTTCAAACTACCATTTAAGTCTCTCACAACATCCTCGACTGCGCCATAATGACCCGGGCCTAGTATTACTACTGTAGTGTAGTACTGTGCCTCCCCACTCCGGGTGGCACGCATGGTTTCGTTACACCGACCTTTCCACACTCATCACGGTTCCTCAGAACCGTAAAAACGGATTCTTTATTATCAATACTTAAAAACTTGGTAGCCAATTGAATTTCGCATATTCCTACCTCATATGATTCACGACCCAATTCGATGGGCCCGTGGAGTTCTGATACAAAGTTGGCCAGGGTGTTGCCAGGATGTACAGACAGAGGAGGAGGACGGGAGTGTGACGTAGAAGTGGTTAAGCGCCATGTTAGATACTATTTAAGCTTCATTATTGCATCAGCTTTTATATAGGTGTTGAAGCTTTCTGGGTACCCTAGCCATTTCACCAGGTACATTTTTCTCTTTCCTAAACTTTTGCTGCCCAAAATTTTTAATTTTAAACACATTTTTCCTAAATTAAATGCCATTTTCTGCAGTCAGTTTCTCGCCGTAAAAGTCCCCTGCAATTTCTTCCCCATTCAAATCTTCAACGTAATACAGCATTATCTCGTCTTTAGGTCTCATAGCCCTAACTTTAAAAACCTCACGTACCCAACCTTGCTCAAATCCCTTCGCGAATTTATACCCGAACATGACAGCCTTACATAATCACTGATTTTGAAACGCGGAGAGTATGGTGGCACTCTACGAATATATTTTCTCACATCATGGTCGGTATGCGTACCTCTTTCTAAAATTTCGTTAGGTGTTGTACCAATCGCACGGTGGTGTGAACAGTTGTAGGATGAGGCCAGCGAATCTATAATATCTATATACCTGTGTGTGTTTTTGTGTGTGAAATAGCGATGTATGCGTTCCTTTATGGTACGTTGAACTGTTTCAGCTAAAGATGCCTTATGTATAGAATTGCTAGTGTAGTAACTGATATTAAACTCAGTCAGCATGTTCTGAAAAACTTGGCCTATAAAGTCTTTCCCCATATCCGTGCAAAAATAATCAGGAATCCTGTTTTCTTTCAACATCAGCGTATTGGTGGCTTTAACAACTGTTTCAGGCTATTTATTTTTCAGGGGAATTAACCACATATTTGGAGAATACATCTATTATGAATAGGATGTAGCGGTAGCCACCATTATCCACCGAATATCTCTGCATCTCTGTTAAATCTGCCTGCCAAATAGAATCAATCGAGGCTGCTGTTGTCTTGGCTGTTTCAAACCTTTTCCTCACCGGCTTATGAAGTGTCTAAACATCCTGCTCCCTCAAAAACCTCTCAACATCTTTTTTCCCTACTCCCTCATTATAAACGCCTCTGTACAGTCTATTAACGCCGCCGTAGGAGGTTGAGCTAGAAATGTCATAACGTTTTCTTAATATGTTAACCATTTGCTTATTTTAGAGGCACGCGGGGAGGGTTGGCCGTTGTTGTTTGGTATCTTCTTTCTCCTCTTCAGAGATGCTACCGCTGGGGGCGAAGGCGTGCTCAGTTGTGGTACATGCGAGGCTTGTCCAAAGTCTTTTAACTTGTTCAGATTACCTATCAATGTTTTGGGGACATTTTATTTGCTGTAGTCTTGCTTTAATATGTTTCCACCCTGCTGGTGAGGGCCTATCCCACTTTCTCACCAAATCATGGACGATGTCAACGATGTTCGAACCCTTACCTTTGTTCCTTCTATAACAATCTCACATGTATCAGTCCACTGTTTAATGGGATCTCCACTCAATAGATTATAAAGACTTAAACCTTTATTCCTCAATGTATGTGGGGGACTGCTTTTTAATACATGCTCCATATGTTGTGGGGCCGCCCTGTTGTTCTTTGACTGTTTGTCTCTATCCTCAACCCCAGGTCCTATACCTCCATGCTCAACGTCGTCTACGCTGTGTCTAATAACTACCGGGATCTCTGTCGGATTCTTATAATTTTCACATTCATCAAAAAATTTCTGCAGACCTTCTTGATATAAGATTCTTTTCTCATCAGGTGACTTTTCACTGTTTTATAGGTCTAACAATTCGCTTTCCATTCTTTTAAGCCTATTTTTACGGGGTTCTAGAACCGTTTCTGGACTCTCTGAGCTTTGTAGTGAAACATACACCTCGTGTAGAATCACGATTATTTTCTTCATTATATTAAACTCGTTAGCAAAGGCCCGGAAACTGAAAACAAGATGGGTAGGAATGAACCCCCTCTTTGTACAATAATTCGTTTTTTTCTTCCTCCAGTTTGACTTTTACGAGCCAGTGTGCGCATTATGTTCTTGTAACGGCGTTTGCGAGCCTTCTGAAGGGGCTTCATTGCTACATTACATTTTATAACGTTAAGACAAATTTCACAGATGCATTTTAAAAAGTCGGAGTCAATATTTTTAACAAACAGCTGTTGCATTGCCTGTGGCAGTCGATGATAGATTTTTATTAATTCACGGTATTTCTTTAGCCTCTCATTCTGGGATATACACCGTTTCAGGCTCGTTTGGGAATATATTCGCTTTTAGAAGTACCCTAAACGTGTTCCGCGGATGAAGGTCACAAAGCAAATATCCGTAACGTTGATTGTAGCTTCTTTATAAACTTCCAAAAACTCTTATGCTGATTCGTGAACATTTGATTGGTTAATACCCCAATTTGTGACATCTCTACGTTGTGCGAATAAGACTAGCTATTGTGTATTTAGCGACACATCGCGCATGTATTTATTTTTGAAAAAATATATTCTGATTGATGAAGAATCCGCTTATATTAAGATGGTGCGAGAACACTGTAAATGTCTCGCCAAACGTTTTATCCATTTCTAACATGAGATCGTCTATCACAATGACCGTATGCCCATTTCCCTTTAACAAATTAACGTCATATACACCTTTATGGAACAAAATATCGTCTTGGTATTCGTTGAATACTGACTGGTATGTCGAATAGCACCATATGACTTTATACACAAAATTTGAGAACATATCCCCCTTATCTTTAATGATTTTAAGCATAAACACAGTTTTACCACATCCTGTGGGGCCAGGTATAATACATGTGGATTGGCTTGTGAACCTGAATTTTTCTACAGAATCCCTCTCTAACACGTCACACTCCTAAGTGGAACATTTACAAAATAAAATTTTAAGTGATTCTCCTTATATTTTACAGTCTTGGTTTTCCTCCTCTTCCTTAGAACCGTGAATGATGACGAGGATGAGGTGCTGTGCCAGCAACATGTCCCCATCATCGATATTGCAGACGATACCGATGACAGTGTAGTTGGGGCTACAGACTCCATCCCGGCTAGCGAACCCCTAGCAACGCCAACTGTAGGAAACCCACGCGAAAATTCGAGGAGAAAGCGGGGACATGATGAAGTTGATGATTCGCTTTCCACGTCAGGTATAAAGCGTGCCAGGAGTGGCCGGTTGTTAGACCCCAGTAATAGAGCCCCAGCCTTCTACGTCTTACGACACAGCCCCCACATTAGTTCCTTCTGCAAATAAAGCTGTGGTCTCTTATTCCTGTTCAATTCCGGTCGTACCCTCCACAGCAGCAGCATCTCGTTCTGTTGAGAGTGCATAACGTTCGAACTCGTGCGCACTGCCACCCTCACCCCAGCCCTGACTAGAAATCGGTACCCGCGAAATCGGTCGACCCACGAACCATGTATAGCAATGGTGTTGAACACGGACTACGGCTCGTACTTGAGCGTATTGTGGAGTTTGCCCTTCAGAACAGCGACGGATGTAAAGTCAGGACGCGGCTGTCCTTCGGGTTCGGGTCAGATGACGGGCGATGTAGGTGATTTTTGGATAGTAATACCCTAAAGGCGCTTGGCTGC
Organism: Bathynomus jamesi; assembly: GCA_023014485.1. NCBI lineage: Eukaryota > Metazoa > Arthropoda > Malacostraca > Isopoda > Cirolanidae > Bathynomus > Bathynomus jamesi. The sequence continues at coordinate 319,625 of JAJOZX010004634.1, forward strand.
TGTAGATATAGAAAATATTTTGAGACGTATAATGCAGGCCTCTCAAAGTAACCGCCTTTAACATGGACAACTTCATGATAGATATTGACCGGGTATTCCGTGTTGCGGGACATACGGCCACACCTTAAACTCTTAACTTCAATTCTCAGGCTATTTACAGACGGTATATAAACACCGAGCGTGGTTGCGGCTTTGTAGCAGTAGTCTTAGTTCATGTTTACCGAACTAAATGAATGGGTCAAAAAAATTTGGTTGCCTAAGGTTGTGCAACGTGCCCGTAAACTGGCAGTAGATTGCGAGATCGAGTTTGACTGTAATATGGGTCCTGAAGAGCTGAGAAGGGTAGAGCAGGAAATAATGTTTGTATAGTTTTATTTGGAATGGATGATCGTCGTAGGACTGTGTATGTTTTTAAAAGCAGTGTGAGAGACCGTACAAGACCCCTACTTATTTTAGGGCTGTCAGGGACAACGTATCTCCCCATCCGTAATATAAGGGACCTTTACGCGAGTTATGATAAAAGTCGAAAATATGGAAGGCATCAGGATTTGTGTAAGGGATGTCTCGAGTTTGCGGATGATATAGTGAAACATTGTAAGGATTGCAACATAAATTGCATAAATGCGATGAAATTCACTCTCCTACATTCCACGAGAAATATAAAGCAGATGGAATAAAGCATGGATGTTATATGAAAGATGCTAAGCCTAAAAGTAAGCTTTGTATAACTATACTACAATATAGAAACATATACGGATGCTGAAACCAGAGAGGTTATCCCACATCTACTTGTAAGCCAGACCATCTGTGACGAGTGCATGGAAGTCGAGTGTGATAAGTGTCACAAATGTGGTAAATGAACAAACGTTTTTAAAACGATCGCACACGACAACGACTGTGTATATTCTTGCCCATAACGGCGCAAAATTTGACACACAATTTCTTTATAAGGAACTGCTTGAACACGAGCCATCGGAGATATTTACATGCGATCCCTTGAAAAGAGGAAACAAACTTATACAGATGTAAACAAGAGGTAATGTTCAGTTCAAAAACACTATTATTTACACCTTATAAATTAGCCAAGCTACGCAAGGTGATGGTGCGTAGCCGCCCAAGTTTCAAAAGGGTATTTCCCTTACACTTTCCTCACTTGCGACACTTTAAATTATGTAGGCCTGCTTCCCCCCAAACATTACTTTAACTACACCAACATGAGTGATAGTGAGCGTGAAGATTTTGACCGCTACTGCAACAGTTTTAATGAAGATATTCCTTCCAATATAGCGGATAATGTGAGCGTTATTGCGTGAATGATGTGCGCGTGCTTAGAGTATGTTTCCAGACCTTTAGAAGAATGTACATAGACCGGTTCAACTGCGATCCGCTACAAGTCGCAACCACGATCGCCTCATTATGCTTTACGGTGTTCAAGAACAATTTCATGCCTAAAGATACACTAGCCATCATTCACAGAAACACTCCACGCAGTTATGGGCATAAAACTATTTACTGGTTCATACATCTACAGCAACAGACCGGTGTATACATAAAACATTCCCGCAACATGGGGCAAGTGCCCATTAAGCATGGGCTTGTAGTGATGGCGAACCACTGACACGCGGGCCAAATACTGACCCACGAGGCAATTTTTAGTGACCTACAAACTCTTATTTAAATAAAATATTACTAATTTTTTATATTTTCTGCCTTACAGTTTTAAAATTATTTTATTCTCCCACCGAAATAAACAGCTGATACACATTAAAACGTTTTTAAACGTATAGTATACGTTTAAAAACGTGTATGTATGTATGACAACTTACAATTCATCCAATTCCCCCATACTATTCAATTTAAAGAACTTCAGTTATTAGCTTTTCATTGGCTTGACATTGGCAATTTAGAAATGGAATTCGTTGACTTCCAAGGAAGTGCAGTATAGAAGACTAAATTTATTGAGCTTAGTATGAAGTTACAAGAAAAGGAATTGGAGTCATCAATTTTGGGTGTAACCAGAGAACAACACTCAATAGAAAGAGTAGAGAATCTTATTCTTGCAGAATGGAACTCTTTACCAAATTCTTTTGCATCAATGCAAAAGCTAGCATTAGCTCTGCTAACAAAGTTTGGTTCATCTTATTCACGTGAACAGTTGTTTTCCTCCGTGAATTTCGTCAAATCCACCACTAGGAATCGCCTTGGCACAGATACGAGTGCTGCATGTGAGAGACTAAAGACAACTAAATATAAACCTCGGATCAAAACATTAGCAGCTGAAATCCAAGTTTCTCACTAAAAATAGTAAGTAAGTAAATTATTGTGACCCAATATGCCCGCCAGCAAAAAAGGTTCACCACCACCGGACTCTAAGCGAAGACCGTGCCACTGGTGAGAAGACTGCGTACTCCTTTAACGGTTGCTGGTGGCATGGATGCCCACGTCCTGAGTGTTGAATCGTAGGAGATATCCATGGTAGATCTCCTGCCGACAGTCTTGCATGGACCCGCACCCGCGATCAGCTTACAGAGTCCCAGTTCACTCACAAGGTCCTATGGGAGCACGAATATGATGCATGGATGGAAACAGATGGGCAATACCGCGAAGAAATAAACACCATCAAACGTTCAATGGTGTTGGATCCTCTCAAATGCGGCGATAGCTTGTTCGATGGGCGGACAAACCCCTTCAAACTATACTTTCCACCTGCGGAGGGCGTGAAACTCCATTACTACGACTTCTGTTCTTTATACCCCTACGTGATGAAAACAATCCGTATCTCGTAGGAGCACCTGAAAAAACCGGTGGGTCCCGCCCTGTCACCACCGAAGAGTTCTCAGCTAATTTGAACGAGAACTACTTCGGTCTTTCTTTCGTAGATGTGCTCCCCCCTCGCGACTTATGGATGTCGATCTTACCCGTCGTTATAGACCACAAACTCATGTTTCCCCTGTGCGTGAAGTGCGCAGAGGAGAACAATGGGGCCTGTAATATCACAACCAACCAGCGGAAGATCAGAGGCGTATATACAAGCCCTGAGCTGTCCCTAGCCGTTAGCCACGGTTACAGAATATTGAAGATATACGAGGTGTGGAGGTTTCAGAAGCTTCAACTTTTTGAAGGATAAGGTAGAAGCATCAGGGTACCCGCGAGGAGTTGAGACCGAAAATGAAAAATCGGCGTATATTCAGAGCTACCGTGATCGTGAAGGGATACAACTTGAACGATCCCAAATTGTAAAGAATCCTGGCAAGCGCTTTAGCGTAAAGTCTTTGGGGGAAATTTGCTCAGAATACAGGCAAGGGGAACGTCCATCTAGCCCAAAGTTATAACGAGGTGTGGGATCATGCCAACACTCCCGATAAAGAGGTCATGGAGATCGTGAATGTGGGCAATAACGTACACAAAGTACAACAGAACCGAATTGGCTACAGATACATTACGTGTACAAACATACCTATAGCCAGCTTCATCACAACGTACGCTCGCATCAAACTTTGGAGTCCACTGTATTCTATTGGGGGGAGGGTTCTGTACGCAGACACTGTGATATTCACGGAGAGGGAAGGTGAATACATGCCACCTATTGGGGAATTCCTCGGAGAGTTGACTGATGAGATAAAGGATGAGTATGGAGATAGTGCCTATGAAGGCATCACGCTTAACCAGGCGAACCGGCGGATCGTTAACTTTGATTCGCTAAAGGAACTAGTGAGCTTAAAAGATGAGGGTGACCAGGCACCCCAACTGATTGTAGGGACTCACAATTTTCGAGCACAGAAACTGGGGAGGCATGAAGGAACTTAAGGGGACGAAAGTTTGCCGTAACATATAGGAAACGCTACCAGTTGCCTGGCACATACGATACCGTACCCTTTGGGTACCATAGCCCTTGAATGTATTGCTATATATATATATATATAAAATTACGTGTGCCTATTTACTTGTTGACGATGTGTTTATTTATTTAAAATAAATCATGTTTCAATTATTTCATTTTCTCGTGTGTGTGTGTGTGTGTGTGTGTGTGTGTGTGTGTACAGTAAAAAATCTAAGTACCGCCCACTGTATGACCAGTCAAGGGGTCACAAAACTCCTGCTTCTAACTGGTCATATCTCCATCCTGCGTCCTCAGTTGACCTCAACAAGCCGTGGATCTCAGACGTGTATTTTGAAGATTTCTCACGTAGACGGAAAATAGTGATGGCTACCTTTGATATTGCGTGCTCGACATTCATGAAGTGGTATTCGATGAAGTCTACAGATGTGGTGAACACTCAAAGAATCTCTAGTCCTCCCTCCTTTGAGGCTTTTAAGGCCCTATTGAACAGAGCGAAGCGTGAGGAACAGGAGGTCCGAATACTCAACGGATATTTCGGTGAGAGCAATACGGGCTTTCGTGGCTCAAACGATGAAGTGGACTACGTCATAGGACAAAACTTTGTAAAGGCGCACAGACACCGCGAAGTGGAAGAAGCATTACGTGCAGAAGAGAAGCAACGGGTGTAAGTTGTGAACCTTGTTGACGAATGGTGTGACAAGCGCTATTATGTGATGCTACATCACACAGAGTACGCATACCCTGCGGCTGAGAATATAAATCTTACCATGGACAGCCTAAAGTACTTGCCTAATCCGTTTACTATACCAACACCGTACTTTCATTACCTCAGTTATTATTGGCTTAATTACTTATTATTGTGTGTTCACTGTCGTATATATCATTAGCTTAACAAAATTAGTGTTTCTTGTCGCTGTTGTATTCACTTAACTCTTATACTGTATGAACTATTTCTTATTGCTAATAATTAATCAGTCATTGTAATATAGCACAATTACTGTATACATAATTGTTAATCACTGAACAAATAATTCGTTTATTTTTCTAATTAAACAAAAACCAGTCATTTCCATCTCCTTATTAAATATTTTTTGTTTGGCCTGTGCCCAGACTGGTGACCCTAAGTATGTTTCAAATTTAATTAATAAATTATAGTAAGCCTACTTTCTAGGCATATATATATATATATATATATATATATATATATATATATATGTGTGTGTGTGTGTGTGTAAAAATGACCAATGAATAATTCTTATATTAATTTATATAATTCTTATATTTATTCGTATAATTTGTATATTTATATAACCCTTATATTCTTATGTATATTTATATTCGTGTATTCATTTTGACAGAGTCCAAAATCGCATAACGCTGACACGAGTTTGAATAAATTTTTGATTTGCTTTATTTTATTTCTGCTGAATAATTGGTGAATTATTTCTTTTTAAATTACTTAATCATTTTTTTAGATTTAGTTTAATAATGTAATCTTGTTAAATTCTGCAATGTTCATTTTTTGTATACATTCTCTCTCCGTTATAAAAGATGAAATCATGTCATGCTTAACGTTTAATTTTAAATCTTAAGCATTTAATTTTTGCTCATATGCATGTTTAATTGTAATTCATAATAAAATGCATATTTCAATTTCCATTTTTAGTTAACTCAGCAGATCATGACATCAGATATATCGATATACAGCTTAAAATAAAAATATGGCTTCATCTTCAAATATCTTGCTTATCTGTCTAGACGTTGCTACAGCTAAAATATTTACCTTATCTTCAAATATTTTCCAAAATAATGCAGCATATTGAGAATAAAAAACAAAACAAAAGTCAACATTAAATAATAACAACAAAGTTTGTGTATATAAACTCGCATAATTTTTCAAATTTTCACTCTGATTGTCTGATCTAATGTAGTAATGTCTAATTAAGAATTAAATGTTTGTTTATAAATTTAATAATGTTTAATTAAGTTTTATTAAATAAGAAATAAAAAATAAAATTATAAAATACGAGTTGGCAACACACAGAATCGGCCCAAACAGGACGAGAGAGAAAAATGCCCAAAAAGGGCAGTCATCGGAAGGCTTTGAGCGTATTAAGGTGTTTTTGCGTGTTAAGATGTAATCGTAAATTTAGAATATTCTTTTGTCTTTCTCCGGCTTAAGTGTTAAAGTTAAATTCCCCCCTCGCATTACCCCGTTTATCTAAAGCGTTTTGGCATAAATAAAAGTTAGTAAAATGTTAATCAGAGTATAATTAAACCCCGGTCTCCCATGCCCGGTTCAAATTATAACGGCGCCTCAACTCGGTCAAGTCTACCGTATTTATAAAGTACAGCGAAAGCGAGTGAAACGAGTGTAAAGAGAATGATTAATGATAGAAGAGAAGTGGAATAGAGAGAGCAAAATAGTATAAAAAAGCAAAATAAGAAAGGTTAATAAAGCTTATTTACTACACTAACTTAGAGGCTGAGCATTACCTGTAACATTTTAGCAGTAAACTACAGTAAGAGAATATCTTTGTCTCCTCCTTCGAGCCTTGCTTTCTTCAGAGAACTTAGTCTTAAATAAAGAGAAATAATTTCCCGATACGTTACAAGAAGAATCGGGGAAACCTTCAGAGAATTTAGTAAGCCTTACAGAATCCTCCGATCCACTACAAGAAGAAATCGGAAAGTAGTATAAGAGAAACTTCTGTGATTCTCTATACGGTACCAGATACTCCAGAGTAACAAATCTGTTGCTGCCACCTAACCAGAACCCCCGTCAACTTCGAACCGACCAAGGCCATAGACGGAGGGGTTAACACACACACACACACACACACACACACACACACACACCACACATATATATATATATATATATATATCCGCGCAAGATGAGGAGGGAGAACGAACAAATGAAAAAATGAGGTAACCACCGGGAATCGAACCCGGGATCTTCCGATTGCCGGTCAGATATGATAACCACTACACCATGGTCCTCACTCGATCAGAAGTCGTAATGTTCTCCTATACAAGCGTCGTTCTTTACGTTAATTATACTGCGTGTTCTTTGCAGTTGAAAATATATATATATATATATATATATATATGCAAATAATTTGTTAATAGTAAATAAATTCCAATGATATCACTGTAGTGTATGCGATACTTTTCAAAGCAACTATACAAGGATAGGAATGACCCTAGGCTAAACAGGAAGGCCCTACGTCCTAGCCCCAGTCAGCGCCATGTCAGTAAGGATGGAATAGAGCAATGAAGAAAAGGTGTATCTTGTATCGTGGGCTATTTCTTATAGTAACTGTGAAGAAAGTTTGTTTATTTCAAGAAAAATATAATAAACCACCGCCAAAATATTGAAATCACAGGGGTACCACGATTACAAACCCATTTACTCTCAGCCCATATATGACGATTATTCTGATAGACGGCTGCAGTTTGCCGAAACAATGAGACAAAAGTTCAACAGTGATCCAGATTTCCTTGGAAAAAATAAAATTTTCAGATAAATGTGTATTCAGTTTAACGAGTAAATGAAACAAACAACGTTTACTGTTGGGCGAAAAATAAATCCCAAAATACGATATGGTAAACCCATTAAAACGACTGCACTAACAGTTTGGGCGTGCAGTGGTTACTGAGGACTCGTTTCCTTTGACATATCGAGAGATACGATGGATGGAAAACGCTGTTGCCAAGTTATTGAGAAAGTAAGTTTTGCCACAGTTTACTAATGGCATTGGCAGGAATTGGCTTTATGAACATGATTGGGCGCCACCACATTACTCTGCAGCTGCTCGTGAGATTCCGGATAAGAATCTTGAAGGAAGATGGCTTGGGCGGCGAGGTCCATCGAGTGGCCAGCCAGACCACCTGATTTAACCTCGTGTGATTTCTCGCTTTGGGCTTATTTGCGTGACAAACTCTACACTCCTGGTTTCATCTATCTAAATGTGAATGCTCTTGGCCACAGAATAGATGAAGAACTGAAAAGGATCCCACTCGATAATTTTATGTTTAGAAGAACAACGAAGAGTTTCACAGAGAATCCACAAATGTATCATAGCCGATGGAAAACTATTTGTATGAATAAAATTCTTAGTTTTTGTTTGATTTGTTTCATCATTTGAACACTTATCTGTATAATGTTAACAACTAAATAGTTGTATGTATATAATCTTGACTTTTCTCCTACCCTGTATATATATAAATGTTTTTTGTGTGAAAGGACGAACGGTTGGGTTTTGCTGAGCGCCGCTTGTCATCACTGGGTCTCGATCCCGGGGCCGATGGATTTGTAGTCAGCGATGCTAACCACTAATATATATAATAGTTTGCTTGAGTAGTATGAACGCAAAATGGGAGTGCAAATCAATTGCAATATTGATCAAATGTTGCAAAGGGGAGGAGGGTTGTCACCCATGGGGGAGGGGGTATGCAAGCAAGGAGAGGGTGTTTATCCCCAAGCTGCATGAAGGGGGGAGGGGGTTGAAGGGAGGCATGGGAGAATGACCTCCCCCCAAAAGGGGTACCCTAACCTGACCTAGGAAGGTAACCTAAGAGAGAGAGAGAGGAGAGGAGAACTTTTCGCAGGCATATCTCGTCGCATACTAAAGCTCTTGGCAGCCTCAGTTGGCTTAGAAGTCTTAATCAGCCAGTTGGCTTGTTTAGAAGGCAAAAAAATATATATATATATATATATATATATATATATCCGATGCAGTCCATAAGAATAGTTGCCAGATTGCACTATTTATTTAATTTACAGACATGTAAGAAGTAAATAGACAGCCCAGATTTTGCTGTAACAATTTGGCGTAAAAGATTCAGCAATTCTGATCGTGTTGCTGGTTTTTTGGGCTTTTAACGTAAAGTCTTGTCTAGTATTGCCCACACGTGTTCTGTGGGGGTTCATGTCAGGGGACTGACTCGGCCAAGGAAGTCGTTTGATACCATTTCGCTCCTCCCATTCTTTCGTCTTTTTTGCAGTGTGGCATGGGGCTCCGTCTTCCATGAACAGGCAGCTGTCTTTTTCAATTTGACCACTTGAGAATATTGGCATAAGTCCTTCTTCAAGGATAGAAATGTAGGAAACGAATATTAGTCATAATAATGGCAAAAAAATTGGATGCATACATTTTACCATAAAATTAAGGGTGTCTATTTACTTCTTGCATGTCTCTGTATATATATTTAATGGAGAGATGTTCTCCGTATAATGAAGTTCTTGATAGTTCCAGTTGGCTTAGAAGTCAATGCAAATATATGCAACTTTTGTAGTGCCGTTAATTTTAGCGTAGACTAATCAAATAATATCATATACTTTGAATAATAAAACACATCTACGTCATTCTGTTTATTTAGTCGAGTTATTTAACATAGACTAATTTGAAATATGTAGGAGATAAATATTCAATCAAAATAATAATAATACAAGAAATCTATATACACCCAAAATACACATTTTAAGCGAGGCATATATATATATATATATATATATATATATATATATATATATATATATTATTTTTTTTTCCTTAAATAATAATAATAGTACATTAGAAATCTATATACATGTTTAATATATCTACGCACATCTACACACTTGTATATAAACATCATAAATAATAATAGTACAGGGGAAATCTATATACACGTTTAATTTATGTACACGCCTCTATACACTTGTATATAAACTTCAAAATAATATTGCAGAAGAATTCCAATACATGGACAAGAGATACATCCAAATATACACACTTTATGTTCTACTACGCTTAATTAAAATACTAAACTCGCATGTGATCGAGTCAACAGTTATATCCTCGTTGCTTTGTACTATGCAATGAATACGATTTAACATTATTTCACCACTCAAAGTACGCGTGTGTCTATATTCAATGTAAAGAGCTTTCACATTGTTTAACACTATTTTTGTACCCACTTTACAATTAGTTGGCAAGTTAACACTCTTTAAACACAGTTAGAATACATTCAAAAGTACGCACAAAGAGGGCATCGTTTGCCACAACATCGTATTAAATTCAAGTTTATAAACACTCCTTTCCAATCGAGGGTTTATTCTTTCCAATCCGAGCTTTACAACCGTGAACTCTTCTTCACAACGCATATCGACAATTGAAGTAATCTTCTAAATCCTGCCAACAGCTGCTCATTATATAAAGAAATAGCTCTTCAGGGTGAACAGTGTAGGTGAGCTCAGCCCTGTACCGCTCAAGTCCTTTGTACCAAAGTTCATGATATTTCAGAGTGTCTATACCTTTTAAATAGCATCTAGTTCCAATCCATTCTCGCCTTGTTCAGTCCTACACTCGGTAAATCCATCGAGCAGAGCGGTGTATGCGTATTCAAGACCCGTGTCAAAATAAAGCATATTGGCAATACGCGCGTCTAATATAGGCTTTAGCTTGCAGAAACCGACAACTTCAAACACTGTCCAGAATGAAACTGTTTCGTGTGGGGGCAAGAACGTTATCATCAGCTGCATTCTTCCACATCAACCGTATATCAAGGCATGGCTGGTCTCGATTTATAAACAACGTACAAATAATAACGTATGAAGGTTCCGTTTACCAGAGCTTAATTGTCTTACAACCTGTTTCAAGTACATAATTAACAGTGCCGGTTTTACGCCTGAACACACGCACTGACTTCGTCACGGAAATGTCATATACGGCATTGATGATACTGCTCAACGGAAGCTCCATCGTATATTGGTTTTCTATTGTGAGGAGTGCACATCCAGTCGGGTCAAGCTCTGAGGTGACTATGAGCAGCCGGTGCGCGGTTTGGCTCGGTGGGAGGTGTGGGGGACGAGTCACACGGGTGCGTCATACCAAGCGTTAGTGATTCGTGTACGGGGTTGTTCCAACATGAAAGAATCATATGAATACTTGTATCCCATTATACCGGGCAATCGTTTAGAGAATTTTTCCATCTGCGATACATGAAGTAATATCGGCTTTAATGTTTTATCACTCCAACTCCCAGGAATGTGCACCAGACACCTTCGTTCAGCGGTATTCAACATTGTATTTTCTCGGACTACGCACATTTTATTAACACTCCGGCGCTCTGTTTGAGAGAAACATGTGTCCATATCTGTCCCTTTTGCTTAACAAGCGATACTCATCCCTAAACTCTATTAAAAACTCGCACAAGCGTTTAGCCACAACCTCAGTGCGAACCTCATGATATATATGACCGTAATGATAAAAATAAAATAAACATAAATGAGCAAATAAACAAGCTAATACGGTAAGATAATTGAATATGGTAAAATAATTGAATAGGCCTACTGCAGTCGTAAAGGGAAAGTTAGTTTGCCGGTTATTTGAAGACACTTTGAAGATAGCCTATTCGCTCGGCTGAGGGTATACACTGAAGTTATGTAGGCTACGCGGGAGTTGCTTAACACGAAGACAGAAAGGTAGGCCAAATGGGCTTGTGACCTACAAGAAGGTTTACGGACCTGAAAGCGGACTGGCCTTACGGGCGAGAGGATGAGTGTTGACGGCCGGAAGCAGGAATGTTGCATCTTGCGGGATGAAGTTGTAGAGGGCCTTACTTGATGATAGACTTCGTGTATGCTTGACTGGGGCCTTGAAGGACTGCGGGCCGCTCTGCTGCGAAAGCCGGAGGGCGAATGGCGTGACGAGTGGCGTTACTGACGAAGGAGCCGAGAGTGAGATGTGACGACAAGTTCGAAAAAATGGCAAGTGAGTGTGATTTGAGAAAGAACTCGCATTTTTATAGGCCTTGGTGACGTCTCCTGGTGGGCATTTCGGAAAATACCACAAAGTTTGTTTCCTCCCTGGGCCTGGTTCTTGCCACGTGTTTGAGTTTCATAGCCTGTTTACAATTTCCAGCCATGAAACAAACAGGCGAGGAAAAGGAATTTCGTTTGCCTCTACATACATATTAAATTATTTTACGAAAGTAGCACGTAAATCAGGGCCGTTTCCTGGCATAAGCAGACTAAGCGGACGCTTAGGGCCCCGCTGCTACTAGGAGGCCCCTAGACAGGCTCCCAGGTCATAGCTCAGTGGGCAAGAAGAGGAATATAGCTGAAGTTATTATTAATATTATTGTTCTTATCCTTATTATTATTGTCGTCGTATTAATTAAAGTTTTTGTATGAGACAAATGTGATAAAACGGAGACAAACGAAACGTTTTGGTCGTTATGCGTAAATAACTATTGTGAGATCTTATTTCTATATTATTTAACTTTATTCTTACTATATACTTATACTTTCCTAAATGCTTAATTTTTCAAGTATTGTAAAACATTATTTCACTAATTTACTAATTATTAAGAGATTTTGTAACACTTTAAAACCTAGGATTATTTTCGTTATGTTTTCAAGTTTATTAATTCTTTTCTCATCTTTTTCAGATAATGTAAATTTTGTTGGTTAAAACCTAAATGGTCTGATTATTTGAATGTATTTGATTAACGTTACAATTATAACAATTATTATTATTATCATCATAACTTTTTTGCGACAGTTTTTATCGTAGAAGACGTAAATAATGTCCCCGACGTGGACGATATCGTTCCATTTAGTAGCGAGACTATTTTAGATGAAATAACTGTTTACGAGGGTGACACTGCGCATTATATCGATAGGCTAAAAGTTAGCAAGGCTCCAGGCCCTGACGCTTTTTATCCCAAGCATTTGAAAGACGTTATTGTAGGCCCTTTAACGAAGATTTTTAATGAGTCATTCGAAACGGGGATTATTCCTGAAGACTTCAAATTAGCTAACGTCACGCCCATTTTTAAAAAAGGTGACAGCAAGGTACCTAGTAATTATAGGCCCATTAGCTTAACGTCAATTGTAGGTAAACTTTTGGAATCCGTAGTTAAGGATCGTATCATAGATCACTTAGAAAGTAGAGATTTGATTAATAGTAGTCAGCATGGGTTTCGACGCCATAGATCTTGTTTAACTAATTTGTTAGAATTTTATAACGAAATAGTACGCGAATACGATTGGCATAGAGCGGCTGACGTTATTTATTTAGATTTTAAAAAGGCGTTCGATACAGTTCCGCATAGGAGATTAATTGCGAAGGTCAAAGCGCACGGTATACGCGGTCAGGTAGCTAACTGGTTAGAAGAATGGCTTCGTGCTAGGAGGCAGAGGGTCGTAGTTAATGGTAGTGAATCGGGGTGGTTGGATGTAGGTAGCGGTGTCCCACAGGGTTCAATGTTAGGCCCATTGCTATTCGTAATTTACATTAACGAATAGATGTAGGATTGACTAGTAACGTCTCAAAATTTGCGGACGATACTAAAATAGGCAGTAAGGTTGTTAACGAGGATGATAGAAATAGGCTCCAAGACGATGTAAATAGGATTATGGAGTGGACGGTTAAGTGGCATATGCAATTTAACGTAGGCAAATGTAAAGTTTTGCATGTAGGTTCTCGTAACAATAATTACACGTACACGATGGATGATAGAGAGTTAGCGAGCGTTGACGAGGAAGTAGATTTAGGCGTACGCGTATCTAAGGATTTAAAAGTTAGGAGCCACTGCCTGGAGTCTTACGCAAAAGCTAATAGGATGTTAGGCTTCATAGCGCGTAATTTCGAATTTAAATCGAAGGATATTATATTGCCCCTTTACAAGTCCCTAGTCAGGCCTCATTTAGAATATGCCGTTCAGTTTTGGTGCCCGTACTTGCGTGAGGATATTGATAGGTTAGAAAGGGTTCAGCGTCGTGCCACGAAACTAATTCCGTCATTGCGCAATAAGCCTTATGAAGATAGGATTAAAGAGTTAGACTTGCATTCACTCGAAACTAGGAGATTAAGGGGGGAGCTTATTGAAGTTTTCAAAATCGTTAATAACATCGATAACGTAAATTTTGACAAATTGTTCACTTTTGATAATAATAATACTCGTAATAACGGATTAAAGTTGCGTGGCAGACGTTTCATTACTAATATCGCTAAAAACTTCTTTACGTTTAAAGTAATTGATAAATGGAATGATCTTCCCGCCCCCCGTCGTGAACTCTACCAGCGTTAGTGTGTTTAAGAACCGTCTTGACAGACATTTTAAAAATATTAACGTTGTTTAAAATAAATAAAAAAATTAGCAACAGGAGCTCTAGGGGTGGTGGTCGAGGATGAGTCTTGACGATTAATACCAGCTTGTGACGTGCCAGCGTGTGATGCCAGCAATAAAATAATTAAAAAAAAAATAATTAAACGAACGTAGATGTAGCTCGTAGAGTAAACTAACCCACTTTTTGTTTAACTTTACCTACTTTTTATTTTTTCTTATCCTCTCCTTACTTGCATGTCTGTAACTCTTTTCTTGCATGTTTGTAGTTTGCGTGGTATGACTGAGTTAAGTCTGTGTTTGCATGGTTTGTAAGTGTTCTTATTTTACTTCTTTTCATCTTTCACCCCTTTCCTATTCTCTCCGACTATTTTTCTGACTTGTCGGCAGTGGCCGGCGGATGATGATGATGGAGTCTTTTTTCTCTTTTTCTGAATGAATGTTAACCCACGAGTGATAGGTGTTGCTACTACTTAACCCCTTATTTTCTTCTCTTAACCCCCTACTCTTTTCTCTCTCTCGGGCTAACCTTAGAGTGGATCTTAGGGTTTTTGTTAGCCTTAGCTTCTGTAGATCATGATTATTATTATTTAGCAGATTAGTTGTGGTTAACTAGATGTGACTTCGTGCATCTTGGAAAATGAAACGACATTATCCATCAGGAGCTGAAAAACGGAAAAAGAAGAAAATAGAGGAGGAGAAGCTTTCCAGTAGCACAGGTGAGATGTGCCACTTGTATATTCTTATGATTACAGTTCACGCAACTAGGTTAGGTAGACCATCAAGCTAGGCAAGTGCTCAGGAATCGTGTAGAGTAAGCTAGTCTCTGTAATATTTATAATATTTAAAAATGTGAAACTTAATGGATCACATCACCTCAAATTCTCTTCACACAGATAAATTATCAAACAAGATAAGAAAGAGTATTTTAGCAAAAATTAACAGAATATGTAATGTTATGTTATGTTATGTTCTTCTCAGCAGCACTACTGAAATATTTGGAAGAGCCATCCTCAGCAAAGCCTGATGAGCATCATGAGCCAACAGCAGGACCATCCACTATGCAACCTCAAACACCAGTAGAAGTAGAGCCTGATGAACCAACAAGTGGCCCATTTTCTGTTCAGCTTCAAACACCACACACAGGCATTTCTACTGAGCAACAAGAACCAAGATCTACTCCACCGCTTGATCCGTATGACTGGCCAGTTGTCCTGTCAGATGCTTTGAAGATAGATCTGGTGTCTCGAGGACCATTTCAAATCAATCCAGATTTCGCATTCCCTAAAAGAGAGGACGGTAGAAGCGTTCAGCACCATTACATGTACAGAACTTTAATTAATGGGGAAAAAATAAAGCGAAGCTGGCTGATGTACTTTAGAAGAAATGATGCTCTTTATTGCTTCTGCTGCAAGTTGTTTTCAAGGAAGTCGTACAAAGTAATTACGGATGGACTTTCAGACTGGATAAACGTTGGTTCGCTTCTGAAAGGCCATGAAAATAGTTCAGAACATGCAGATAACATGGCACCATAGAAGGATCTGGAACTGCGGCTAAAAACTGGGAGGACCATTGACCAAACTGAAATGTCATTAATGGAGGTAGAGCGAAGACGCTGGCGAGAAGTTCTCACACGTCTTGTAAGTATAATCCAATCACTGGCAGAGAGAAACCTTGCTTTCAGGGGGTCTTCCTATACATTGTACAATCGAGACAATGGCAACTTCTTGAAGGAGGTTGAGCTGCTTGCTAAATTTGATTCAGTGATGAAACAACACATCAGCAGAGTCGAAAGTGGCCAATATAGTCATTCAAGTTACCTAGGAAACATCATTCAAAATGAGCTCATTGGGTCCATTAGTGGGAAGATCTTGGATGCCACTGTTGCAGAAATAAAACAAGCTAAATATTACTCACTCATTTTAGACTGCACTCCAGACATAAGCCACCGAGAACAGATGTCGATTATTATCAGAACTGTTAAAATGGGTGAAGTACCAGAAATAAAAGAATACTTCTTGGGCTTTTTTGAGGCTTCAGAAAGTACAGGCCTGGGTTTATCAGTTCTGATTCTGAAGAGACTAGATGAACTGAATATTCACTTTGATGAATGCAGAGGACAGTCATATGACAACGGAGCGAACATGAAGGGCAAGAACAAAGGTGTTCAGGCAAGGTTATTAGAGAAGAACTGTCGTGCACTCTATGTTCCATGTGGGGCTCACACTCTGAATCTTGTAGTGGCTGATGCAGCCAGTGGCGGTCCTAGCTTACATGACGCCCTGGGCGAACCTCACCTTCAGCGCCCCCCCCCCTGTTCGCCAACACACACACATTCGAATCCCCCCAAAATAAAGGACAGACATAACTCTTTCACAAAATAACATTTTATTGGACTAATTGTTGGAACTTCAGAACCAAAACAAAGACTCAAATTTCTGAATTTTACAAATCCTTCATCACGTAAATAGAATAACTCACTTAAGAGAATGTAATTATGATACTATGAACAGGAAAAATACAAATTAAATTGCACAACTGCCATAAATAAACTAGAGAATCAAATTTCTAAATTGTACAAATGCTCTATCACATAAATAGAATAAGACACTTAAGAGAGGGTAATTATTATGCTACACTTTGAACAAGAAACAAAATAAATTGCACCACAGCACAACTGCCATCTAAAGCCTGACTCTTCTTACCTTCCTTGATGCAAAGTCATGAATTAAATCATCATATGAAATCTGCTCAGCAATTGTATGATTTATACTGATGATGGCCATGGCCAGACCGGTAAGGCGTTCCTGTGACATAGTTGACCTCAGGTAGGATTTGATGAGCTTCAGCTTTGAAAAGCTCCTCTCTGCTTCAGCAACAGTGACTGGAAGAGTAAGACCAATTCTGAGAGCAGTCCACAAATTTGGATATATTTCAGAGAGCTCCCTTTCATGGATAAATGTCAGCAGTTCAAGCAAGGATATGGTCTTTGATGGCAAGTCAGGCAAGTTCTTCAGCTCCTGTGCAAGCTCTCTGCCATCCAAGTCAGATTGTCCCTTAAAGTGTAGTGTAGTACTAAGGTTCACACATTGTTCTGTCAGCTCCTCAAATGTGAGATTTTGGAAATGTGTCAGCACTCCAAACTTCTCTCCCACAATTTCCAACGTGGAAAATCTTTCCTGAATGGCTGATGTTGCAGCATCAACCACTGCATTGAAAAATGTCACCTCCAGCTTCTTCAAAGCATCAATCAAGGGCTCATCAGATGCTTCATAATATACATTTCACTATTTAACCAAACCCAGAAAAATAACATTACATATGTTAAAGTATGGGCCTTTATTCCCAATAATATTAATCTGGAAGCATTTTGCATTGTTTAGGTCTTTTATGGGAAGGTTTATGGAAAATGCAATAGATGGTTTTTTATTAATAAAAATATATTTATTGATCTTTTATTATTTATTTTATTTTATTTTTTATTTTTATTTATTTCTATTTATTTATTCTTATTTTTATTTTTATTTTTTTTGCAGGCGCTCATGCCGCCCCTCCACAAATGCCGCCCTGTGCGGCTGCCCATATTGCCCATATGAGGAACCGCCACTGGATGCAGCTAAAGCTTCCACAGATGCCATCAGCTTCTTTGGTAACGTACAAAAATTGAACAACCTTTTTGCAGCAGCTACACAGAGATGGACAATCCTAAAGAAGCACGTGAACATAACACTTAAGTCTTGGAGTGAAACCAGGTGGGAGAGCTGGCTTAAGAGCATTGAGGCTGTGCGATACCAGAGCCACAACATCAGAGAGGCCCTGTTGGAAGTCAGAAACAATGCCACAGATGCCATAGCCAGGACTGAAGCACAAGCACTTGCAGAGGAGGTAGGGTCTTATCGCTTTCAGATTTGCACAGTAGTATGGTATGACATTCTTCATGCAGTTAACCATGTGAGCAAACTTCTGCAGTCTCCTACAATGCAGTTTGATGTGGAAGTCAATCTCCTCCACAAAAACAAAAGACTCACTCACCAGCTACAGAAACACAGGTTTTGTTGCAGCACAAGTCGTAGCTAGGGACATATGTGAGGAAATGAATGTGGAGGCTGTGCTGAAGGAGGATTTGGTGTCAATTATGCGAAAACAATTGTTCGAATAGCAATTGTTCGAATAGCAATTGTTCGAATAGCAATTGTTCGAATAGCAATTGTTCGAATAGCAATTGTTCGAAGTAACAATTATTCGTCATAACAAATGTTCGAAAGAAAAGTTGTCGGGGAAATAAAAAAAGGAATGAGCTTCAAAATCTTCATTCAATAAAATATATGGATGTGTGTTTAACGCGTTTTCAAACTAGATTATCAGTGACGTAATCCCTCATTAAGAGTAAACAACCGCTGACGCTATTATGTTCAGGATATGACGTCATTAATTAGTCGTCGGACAATTATGGGTGACGTCAGACGGATTTGGGTGACGTCGGACAATAGGGGGGTGACAAATCCCAAACCGGATGTTTATGTCAGTGCGTTTCGTTTCGCCCTGTAATACTATATGAGGGCGAAACGAACAGCACTGGTGGGGGATAAAATAGTTGGGACGCAAAAAAATAAAAATTCATAAAACTATACGGATCAGTATGTGGTAAGTGATTTTACGGGGGTCCGCCCTAGTACCCCCGAGACCTAAATTATACAGATGATAATTCTTTTTGGGAATAATTGTACCCACCATGCCTGGGCAGCGGGAACAGAATACTAATGTAAAAGTAATATAAACTTATAAACATTAATCATTTATTACATACCAATAAATTGTTTTAAAGACACATAATACATAGTTTTAACATAAGAAGGAACAGCATTTTTCATTTTATCTACACCCCAGTATTACTTATAATAAACATACCATAAGTAACATTTCTATCAGAAGTAGAAAACCAAGGCTGTCTGCCTGTTATGGCACGGCTTTTACAGTACTTTGCAAAATGCTGACATTTCCAATAAACTTTTGTTGCCACTTGCTTGTCTTTTACGTATAAAAATTCATTTAGTAAGAGCATTGGTTTGCCTTTCTCACTTGGCACAAATTCGGCCATTCTATGGAGAGTGCTTGACGTACTCTCACTTTAAAGATTGAAGTTAAACTATTATTCTTATTTTGGACATTAATACGAATTGGTAACCGCACCAATTTTGTGGTTGGTTGCCATTCAACAACTTTTCTGTCGAACATTTGTTATGTCGAACATTTATGTCATGTCGAACATTTATGTCATGTCGAACATTTATGTCATGTCGAACATTTATGTCATGTCGAACATTTATGTCATGTCGAACATTTATGTCATGTCGAACATTTATGTCATGTCGAACATTTATGTCATGTCGAACATTTATGTCATGTCGAACATTTATGTCATGTCGAACAATTGGTACGTCGAACAATTGGTACGTCGAACAATTGGTACGTCGAACAATTGGTACGTCGAACAATTGGTACGTCGAACAATTGGTTTCGAACATTTGTTTTCGAAAAATAGTCCGCAGACGCTGAAGGAGAAGAGGCTCAGATCCACAAAAAACGCACTTTGCTTACGAAGCTCCTGACGAACCATTTACAGAAGCCTTAAAGAGGCTGGAAGTCAAATTTTTCAATGTGGTGGTGGATTGTGCCATCGGGTCAATAAATGAGAGATTCAAAACATTAGATGATGTGAGGGACATATTTGGGGTTCTCCTAAACTTCACCACGATGAACAAGGAAGACTTGTCCTGCAAGTGTGAAAAGCTCTCTAAGATACTGAGCTCTGGAGCTGACTCTGACATTGATGGAAGAGAACTGGCCCTCGAAATTAAGAACTTGCCGACTTTACCTTCACACAACATGACTGCATTGGAGCTTCTCTCCATCATTCATCAGAAGCAACTGGAGGAACTATACCCCAATCTCTGGGTTGCACTAAGAATTGCCTGCACTCTACCTGTGACAGTAGCGTCAGCCGAGAGGAGCTTCTCTAAGATGAAGCTAATCAAGAACTACCTCAGATCATCAATGGGGCAGGATCGCCTCAGTGGCCTTGGCATCATAAGCATCAACCAGGACGTTGGCAGGGAGATTTCATATGATGATGTTATTGATGATTTTGCCCAGAAAAAATCTAGGAGGCAAAAATTTTGAAGATACAAACTGTTCTGTATAACTATTAGCTATTACACGATTATATCGTAGAGTTAGTAATTGTTTGGTAGTTGATAATTGCATTATTTTTTTATACATAGTTCTGTCTCATTTATTCTAAATAATGTATAAGCTAATTTTCAGGAATTTCATGAAGAGTATTTTTTCTGTTTGTCTTCTGAAAGTACATATTTGTTGTTTTGGACATAAATGTTTCATTAAAATTGTTTCATAAT